>JAQQAC010007890.1:6254172-6390406 GCA_029783875.1 Phataginus tricuspis | reverse complement strand
ACACACACACACACACACACACACACACACACACACACACCCTGGCCCTAGGTAAGAAGATGATGCCAAATCTTTGAAGTCTTCAAACAACCCTTTCTGGCTTATTTCTCCTCCTCCTGGAAGCACCTCCTGCCCTTCAATCATCCTGCATCCTGCATTCCCCTCTCTTGCTTACAGAGAGCCTGATACTAGTCACAAGACCTCATGCCTGCGGATGCAGTGGCCTACTTCTGCATATTCTGGGTAGCAAAACAAAGACAAGCAGCAGACTTACCTCTCAGCTGACAGCCTCAATCTTTCTGGCACACCAGTCCTTCTTACAAGCTACATCCTGTCTGTAGCCAGACTGGCCCAACAAAAGGTTGTTTCTGTTGAAGTGAAACTTGCCCCAAAGGGTGTGTGTTGGAGCAGAAGGGGTGTAGGGGAGGGAAGTTGAAATAAGAAACTGGATTCCCAAAAGATAAAATCCAGCCTGCCAAATTTTATATGTACTCAGTCAAGTAAATCCTTGTGATGATTTTTACTGATATTTTGCTCTAGAAGATAGCAATATTAGCATATATGAGAAAAGAAAAACTTTAGTAAAACATCATTGAGAGATTCTGATTGAAAGTGACAAAACAAAAATTCCCAGCATAGGTTGGTTACAGAGATAGCAGTACAGCATGGAGAATATAGCCAATGATTCTGTAACATCTTCCCACGTTGACAGTAACTGCACTAGTTGGGGTGAGGATGTAATAATATGGGTAACTGTTGAACCACTGTGTTTCATACTTGAAACCAATATAAGGTTGTATATTAACTATATTTCAATAAAGAAAACGTTAGTGACAAAAAGTTATTTCGAGATTATTTTATACACTTAAGTTAATGAAGTCCTAAATATATAGAATCATTACTACACACATTAAGTAAACACAAAATAGGTTACTGGGTGGAATTGACAAAGAGGCACACAAATATTTTAGATTGTCTACTCTCTCTATATCTTTGATATCATGCATGACGGTGTTTGTCACCCTAATGCAGAGCGCGATGAGTTTTAGTGGTACTTGTGGCATCTTCTTTCCTAGCCTGCAGAATAATTTATTGTGGAAAAACTGAAGAGGTGTTCTACTTTGATAATATTTCAAAGCATCATTTATTTTTAGGGAAAGAATAGAAAGATTGGCTTCAAATGTAAAATGTCAACACCAGTAGTGTAGCATTCAAAAACGAGTAAGTACATGGAGTTACCAGTGATATTTTAAATTCATATTCTGGCTATTGCCACAGATTTTTTTTTTTTTTTGCAAAATCATAGAAAGTATACCAAAGTGAGCAAACAGTCTTCATTCTAAAATGTTCCCCCAAATACTTTCTGTACCAGATGGCAGAGATCTGATGCGGGTGACCGCACTTGCTGTCATCTTTGGTTATTGTTCATAGTAAAACCAACAGAGAGAGTTAGACTTTAGACACGAATACCTTAGAAATATGAGCTTACATGAAACTAAATAGAGATATTATTTTAGAAAACGTTTTATCTAAAAATAATAATATAAAGCAAAGATCAGAGATGAAGAAACATATATTGAGTGGCACTATATGCCAGCCCAACACCAGATGCTTTACATACATTAGGTCATTAAGCAACAAAGGTAGATAGGAATTGTTCTAAAGCCATGGAGGTGTTTAGTTTTTCTTTGTCTAAGTCAGCATAACTCTTGACTCACATGTTTATAATGCAAAGATTATTTGCTCTGCCCTATGTTTCTCTTGCACAAGGTCTTCTCTCTTTTATGTCTTATTTCTTGAATCATCACCTGCCTCAGGCTTGATGTGATTCAGTCTCCACAAGAACTGGTTTAGCACTGCAACTCACCTTTCAAAATAGTTCCAATACAGGCGCTCACTCAGCATCTCAGGTGCCCGATGAGTCATGTTCCTTTTCTCACTCAACTGAGCCAGAGATAAAATCCAGCCTGGATATCAAAGCCTCTTTTATCTTTGTGGGTGGGTACAGAGGCATTACGCTTAAATATGCCCTTTGCCAATAGACTTGAGCGTTGGGTTTAGTTACTAACTTGGTGAGCCTCCGCCCAATTAACTATTCTAGGAAACGATTTGGCTGAGCTGGGTGTTTTTATATTCATATTTCAGCAAACCAGTAATCTTTAGTAAGTATGGCTGCTGAAGGCAGAATGCTCCAGGAAGTTTGCCATCACATCTCCATGGTTACATGAACACAGCAGCTAACAGACGAAAAGGTGCATTGTGAACAGAATCATTCTTTGTTATCTTTTAAATCACATTGCCTTGTTTGTTACAAAAAGTCAACAAATATTTGTTCATCTCAACTTTGATGAGGCCCTGAGCTATTAGCACAAAGCATAGAACAGCATGGTTCTGTTCTAATTTAGGGAGCATGGAAGTGGGAATTTGGAAGTGAGAGAATATGATGATTAAACACAACTGAAAACTGAGAAGTTCGTCCTCCACCTGGAAGAAAAACTGCACTGGGAACATATGCCCTTCTTCCCACTGAAAGAAAAGACTATAGACTCCCTGGTACGTGTTCTGTGTAGAAGCCTGTGATGTGGCAATGTCAAGTGATACAATGTCTGAGACACCTCTGCCTCCAACCAGGCATACACTTGATTCAAAGGAGAACTTGGAGGAAAGCAGGGCAGGGGAGGACTTGAGGAGACACAGCAAGGTGGGCACCTCCCCTTTTTTATAGGAGCAAATATAATCTGTTCTCATCTACTTGGGAGCTGAGGACACAAATCATAAGACACTTTCAACAGAATTTAATTACAGAATTGAGTTAATTCAGTTAATTTAATTACCAGAATTAATAAATGTAAGGATATAAAAGGAAATTTGATCTTCTTAAGGAAAAAAATTCTCCTGAAATCAAGAGTCAGTTTTGCATTAAATACTCACCACTTGTTTCTTCTAGGTTGTCCAGTTTGTTGGCATGTAATAGAGTCTCTAGGTTGCAATTTCTCTTTCATTTCTGATTTTATTTATTGGGTTCTCTTTTTTTTTCTTGATGAACCTGGCTAAAGGTTTATCAAATTTGTTTATCTTTTCAAAGAACCCCCTCTTAGTTTCATTGATCTTTTCTGGATTTTTTTTGTCTCTATTTCATTTACTTCCACTTTGATCTTTATTATTTCCTGCCTTCTACTAATTCTGGGCTTTGTTGTTTCTTCTTTTTCTAGTTCCTTTAGGTGTAAGGCTATATTGCTTATTCGAGGATTAGAGTAAACGATCCCCAGAGCTCATACAGGGCTAGGACCAATGCTCTTCCTGCAAGGTAGAGTGGGAAACATCTTAATTCAGAGTTAACATAGAGTACTAACAAAGGTTGTACCTCATAGCAGCAAAAAATTAATCCTGGACTAAATGCTCTTATTCCACATGACAAAGCCTATAAAAGCAAGATCTGAAGGGATCAAACTGTTTCTAACTAACTTAGTTGCACCCTAGGACATGTTTGATAATATTTACAGGAACACAAAAAAAATTCAAAAACCAAAAAGATAAAATTTACAGCATTGACCATCAAGTCAAAACTAACAGGCATTCAAATAAGCAGGAAAATACAACCCATCATAAGGAGAAAAATCAATCCATTGAAATTGATCCAAAAATGATACAGATGACAAGATACAGATTAGTAGACAGGACATTAAAAGACTTATTATAACTGTATTTGTATATTCCAGAAACTAGAGGAAATATCAAACCTGTTAAATAATGCTATGGGCAATATAAAGAAGACCAATATCAAAATTATAGATAAGGGGTCAGCAAACTTTTTCTATAAAGGATCAAAATTTTCTATTTCTTCCTGATTCAGCCTTGGAAGATTACATGTTTCTAGGAATCTATCCATTTCTCCTAGGTTGTCCAATCTGTTTGCATATAATTTTTCATAGTAGTTTCTAGATGTAAATATTTTAGATTTTGTAGGCCACACAATTTCCGTCACATATGCTTTCAAAAACAGAAAACCATTGTGCAAGCTCATGGGTTGTACTAGAAAATAGTATGGGCTGATTATGTCATAGGTCATAGTTTGCCACCCCTACTCTACATGGAAAAACCACAATGTGTGGAATGAAAAATACACTGTATATGCTTAACAGTAGAGTAGACATGGAGAAGGAAATATTACTGAAGTTGAGGGCATAGCAATAGAAATTATCAAAAATAAAACACAGAGGGAAAAAATGAACAAAAACACAATAGAGCACAAATAAGCTGTAGGACTGCTGTAAGCTCTTTAACGTGTAATTGTAGTTTTCAAAGGAAATGAGAGAAGGTTAGAGAGGAATATTTGAATAAAGACTGGTCAGAAGTGTTCCAAAATTTGATTAAAACAATAAACCCATAGATCCATGAACATAACAAACCTCTAGCACAAAAAAACATGAAGATAGTTACACCAAGACTCATCACAATCAAATTAGATTAAACCAGAGATGAAGAAAAGATCTTAAAAGCAGAGGGGAGAACAATCGCATTACACAGTAACAAAGATAATGATTATCACTGATTTCTTGTGAAACAATGCAAGTGAGAAGATAGTGGGGCACCACCTTCAAACATTGAAAAGGGTCAATCTAGAATTCCATACCCTATGAAAAAAAGGTGAAATGAAGACATTTTCAGATATACAGAAGCAGAACATATTCATCATCAGTATACTTGTACTTAAAGACAAATTAAGAACCTCAATGAAGAGCAAAAATGATAGATGAAAATCTAGATCAACATAAAGAAATTAAGAGCACTAAAAATACAATTGTGTGTAAATACAGAAGAATTTTTCTATTAAAAATTTTTTTAGAAAATTGGTTTTCTAATACAAAAATAATAGTGCATTGTGAGGTTTATAACACATTAGAAGTAAGATGTATGACAATAGCTCATTCTGGAAGGGGAGAATGGTGACCCTACCACCCCAATTCACATGGAGAAGCCCTAATCCCCCAATGTGACCCTATTGGGATATAGGGCTTTTAGGAGGTAATTAAGGTAGAGTTAGGTGATAAGGGTGGGACCCTAATCAAACAGGATTGGTGACCTTATAAAAAGGGGAAGACAGAGATCTCTCTCTTCTTCCTATGAGGACACAGCAAGAAGGCGACTGGACACAAGTCACAAAGCTCTCACTAGGGAATGAAAAGGTCCACACCTTGATCTTTCTAGTCTCCAGAACTGTGAGAAATAGATTTCTCTTGTTTAGGCCACCCAGTCTATGGTATCTTGTTATGGCAGCTGAAACTGACTAATATAATGGACTACTATTCACCAATAAAGAGTAAACTATTGATATGTATAATATAGATGAATCTCAGGATAGTTGTGCTAATTAAAATAATTCAGACAAGAAAGTATGTACTGTATGATTCCATTCATATAAAATTCTAGAAAATGCAATCTAACCTATAGTGAAATAAATTCATTCAGTGCTTGCCTAGGGATCGGCTTGGGTGAAGGGGGTAGGATATCAGATTACAAAGAGGCACTTCTCATGGTCAGGATTATGGTGATGACTACAAGCATCAATGTATCAAGTTGCACATGTTAAATAAGTACAGCTTATGTTGATTGTATCTCAATATACTACTTAAAAAATCTATAAGTTTTGCTTAAATACCTACAAATTTTCACCTACAAATTTCAATCTTGACAATACAGTATTTATATGATCATTTTAAGCCAACATAGAAATTAGTAGAAGAAATTTTTTAAAGGTACACCTCAATAAAATCCACTTGTCATGTCTAGTTCTTATACTCTGATGAATCAATGAAAGAGAAAAGCAACTGCCAAGAATATATTCCCTTAACTTGTAAAAGCAAGCACATAGCATATGTTTTCTTCAAGGAGTCTCTACAAATAGAATCACCCCAAAACTACTTACTTTCCAGATCACTTTAAATTGCACTTTTTTCCCAGAATAAATTGAAAAAAGATGGTTTAAGTACCTTTTAAAGACATGATAGAAATAATGAAATTCATATTTCCTAAAACAAAGAAGGTTTTCTTTTCCTCTACCCAAGATAAACTTGGAAACTGTTATATCTTTCAAATAAATCTAAGGATAAATATATTTGGTAGTTGACCATGAAATAAATAAAGCAAAATTATAATTGTAATATAGAAAAATGATTGTAGTTTTTTCCCCTTTCTACACTGTTTCCATCAATATCCCCAATGCAAAAACTAAGAAGTGCAAAGGAGAGTTTTTTTGCTGAAGAGATTAAAAAATATGGTTAATTTTGCATTCTCTTTGGAGGTTTGCAAATTGACATGTGTTAAGAGTCGTATGTCTTGGTTTTTAAGAGGAACTTAGCACTAATTATGGATGTCTCTTATAAGTTTAATCGAGCTATTAATCTATCATTACTTCTCATTTCCCCTGTCAGTGACAAGGATAATCAGAAATGTGTACTTTTTTTGCTAATAATCAACAGCATCTTCATGAAGCAGCTTCTTATTATGATACTCATCTTAGAGATCAGGAAGCTAGAAAAGAAAGTGATGTTAAGTATAAGATCACAGCTTTTAGAAGGATATTTTGAATTTTTGATTATGTGCTCAATTCATGAAGTTGCTAATATGGCTGTGAGTTTCTGGGCTGAGGTAAATGTGGGGGAAGAAGGATCATTCACAGAAACTAGAAGGTTGGGAGGGAGATGGAGCTGCGTGTGATGAGGAAAAGACAGCAGGATTCTAGTTTGGGATTATGTTGAGTAATACGAGTCAGCAGGATATCTAAGTGAGGAGGTCTGACAGGAAGAGATGGCTTAAAGATTGGGACTCAAGAATGTCTGAGTCACTGGAAGAATGAGATTGTTGCCCTAATATGTTTGCTATCACAAATGAAATGGTAACTAGTAGAAATACCATTTAAAAAAAAACCAATGTTTCAAGCCTATACGATAATAATTCAAATTATTTTATTATCAATGTATACTATATAATTATACTTCACAGAAATGATTCACTGGGATGGTGGTAGGAGGAATGTCTTCTGTCTGATTGATTTTCTCTGAATGATCCAAGCAGACTTTGGGAAATCCAGATAATCTGAGTTGCAACTAAGAAGTCACTGCTTAACTGCTCCTTTCACACCAAATAGCAAAAGGTTGTTTGCACTTTAATAGTATTAAAGCTAGGGTTGGGTTTTTTTTTTCCAAATATCATTATTAAAGATTACGGTGTATGCATTTTTAAAACTATTCATTTCACATAGATTCACTTTTTTTCCTTTAATACATTCACTAGGTTCAAACTCAGAAGAATATACAATAAAAAGATCTTTCCCTCCCCTTACCAAGGGTCCCAGCCTTCAATTTTTCCTCAGAAGGAACCAATATTATCAGTTTAAGAAAAAAAATGAAACTTTTTTTTTGAGGTTTGCTACATTACAAGGGAGAAAAACTTGGTATTTGAGTTTTATATCATGGTTCCTCCAGAAAGGCCATGGCTATTAAGTCATAAAATAATGTTACAACATTATGAAGTAATACACTTGTCCTTCTGGTTTGTAGCTGTTAACTAACCCATGACGGAAGTCCTATAATGAAACTTTGTTTTGCTCCATCCCACATTTGTTATTAAGATTATATAACTTTAAAAAAAAGTACACCTGACAGTGACTTCTAGGGAGGGAGAGAAATGAATCAGGGAAGGTTACACAAGGTCTTTAATTGTATCTATATCACTTTATTTCTATGGAAATAGATTTAAAGCAAAAAAAAAAAAAGTACCCCTGAGTACTGCGAGCATTCCCTAAATACATGCAAATGATTAAACCTATACTTTGCATGGAAACAAGAGTCACTGTTCCAGAAGGGGCATTAGCATTTTATTAATAGTATAATATTCTATTTATTAGCAAATACTCCAATTCTTACCCAAATTTTTTTTCAAAGGAAATTCATAATTCTCTGTATAAAATGCCAAAAAGAAATCACATTTCTGGAAAAAGTGGAATAATTTTACTGTATCTTGGGTTTTTTTTGTATTATGTCTCATTTTTAATTTAAAATTTTAAAGTTGACTGTGACCTACTTAAAGCAATAGGAATATTTTGAAAATTATAAATGCCATGAAAAAAATGCAAGCTTATTTGCTTAGTGAATTAATGTCTAGTAATAGACAAATACATCTTTCCACGAGGCTATTTCCAAATTTACAATATTCATTTCTTCTAGTGTCTCAATAGTTAGCTGACCCAATATTGTGCAACTGTGTAGGGGAGAGAAAACCTGATCTTCAGTTAGAGAATACTGCAGTTAGAAGGGTGTAGTGAAGATTCAAAAACATTCTGTGCTAAATTACACGAACCAAATACTGGATAGAAAGGATCCCAAACCTTGTACACTTTGAGCATTCATGACTTGGATAGAAAATGACACATATAAGATAAGACAGCTTAATGTACATTAAATGGACATGAAATGTTAATTAGCAGCATAAAAGACTGACTCAAACCCTAGGGAGATAAGCAGTAATTGAATTTAGAATCATGAAAAATTTAAAGGACTTTAAACACTACATAAATGACTCTTGTATTAGAGAAAACTGAGATCTACACAGGAGACTCAAAACTATATAGTATGCTGTGGAATCTAGAACTCAAACCCAGATAATCTGACAATTACATTAATGCATTCTGCACTCTAATAGTATGTCAGGAGATGTAACTTTTCTAATTTTCAGAATATTTTATGGTCTTCTTCTACTAATGAATAATTTCCAGGAAGTCTTGTCTAAATCTCTAGGTAAGCCAAGTACTCCTCTTCGGGGCTTCCAAACAATTTTGTACCTACCCCAACTTTAACTCTTTAGCACAACCTATTGGCATTTGAAGTGCCTGTCTCCCCCTACTAAATTGTAAACTCTCCGAAAGGACTGACTCTTAATCCTCACGGAATCCTAGCAACTAGTACAGTGCTTGGCACACACTAAATAGGTAATCAAAAATACCAGTTGAATTGGTCCTTCCTTAAAACATCTTCAAAAGCTTACCATGATCTGACCTTTGCCAATTTCTGTAGCCTCACATGCCCAAATCAAATTGCTCTTTGTTTTATTTCTGTGCAAAGATTAGTTTCCCCTTTCAGTTTTGTTCAAGTGATCCCTCCCCCCTTTTATTGCTCCCTCCACCCCAACACACACACAAACATATCCCACTTCATTAACTCTCTGGAATCATTTTCTCTTTAAGTGTTTCCCGACTTAGGACCTCTCCCAAGCTAAATTGCATGAATGCTCATTTGAGCTCCAGTAGTTCCCTATGACTGCATCTCTGCCCTCCACACATCACAAGGTAATTATGCACACACTCCACCCAAGTTGTTTTATTCATGTTTGTATCCTCCAAATCACCCAGATGATTTTAAAATGTGATTTGTATAAAAAGAAGACACAACAGGGAAGGACTCTTGACACAAGATGTATTTTAGGAAAGGCATAGATGTGCAAATGCAAATAATTGGATATCTAGTATATTTCCCTGGAGACAGAAGTAAAGAATAGAAAAAGGCTTTCACTTTTGAGCCTACAATTCAAATCACAAAACAAACTATAAAGGCCCTTACAAAAAAAGGAGAGTAAAATGGTATTTGGCTATTTAAAAAGAGGGAGAGAGGGCAATAATCTCATTCTTCCAATGACAAGGAAAGCAAGCCATTTGTGCAAATGCTAATAGATTGGTTATCATAGGATACAGGGGCGCTTACAACATGTTAAAAATATATATTAAGAAAACTAGAGATTATATTCAAAAGCTGCCCTCCAAATGGCCTAGGCTACAAGGCATCACTATTACGGATGATTCCTGACTTACCATGGTGACTTAGGACTACTCAACTTTGATGATGCAAAAGTGATACTTAACCAGTAAAAACAGTACTTGGAATTTTGATATTTTCTTCGGCGAGCAATAGTTGGTACAATATCCTCCTGATGCTGGGCAGCAGCAGTCACAAGCTCCCTCAACTCAGTGCACAAGGTTTCTTCCTTTCAAATTCATTTTTATTATGGTAAAAAACATAAAACGTACCATTTTCACAAGCACAGTTCAGTGCCATCAAGTACACTCATATCGTTGGACAACCATCACCACCTCTGGCCTTCCTCCTAATTCACTTTTAACACACATGCTACCGCCACAGATTCCTTCTTATTAACTTTGCTTTAGTAACATACTGAGCTTCATGCACCACAAAAAGTTCTGCCGGGTTAGATTCAGAAGCTGGGATGAAACAAGTAAATCACTGAAAGATTACCTCTCACTGGCTATCTAAATCACAGGCTTCTGTTAATGGAATTTAAGTGGTGAAGACTGTCCTTCATCGCCCCCCTCCCGCTCTTTTGCGCATCGGTAACCGAGCAGTAACCAGAACAGCACCCGCGTGGCTCTACAAATGCCACGACCGAGATCCAGGGGCAGCGGCCCCGCGCCGGCGTGGAGCTCCCGCAGCTTCCTTTCCCTCTGCGCAAAGCAGCGCAGGAGATGGGCCCTTTAACCCGGGATGCGGGCAGAGGTGAGGAGGTGAGAACAGAGTGAAAAAGACAGTAAAGTACCCCGCACTCCCGCTCATCACACTTCCCTACCAAGCCGCTCCAGCACGCTCCCCCATACCGCAGCCCGGCCCTCCACTGGGGCTCGCGCTTCCTATTGACGCAAGCGTCTTGTTCTCGCGGGAACTGGGACCGGGAGCCACAGAGAGCTGACAAATCTGGAAATCTCAGCAGGCGCTGGAGCCGGAGAAGCGGTTGAGAGGCTTGCGGGAGAGGCGGGGCGGGGCGTGGGGGCCTGCAGGGGGCGGGGCCCAGCCTTGGGGGCGGGGCATGCGGGGGGAGGGGAGAGCGGGCGGGGGCGGGGCCGCGCAGCTGGGACCTGTTGATCGCAGGTAGCGCCGGCCGGCCCGGGCTCCCTCGGGACTGGGGTGACTGCGCATGCTCGCCAGCCGCGCTGGGCCCGTCGCCGAGCGGTGGTGACGAACTGGCTCCTCCGCTGCGGTGGCTGCGGTGGCTGCGGTGGCTGCGGTGGCTGCGATGGCGAAGTGAGGGGGCTCGAGACGGGATGGTGCTGCCCTGGGTAGGGCCGTCTTCCAGCAGGACTACGCGCTCCTCCGTCCGGCCGGCAGGGGAGGAGGCCGAGCCCGGCGAGAGGTACCCCGCAGCAGCCCCGGCCGCCTCCCGGCTCCGTCCGCCCTGCTTTCCCAAGGGCCCGGCAGGAAGCGGCCTCCTCCTCGTCGGCGGCCGCCCCGGCTCGGAGCCCGGCGCCGGGCCCGTTGAAGGTCGGCGGGGACGGCCGTGCCGAGTGCCTCGGGGTGGCGAGGAGCCGCCCCTGCGCTTGCGGTCGTTGCTTGGCCGGCTCTGCCCGAACCTCTCCTCCGGCTCCCGAACTTCGCCTCCCTCAGCCCTCCGCTCCCGGTCCCGTGCCCCGCCTTGCCTGCGAAGCCCCCTTGTCTTCCCGCGTGCCTTGCCGCCCCGGCCGCCCCTCGGTCTGAGGCCGGTGTCCTTGGCTCTCTCGATTCCTTCCCTCTGCGAGCGCCTCGGTCTGGCTGTTCCGACGCTTTCCCCTCGCCCACCAGGCTTCTCCAGCTGGTGCCTCTCCAGTGTCTTCCTTGGCTTCTATGCCTTCTCGTTTTTGGTACCAGATCTTCGTTCTCTTTTGTTAGTTTCTCCGTGTGTTTTGCTTTGGCTGGAGTTTGCTCCGTTCCCCACCAACCTCCGGAGGCCCTCCCTCCCCTAGTCCTCGACTCGCTCTCGGTACCTGTTCCATCGCTTTCCGTCTTCTGGCTCCCGTGCTGCTCTCCTTTTCCATCCTGATCACATCTGTAGTATCTAATTTTTTCCCCCTCTCTAAAACTGTTTTGTTCCTGTTTGCACAGATCAAGCCTCTTAACTTTATTACGTTTGTTTTACATTTTATGACATCTCTGGAGTTCAACTCTATTATGCTTTCTACGTAAGCTAGTATCCACCCAATATTCTTAGTTCAGCTTCCAGTTTAATACAGTCTCTTCATCATCTTTCCTTCCTGAATGAAAATATCAGAAGAGTGACAGTAGCAATGAACCCGTTACACTTAATGAAGCTTTAATTTTTAAGAATTATGTTTATCTGACATGTCAGGATAAGCAACTTGAATACAGACTTGATGAAAGGATAAAGGGTTAAGAGTTGTCAGAGGCTGATCTACAAACGTAAGGTTAAAGTTTGGAAATTTTATTGTCCTCCAGTACTTGTAGTTCAAGAACTAGCCGTTAATGAAATTTAACAAATTCTGCTTTATAAAATTATTGATTTGATGTTTTATACATTTACTACTGCAGTTGATTGCATCATTTTCGTGAGTGTCGCTGTTCTCTTTAATAGTGCATACAATTTCTACTACTTTAGAATTAATATGCTTAGTGAATGAGAAATAGGTGAGGGCAGAAATATTAAATTTTTGCAGCAAGAGAACTTTCTAAACACTTTTGGAGTTTTTGCCCCCATTTCCTTGTGATCAAGATTGGGCTTCCATAAAACTTCTGTCTGTAAATAATGGTATGGTTTCTTACTTTGAAGGCATCCACTTAAGCAGTTACTTTCAGTGAAGTTTGCCTTTATTCTAGGGTTGAAGATCAACTGGATTATGTGTTTCATTCTGGAATCTCAGAGCAGTCCACAAACAGTAAATTCTTCCTTACCTCGTCAGGTAGGAATTAAATTTTTCTGTTTCTGTTGTGCAGAAGGGAAACACCGAGACAACAAAGTGTAGTTTCTTATTCAAAGTATCAGAGGTAAAAGTAGGAGGAGATGCATTTTAGGATCTAGTGTCATTAACCTATAACTCTTTTGAAGAACCAGCAGTTTTTGTGTATGATAGGAGCTGGTGAACTCCTCAGTCTTTAAAATTTTTTTTTTAATGATTTTTCCAGTTCAAATAGAGGTAACTCCTTCTTCTGAAGGAAGCTTTCCCACCTTTCAAGGGTAAGTCTTTATTTTTAGGTAACTATTCATTAAAAAGTAAATCTCCAAATTCTTGTTGGTATTTTTAGTGAGTTGATTCTGTGCTTCTAAAAATTAAAATAAGAATTCATCGTGGACAGGAGGCACAGGACTAGAAGAAGATCTAAACTCTTATGATGGCTCATGACAGTTTATAGAAGCCACTTAAGTTCTGTTCCCTTGGTGTCTCTACCTGTAATGTATGGGTAAAAAAGATGGCCACCAAGTAATCTTTCAATAGGATGTAAGCCTTAATAACTTAAATATACTTAGGGCCACCACAGGCAAAAATTGCTATATAAATATGAAATTGGTATTTCTTTTATTAGACTATGTAGTAAGACTATAATTGAATGCTTAAATCCCAGATTAAACTGGAATTTAAATTTTAAATTTTATTTAATTTCAGACTTCTGTTAAAAGACTAGTAGAATGCTGGTGAACTGTGCACTAGTTTAGATTAGTTAGTATTCATATACAGTGAAGCAAACTTGTCTCCTCTGCTATTGTGATTCTGGTAAGCTCATCTTCACTATAAGTCACTTTCTCAAATGAGAGATGTTAATGATCAGAGTGTGTGATGCATATCACAAAGTGAATAATTGTGAAGGGAAAAAGAAGGTAAAAAGCCATCTGAGTGGTGATGATCTTCGGAGTCAGGCAAGTGACAGGTGGTTTGGCCATTTTAGAGCAGGATATAACCCCGTGATTTAGCATGTTTAGCCCCAAAAGAGGGAGTTTACAAAGCCCGGTAGGTGTCAGAGCCCCAGCCAGTCAAAATGGGATCTGAATGTAACTCAAGAAATAAGAACATGCCCTGGATGAATGGGACTTAGAAAAGGTGGCAGCTGAGTACACCTTTCCCAAGAAACCCACTTTCCTATTCTCCTCCATTTGCTGTGGAACTTGGCTGTTACAAGAATATTTTATTCACAAAGTTATGAGAACAGCGTTCTAAAGACTTCTAGGGGTGCCCCTATTTTGAGCTTCCTTCTTATTTATTGGTTGAAGGCCGCAAAAAATGGACCCGAAATTGAATAGCTAGTATTAAATGGTGTGAGTTAACCTCCCATGTTTCCATCATATTCCTATTTAATATACGTGGATCTAACTGTAAATGTGAGATGCTTTTCCCTGTGCCAGCCCCATATCGGTCAGTTTCCACATATCTGCCATAGTGTGAGCCCTCATCCAGTTGGGCTTGAATTTGATGTTCCTTCATTTGGTATCAATTCTTATATATCTGTCATAATGTAGCTTCTCACTACATGAAATAAGAACATTTAAAGATGTGTATATTTTTTATGTATTATGGTCCCTAAAATGCAAGTTTACTATATTCAGTGTTCAGCTGAAGAAATAGTAAATTTTTTCCTAAACCTGAAAAGTGAATGTGTTTTACTCATCGGGAAATGATGATCTATTGATTGCCAACATGGAGCCTTTCTAAGGGATTTTTAAGGGTAAATTGGCCGATAGGTCATTTTTGTCTTGCTCTGAAAGTGTCTTTAGTACTTAACTTGTGCTTACAATTGGGCGTCATTATTCAGACTGACAGTATTACGGGCTCTGAGCCCACTTGTCCCATGTCTGCTAACTTGGAAAAGGAATTCAGAAGCTGGAGATGTTGGCTCCGTTATTGATAGACGTGTTCCCTTTAGATTGACAAGGGAGTGTCTGGAATCTCCAATTTGTTGAATTCCTTTACTCTCTGCCTCAGGAGAAAGGTTATTCTCTGGGTATTCAAGAGTCGACGCTGTTCGGTTTTCTGTGAAAGGATCTAATCATTCCCTGTGGTCTCCAGCCCATCTTGAGGAACCTCTGAGCTGTATCTCTTAGTTTCAGGTGTTTCCGCATCCTCTTCAGGTCTCTCAAACACTCATGAATTCAGACTCAGTTCAGAGTGGTTAGCTATTGTTTTAGGATTAGTGTGGGTGGTGTAGGAACATCCCACACATTCTCCAGATGCCTGTGCCTGGACTCCCTTGGAAAGTGAGGTCCTCTCAGCTTGTCTGATGGGAGTGAGCATCCCTGTAGTCTTAGAAGCTGTGTGTGATGTTGTACCTAGTGCTACTTCTGGGGCAGTTACACTCTGGCCTTTAAAGAGATGGTTTAGTATTCCTAGGCTCAGATGTCCAGCAGACACCTGTGAGATAGTGTAAGTTAAAATTTTCTAGTAGCTACATTTAAAAAAGTAAAAATGTACTGGTAAAATTAATTTTTATATTTTTAACACAACATATCCAAAATATTATTTCAAGGTATTATCAGTATAAAAAACATAGAGACATTTATTCTTTTTCAGTATTGTCTTTGAAATCCAGTACTTCACACACTATGTCTCAATTAGTATATTTTTAACAGTTAAAAGTAAGATATAGTCCTATCAAAACAAATTTATGTTTGATGGGAAAATATTTTATGGTGCTTCAATGTTTGGATTTAAATTTAAAATAATTTAAAAAAATCCAATTCCTCAGCCATGTTAGTCACATTTCAATTATTTATTTAATAGCCATATGTGGCTAGTGGCCACTGTTGTACACAGCAGCTTTTGACAGCCAAGAATGTCTTTCAGATTAATAGGAAACTTTGTTTCTTTGGGAGTAAGCTGGCTTTCCTGAAGTATTACAATGTAATTGTCACATTGTTCTCCCTGTCAGATTTGATTGGTGGAGAAATCCCTTCTCATATCTAAGAGCATTTCAGTCCAAGTTTCTCCTTTAACTTGACCAGAGTCAGTTCCTGTTTGAGGTTCCCATCTGGCTCCTTTGGATTGGGGTTTGTAGTTTACTCAGCTCAGTTCTCTTAGGTACCTAGGAAGTGACCTAGGAAGGAGCTCTGCTTTAATAGCCCTCTCACATTATTCTGTTGAGGCTGCTTTGCAGGTCAGGAGAACAGGATGAACAGTTCAGTCTCAGGTAAGTCACTGGGTTCCTGATTCCAGGCTCAGATAAAGTGACAGATTCTGAGCCAGCCAGCAGACTACAGGGGGGTCATGAAACTCACAGCTGCTGGTGGGACAAACTTCTTGGCGATGAAGTGACTTCTAGGCATCATCTATCTGGGTCAAAGGAAAGAAGCCTTTCTTCTTTCATTCTTGAGAGAGAACAGGCCAGGATTTTTCTGTTGGATGAAAGATCCTTTGCCTGATGAACTGAGTGGCATAAGAATTTGTGTAAGTCAGAGACTGCAAACTCTGAATGAATTTGCCCTGTAGATTAGTTGGGGTTGAACTACACAGGCTTTGTTTGTTTTTTAACTAGTTGACAACATCTAAAATTTAGGAGATTGCACCTTTAGAAAAAAAACACTTGCAGTTTCCCATCACAGCAGTGGGACAGCCAAGACTGGCTTCCCTATGATGGGAAAAGGGCAGTTTATGAGAACAAGGTCAGACAGATTCCCCCTTAACTCTGAGAATCCTCTGAATTTTTTTCCAACTCTTGCCAGCTCTCCTTCCTTTAGTCCCTTCTTTGAATTTTTTCTTCTATCAATGCATAAACATAAAAATAATTCTTTCAATTTTTTGGGGGGGGGGTGGGGGGGGACATGGAATGAAAAACAGATTTATCGGCACCCTGTATATACCTGCACATGTATGTTTCTGTTAGGAAATAATTAATAAAAAGGCATGGATTTGAGGAAAATTAGCAACAATAGAACAAAAAGCACAGCAGGATACAAGAGGAAGAGTGAAAGAAGTTAATAGGAAACTTTACTTAAACTTGCACTGGTAAAGGAATTTTATCATAAAAGTTTTTTCATACCTGTCTGTTTTCAATATATCAATGTAATAATTCCTTTATTCAATTAGGTTGGGCTTAAATAGAAAAATAATAATAGTTAATATTTATGGAATACTTAATTTTAATTTACTAAGCATTCCTTAAA
The DNA here is from genome assembly GCA_029783875.1 of Phataginus tricuspis. Taxonomy (NCBI): domain Eukaryota; kingdom Metazoa; phylum Chordata; class Mammalia; order Pholidota; family Manidae; genus Phataginus; species Phataginus tricuspis. The sequence goes on along the minus strand of JAQQAC010007890.1, from coordinate 6,373,489 downwards.
TATTTGAGCAAGAGGCTGCCATGTGTCAGGCAGTGGGGAATAGTTGTGAACAGAGTGGTCAGAATTTCCTGCCTTCATGAATCTTATATTTTAGTGGGGAGAAATAATAAAGACTAATAAGGAAAATCTTGTTTGTTAGATGGAGATAAGTGCTGAGGAAAAAAATAAAGGAGGAAAGAGATAGGGTGTGTCAGGAGAGTTACCATTTTAAGTAGTGTGGCCAGGAAAGGCCTATTTGAGAATTTAACTTTTGAGACAAGGCTAGAAGGAGGTGAAAGAGCAAGTCATTTGGATATTTGGAAGGGAAGAGTGTTCCAGGAAACAAAAGCAGAGGCTTTGATGCAGGAATATATTTGGTCAATGATATTGTAATAACTTTGTATAGTGACAGGTGCTAACCAGACATATCTTGGTGATCATTTCATAATGTATAAAAATACCGAATCACTATGTTATATACTTGAAACTAATAGAATACTGTATGTCAATTATAAATCAATAAAAAAATAGTTAAAATCAATAAAAAATAGCAGTTATTGAAGTTGGTCTATAGCTTTATGATGAAGAGAAGGAAAAGATGTATGAATAAACATAAACATGGTTTTATTTAACATTTTTATACCAGGGGCAAAAGGTTTTTTAAAAAAATTTAGCAATAAGTATTTGGAGAGTTAAAAAAATGCATCACTAACATATCCAGGTATCCTTTTTTGTCCAAATACTTTAAATAGCTGATAGTGTGTGTGTGTGTGTGTGTGTGTGTGTAAAATTTCAGAAATCACTTTGAGTTATTTAAAAATAGTGAGTTTGACATCTTAAAAATTAGTGAGCTCATAATGTTTTGTGTTTTCATCAAGATTGTTTCTGAACCACTGGACTGAGAAAATACTCTTCTATTTTTGTCTTTTGTAGCATACACAAGTGAATCCTTAACAAAAACATGATAGTTTATACTGATATCATGAAACTGAATGAAAACAGATCTCTAAAACTTATTCCTCAGCCTTATGGAGCACATACAGTTCACTTAGATAAAATGGTATTACTAAGTAACTAATGAAGCATAGTGTTCTCGAAAATGGAGTTTTTTATGTCTACTATTTTGTTTGAGATATTATTTTTCCTTTCTCTTAGGGGGGGCAATATATTTTTGACAAGAATCAGTAACTGGAAGTACAAGATTGGTTATTTAATGATGTTAAGATGAAGTTTTAATCAGCAGAGGTAAGAACATGTCATTTCTTTTGCATTTAACTCATAATAGATCAGAGTATTTGCCAAATTTCTATTAAGAATCATTTCAAAAACTGTTAAAGGTCTGAGATTTTAATCTCACTTGCAAGCTAACAAGTTAGCCTGCCACAGTGCAATGGACATGGGCAGAAGACATGAGACTCCTGGACCAAGCAGAAGGATAATTTATGCTCCCAGCAGGAGCAGTAGTCAGAGCACCAGGCAACACCTGCATCTGCGCTTGCATCACAGGAGAGGAGCCCCGAGCTGGGGGACCCTTACTGGGGACAGTAAGCCTACCTGCCTTAGGCCACAGGGGCAGACTTCATCTCTTTAATGGTACAGTAAATAAATCTGCCCTTTGTTCCAGTAGGAGACACCATCTCTAACTTTAAGACTGTTTGCTAAACACACATCCTTGAAAAATAGTCCAGAAGAAAGACAGTGTTTTCTGTGTGCAATACTGGCAGAAACACGAGACTCTGGAGAATTGTCTTTCAACACTTTTCTTACTCCGAATTGCATTTTAAGGCATGTATAATTGATAAGGATGATTGTTACAGTGCTTTTTTGAAGTAGTGAAAATGCGCAATAGGAAATTGTTTAAATTCTAACATTTGTAGTGTAATAGTTAATTGAAAATATTGTAAACATACATTTTTTGACATAGATGTTCATCAAAAAATTCAGTGAAATAAGCATGTAATAAAGTGTACATGTGTTTTGCTCCCATTTTTATAGAAATTGTACAAATATACACACATAGGAAGTCTATGTACCAAAGTATGTATTTCAATGGATAGAATTGTGAATGTTTTCCTTTTTACTTGTCTGGGTTTTTTATATACATATATATGTACCCCTTTGAAAATGGATACTTAAGGCTTTTGTAATGAGGGGATTTTTAAAAAAATTTAAAAACAAATAGTCATTTAAGAAATTAACTTAAGAGAAAAATCTTTATGAATGTAAATGGGGACTAAAGACAGTTAATTCTCTTTTTCACTGTGGAGTTACCTTCATGCACATTGTAAAACTATAAGAGAATAATTAGATAGCTTAATTTCTTCTTAAAAAGTTACTATTTTATTTATGAGGAGGGAGATAAAGTCAAGAGTTTCTTTTAGCAATGTGCTATAATTTCATGAAGGATAACAAATCTTAGAAAAAGCATTCTAACAGGATATAAATTACAGAATAGTGCTATTTATTCAGTAAGTATATTATTAGTAAATATAGATTTGGTGCTCTTTAGTTGGGATAGGCTAAGTTAAATACACTGAATTTGCTTCATTTTTATTTTCTGCCTATAAATCATACTCTGAAATATGTTTAAATATTAGTGTTTTGGTAAGTTGGTGTTTTGTGTTCTGCTTCTCATGATTTTTCTCCCCTTCAACCAAGGTGCTGCTATCACATTTGTCTTCTGGTTATAAAATAAAAATGACTGAAGTTCAAGCAATGGTAGAATTCTCGGTGGAGCTAAACAAGTTCTACAATGTGGATTTATTTCAGAGAGGGTGTGTATTTTAATGTGAAAATTATGTTTTTTATAAGATGTACTGTTGTCAAACTTAATTACATACTTTTGTTCCAGCATATATAAAGAAAACAATGAACTACATCCAAGTAATTCTTTTCTCAGAAATCTTAGTTTTAAATACATATTTGAGAAGAATTCACATGGATTTAAAGGTAATACTCAATTTATTTAACATGTTTATGAGTTTGTACTGAGAATTGAGAGGATTTTAATGACAATGTATAAGATCTCACTTCTCTTTAAAAGCTTACAGTATATGGGGAAGATAAAGTAAATACACAAAACAGCTAAGTCAGAACATTAAGTGATGAATTTTCACTAAGTGTATATAGGAAGTGCTGTAGAAAGCCGAACAGAAAGACCTCTTTCTGGGTTAGTATGTTGAGAAAGGCATTATTGAGGGATAGGGTCAAAGTATGGATAAGACTTGGATAGGCAAAGGATGAAGTAAAAGACCCTTGTAGTAGGAGAAAGCAGAATGGTTCAAGTTGGAAATAGGAATGGACCTACTTAAAGGATATTTAGGAGATTGGATATTTTCTAGAACTGCAAAAGGAAAAATAGTAAAGAAAAAAAGGTTATGTTTGTGGAAGGCTCTCAATGCCTGGAGAAGAGTTGACACTAGAGATTTGGGTAGCCATTGAAGGATGAGATGATCACTATTATTACAGTGAGCACTTACTTCCTGGTGAAGATTGAGGTTATACATATTGGATTGATATTTATGTAGAAGAAATGGAAGCATAGGGAACAGCTTAGAGGGGCTTTCAGTAGCTCAAGAAATAAACGTGAAGGTCTCTACTAAGTGGTAGTGGTGAGGCTATGACTAACAGGAGTAGGATGAGAGATTTTCTCTTGGTGGTGATTTTTGTTTTTTGGTTTAGCCTGGTTTTGCCATGTTATTGGAAAAATAAAAACAGCTCTGCTCTGCTCTGCTCCACATGCTCTCTCATCCCTCAGCAGGACAGCCTGAGCTTGTTCTTAATAGCAAAGGCAGGAGTTCTTATGCACGGCCCGGAATTGGCACACTTGTTACTTCCACTTCATTTTGTTGTCTGAGCAAGTTACAAAGCCAGACCAGGAATCTAGGCTGGTGGCTCTTTGGCCAGTAAAACTTTCTTAAAAACTTTAGGGAGTTTCTGTATGTCTGATAGAGTCCAATCCATGTTCTGAAACCCACACCCCCACTGTTTTTGAGACTTGACTATGCTCCACATGTAATGACTATTTGGTGATCAGAATTCTGTGTGATCATGCCCTTAAACTTCCCAAAAGCTATCGTGTCAAACTAAGAATGTCTACTTAGACACTGCTTTAAATTATTTAGACATCTTAAGGGATTTATAGCTAAACCCTTGATTTTATCTTTGTCCATGGTGGCATTTTATTTTGAAAATCTTCAGGAAGACTGGAGATGATAAACAGTTTTATTTTCCAACCCAGCAAGTCCTGGTTCCTCTATATTCCCTCTAGATTCTGCTTGTAAAATGTCTCGTTCTTTCTTTAGCCCATGTCTTTCTCGCAAAACTGATTATACTTACCTAGGAGCGACCGTTTCAGCATCTGCCTGGAAAATAGCTTGCTCAAGTCACAAAATTTCTTATATATATTTTCGACCTTCTTCTAAGTTATTGACAGCATATTTACAAAGAATTTCATTGCTACATAACAAGGGTTACCATTTTTTTAAGTCCCTCACAATTTTTCATTATTTTTCTTGCCTCCATAACTGTTATTTTGATCCCAAAGTCAGTGCCACAGATTCTAAGTTTTGTTATAGTGCCTACTGCTTCTAAGGCACCCATTTGTGTATTAGTTATTTAATGCCACAGTAATGCAGCTAACAGCAAACCTAAAGTCTTGGTGGCATCACAGCAAACATTTATTTTTGCTCACAGTCTGTGGACCAGTTGAATGGTTCTGCTGATCTGGGCAGGCTTTGCTAATCTTTACTGGGCTCACTTATGAATTCACAGTCGGCTGGCAGGTTGGCAGGGTGTTAGCTGACTCAGGATGGCCTCACCTGGGTGGATTCAGCTCTGTTTTATGATCTCTCATCCTTTAGCTTATTTTCATGGAGGAGGCAGGGTCTAAAGAGAGAGAAATTATGCAAGAAGACCTTTTAAGACCTAGCCTTGGAACTAGCCTAGCACACTGTTAACTCTGCCATATCATATTGCCCAGCACAAGTCGTAGGGCCAGCCTGTGTTTAAGGGGTGTGGAACTACACTCTACTTCTTAATCGGAGGCACTAGGCAAGAGGTGGATAGAAGCATGGGCAAATTGGGGATGCTTTGAAAATCCAGTCTTTAACATTTTTTGTTTTTTGTTATTAATTTCTGTGAGGCATTTTGGGGGATAAGTGGTAGGATTTAATAACTGATTCCAGATAGAGAATGATGCTGAGAGAAAAAGCATTAAGAAAAAATACATATGTAGAGGTGTGAGTTCACATGGTATCTGGGATTCCTTTGAAACAGCTCAAAGAAAAAAGCACAGATAAATCAAATATGGCAAATATCTTTTTAATTGTTAAAAATGAGCATAGTTGGCATGTGGGTTCATTCTACTTTTTGTAAATTTGGAGTTTTTAATAGTAAGAAATTTAAAAGGTAATACTGAAGTTTTAAATCACAGTGACTTGGACAGTATTGGTAATACTGAAATAAATAATGAAGTTGAATGGGATAACTGGTGTGGGGCTCAAGATTAGTTCATTTTGATGTGTTGAGTTTGAGGTGAGATATCCAAATGTAGATAGTTCATAAATAATGGGAGGTTTGAAACTGGAAATAAGTATTAAGTGAATTATTGTTCCATTTCATTGTCACCATCATAAAAATAGCATGTATAATTGCTTTCATTAATTTTCTGTTATTCTGCAGTCTGGTTTCTCCTTCTGTTGAGGACTTCTGAAGGATATGTTATGTTACTGGTCTTTAAAAAATCTAATAATTAGATGTTCATTGTTTTTAGATATATAGCTTGGCTTCTTTATTTGTAAGAATATTTTCTTTTAAATATTTGAGGTGTAATTGGCATACAATTTTATATTAGTTTCATGTGTATGACATGGTGATTTGACATTTGTATACTTGCGAAATACTCACCACAGTAAGTCTAGTTACCACCTGTCACCAAAGTTAGTACAGTACAATTTTTACTATGTTCTTGCTGTACATTTCATCCTTGTTACTTATTAATTTTATAACTGAAAGTTTGTACTTGTTGATACCATGTCGCCCCCCACAACTCCCACTCTCTTATGGCAACCGCCAGTTTATTCTCTGAGTTAGTATTTAGGAGTCTGTGTTTTGTTTTTGTTTTGTTTTTTTGTTTGTTAATATTCCACATATAAGTGAAATCATGTGGTATTTGTCTTTCTCTGTCAGATTGATTTCACTTAATGCCTTCAAGATCCATCATGATGTTAAAAATGACAAAGTTTAATTCTTTTTTGTGGCTGAATGATGTTCCTGTGTGTGTGTGTGTGTGTGTGTGTGCATGTATGTGTTTGCCACTTCTTTATTCATTCATCTGTCAGTGGACCCTTGAGTTGTTTCCATATCTTACCTATTGTAAATAATGCTGCAGGGAACATAGGGCTGCATGTATCTTTTCAAATGAGTGTTTTTGTTTTCTTCAGATAGATACCCAGTAGTGGAATTGGTAGATCATTGAGTAGTCTTATTTTTAATTTTTTGAGAAACCTCCATACTGGTTTTCATAGTGGCTGTACCAATTTACGTTCCCACCAACAGTACACAAAGGTTCCCTTTTCTCTACATCCTTGCCAACACTTGTTATTTCTAGTCCTTTTCATAATAGCCATTCTAACAGGTGTAAGAATATCTCATTATGGTTTTGATTTGCATTTCCCTGATGATAAATGATACAGAGCATCTTTTCATATACATGTTGGCCATCTTCATGGCCAACATGTATAAACTTCAGAAAATTCCTGTTCAGTCTTATGTATAAACATATATAAACTTCAGAAAATTCCTGTTCAGTCTTATGTATAAACATATATAAACTTCAGAAAATTCCTGTTCAGTCTTATGCCCATTTTTTAATCAGATTGAGTTATATGAGTTCTTTATATATTTTGGATATTAGTCCATTATTAGATAAATGACTTGCAAACATTTTCTCCCATTCAGTAAGTTGCCTTTTCATTTTGTTGATGGTTTCCTTTGCTGTGCAGAAGCTTTTTAGTTTGTTGTAGTCCCACTTGTTTATTTTTGCTTTTGTTGCTTTTGTTTTTGGTGTCAGATTTAAAAAATTATCACCAAGACCTGTGTCAGGGAGCTTACTACCTATGTTTTCTTCTATTTTACTTATTGTTAGTTAACATTTCCAGCATGGGAGGTTGAAGAGTACATAGACATTGTTCTCCTCTGTCTCCAGGGCTCCTTCTGATTTCATTTTGGTTTTTGCTCTGTCTTCTCATGTTTTCAAGTTGACCTCATCTTATCTCAACTATCTATCTATATGGAGTTTTGCCATGTCTGTTTAAGACCAAAATGTGACTTTAAAAGCTCTAAATTCAATTGACTACCCTTTTATTCACTCTTCTTTAATTCTGGCTTTATGACCTCACCATGTGTTCTCTCCAAGGCCACGCCTTCCTAGAAATAATAGCAGTAATATATTTATGTATTTTAATCTTTATTTGCAAATTTAATTATTTAAACTACTATCTAGGAAATTACTAAAGAAAAATAAATATTGAACATTCAAATCCCCTGTATACACCTAAATCCATCCCTGATTTATAATCTTGCTTTAGCTTTTAGTAATCCTGTGTTTGTGTGTATAGATGTATGTATCCTCCACTACATACACAGACTTGTTGGGTAATAAAATGGTATTAAAACACAAATATATTTTTACTTCATAATTTTTTTCTGTTTAAATTTATTACTAATGACTGGTAGATTTTTAAACATTTTTTATTATACATATTAAATATATAAATAAATGTATGAAATATATGTATTATTTTGAAATCCTGTAAAATAAATATGCAAGTAAAAGTACTTAAACAAATAGCTCTGGCCTTGAAAAAAATTCCCAATTCTTTAAACCAAATCTATACCTTTACTTTGTAATTTATAGTAAGAAACTAGTTATTTAAAACTGTTATAATAAATCTTATATTTTCTCAAAAGTTTAGCTTAAGAATAGTTCACCTTTATTATGTTTTAAATAAAAAAATGAGTAAACCAAATTAAACAGAAACTCTTAGATGCCTTACTGTACTGACTCCTCTTACTTAAGACCCTTTGGGTCTTAACACTGTGCTAATATTTGATCTGTGGATCTGATACGTTGTTTTCTACCATTAGTAAATATTATGGGAAACTGATAAGAACAGACCAATTTTATTATTTAATACCTAGACAGAAATTGGGGCATTACATTATTTAAAAAATATATTTTGAAATATGTGTGTTTATTTTGCTTTAGTTTTTACCAGATTCGTGCATCTATGAAAATTCCACCAAGAGTTCCCCACAGAGTAGAAGCTAGTTTGTTACATGCAGCAGGTAAGCGAAGGAATATTTTCAACATTTAAAAAAGTTTGAAGCAACATTATAATGGCCAATAATAATGTTACATAATTTTTTAATTTTTTAATTACAAATATAAGATACCAAAGAGCATCATTATAATATCTTTTATAAGAAATATAATTGAGGCCTCAGTAATAACAGACTTGGTTATAGGTTCCTTGTTTCCCTCTTAGGTTTCTTATGATGAGAAAATGAAAGAATGTATGTAAAATTTCCATAAAAAAACATAAGTAGGGGTGGTATCAGTTATATCATGTAAGGTACAAATAAAAAAATACAGTTAATGTGAACGTATAATTGAATATATAATTACAAAGGTGTTTTGTGATAAAGTTTTATAGTATGCCTTTTGAGAATTTTTTTTAACCACACTTTTTTTCTGGGTTAACTACTCCATTTAGAAAACAAAGAACCAGAAAGCAATGGAAGAAGGTGTAATATAGATATGTTACAGCAGCTCTGTTAGTTACTTATATTCTATGGAGAGACACCAACATTAATATGGTTGAAGCAAACTGGTGGCCCTGATGTTAGTGGTCCTTTTTCAGCTTTCCCAATAAAGTGTACTCTGCTTTATTCTATGCAGGTAGGAAATGAAATGGTTAATGAAACATTCCAGTGAGTTATTGTATATATCAAATAGAAATTACTAGTTTTCAAAGCATGATAAAATAATAAAATATACCCAACATGCAAGCTATGCTAAGCATAATTCAATCCACTTTTTAAATTTAAAAAAGTATTCTGGGAATTTGAATTAAGAATATCTTTTTTAGCATACTGTGGATACTAAAATGCTAGATAATGTTAACTATTAATGAATTGTACTTAATGGAGAGTTTACTCAATCTTCTGAAGACTCTTAAAATGCCTACTGCTTATGGCCAAAAAGGTATATTCTTTTAAAAAGAAAAACTTTTCTTCTTGATGTGGCAAACATATATACATCTTAAAGTGTATGATGATTTTTGTATCTCTGTTCATCAGAGATATTGGCCTGTAATTTTATTTTCTTGCAGTGTCTCTGGCTTCTATATCAGGGTCATAATAGCCTTGTAGTATGGGTTCAGAAGTGTTCCTTCCTGATCAGTTTTTTTGGAAAAGTTTGGGAAGGATTGGCATTATATCTTCTTTAAATGTTCAGTAGAATTCAGCAGTGAAGCCATCTGAGCCATCTGGTCCTGAGATTTAATTTGTTTGGAGATTGTTGATTACTGATTCAGTCTCTTATTATTGGTCTGTTCAGATTTTCTCTTTCTTTGCAAACCAGGCTTAGTAAGGAGTATGTATTTAGACATTTATCCATTTCTTCTAGGTTATCTAATTTGTTGGCATATAGTTGTTTATGTAGTCTGTTATCCTTTGTGATTCTGTGATATTGTAATGTCTCCTCTTTCCTTTATAATTTTATTCAAGTCATCTCTCTTTTAGTCTTGCTAAAAGTGTGTTGATTTTGTTTATCTTTTCAAAAAACCAACTCTTAGCTTTGTTGACCTTTTCTTTTGTCTCTATTTCGTTTATTTCCACTCTGGCCTTTATTATTTCCTTCTTTCTGCTAACATTGGGCTGAGTTTGTTCTTTTAATAGTACCTTGAGTTGTAAGGTTAGGTTGTTTGAGATCTTTCTAGGTCACTTGTATGGTAGCAATGATACAGTAATTAATATCATTTACAAAGTAATGATAATTTGGCATTAGACAAATGGTATTTCATAAATACTCAAAAAGTAGAATACCTTCTTTTTTAAGTGACTTTCCTGGCCACTGTAATTTTGGTTTTTATTAGTTAAAAGTCAAGATTTGGTCATTGGTGCTACCAATTCAGTTTCTAGTTGCTGACAATATCAGCTGATATTTTTAACCAAAATGTGAATGGTCTGATAGTTTACTAGAGTGTGGAAAGGAAGTATCTTTTAATAATAAATTGTTTATGGCAGACACCAGTCTTTAAAAGAGAAGCTTGGGTTTGGAAAACAATGGACTTCCATAATACAAAATTTCAGTTTATATGTAAAAACATTATTTATGTGTGTATTTTTATAGCATTATACCAGAAAAAATTTAAGAGGTTGCTTACATTTTAATTAAAGTGTAGCAGCTAAAATGGCAAACACAAGAACCAGATTTGGACAGAAAAATAAAAATATGTATAAAATTTCTTTTATACTTTTTCTTACTGTTTTTCAAAACTTGTCTGTCATGTCTTAAATTCATTACCTATGTGATTTCTCAAAAATTTTTTTGATTGCAAATATTGTATCAGTATGCTGTATTTTTCTTTAATTTAGAATATCTTGTTGTTCTTGTTTATGGGGTACCCAGTGATACCTGCAGTTTTACAAGAAAAGTGACCCTGAACAAATTTTGAGATGTGCTGCGTTCTTTGCCCAATACCATTCCCAGTGTGATTATTTTTATATTTGCATAGTGTTCCATAGCTTTTGAATTTTGTTTCATCCTCTGAACACTTCAATGGTAATGTAAATCTGAGATCCCAAATGTATTTGCTACCAGCGTACCCAAGAATAGCCTATCGTGTTAAATGTTTGTTAAATTTATATGGAAATTATAGATGATAGCAGTTGATGGAATATGGTGGCTTATTTGAAACTCACAGTGTACAGTAGATCCAAAATAATGCTTTAGTGTCCAGATGAGTTTCCTCATCGATGGTCTGAAAAAAGAAAAAAAAAAGAGCAAAGAGAGCAGCCATTTTATTCTGGTCTTTGATATATTGATTCTTTTCTCTTTTTATGTCCTTCCTCCTGCAAGATTTGTTTCATTTTAAAATAGTATATAGGAGTCCCTGGAGTGTATATCTTTTTAATATTAGTAAGTTCATTAGGGAAAGGTATCTTTCCCCAAATTTTCTGCATTCAGAGTTACTCCTGTGTATCTGGCTTTGTTTTAATAAATACACATCATTGACTTCTAGACTCATCCTTCATAAACTATAAGGGTAGTTTTCCTTTATCCCCTGTGCTCATTCTTTCACTTCTGTTCCTTAAAAATTCACTTTTTCTGTTGAGGGCTTGGATTTTTCTCTGTATTTTATCTTGTTTTTCTTCTTACTTTGATTTGTACTTTCAAGACCTTTCCTTTCCAGCACTGTATTTTAACCATAATTCCTACACCTTCTGTATATTTATGGAAAACTTTTAGGAGGAAGAGAGAAATGATAACTTTATATGTGAGTTGCAGTAGGGTATATTAGATGTGGTAGGAATCAGGTGGTATTATACAGTTTATTGCAACACATTTAAATTATTTCCAGCATGAAATTGTGCTGACAGTTAAGAGGTTTGAGTCAGGAAATAGCTGTCATCTGCAATAACATCAGTCATGAAAAACAATGCGTATTTATAGGTCTGTTGAAAATTGATTAATAAGAAAGCATTCAGAGAGACATCTACAACCAAGAAGCCATTGCTGGTTCTAGGAAGCTGCACCCAGCTTGAAATGTTAGAGGTCTTATGTATAATTTTGATGAGGAGTTCAAATTAACAACTCCCCATTTCTAGTAGTGATAATATTTTTTTAAAACCAGAAGCATGTTATTTTATTTGCTTTTAAATATCCACCCACGGGGTGAAAACAAAACAGGCAAATAGTTCAAAGATCTATTTGTCCAGAAAGGTTTGTAGTGAAAATCATAGCTTCTTCTCTAAGTGCTTTAACTTTTAACTATTTCTCTATCCTAATGGTTTCCTCTGTATAGACATTTTCATTTCCTGTAATGATAAATGACAGTTTATCTTAGTGACACTATTGCCTCCTTTCTTCTCCCCCCCTGTATCTTTCTTTGACCATTATTGTAGCTTCAAATAACAGATATAAAGCTCCTTTTCCTACTTCAGCAAATATGACTGATCCCTCATTTTATAAAGTAAGCAAATAAGCAAAATCTTGCTCTGTTTTTCAGATTTTCTCTTTCTCTCTACCTCCCATATATCCTTTGTTTTATATTAGCAAGGATGCTAACATTCATTTTCTATTTAATAGCTGTAGTTAAATCTTAATATGCTTTGACCATGGGTTGATTCCAAATATTGAAAACAAGTGAACAGCATTTTCATTTTTATGGCAACACAAGAGGGAGAGGGTTTATAAGTTTGAAATGACTGTCCAACATCAAGAAGGAGGATATTCTGCAAGACAGGGCAAATCTAGTTGCCATTTTGGTATTGAGGTGGGTCACCTGTGACGTAGAGGGTAGATACAGATATATCTTAGGTGTTTTAGAAGCTATAAACTCAAAGATGGAGCTCTGTTTAGTTAACAAAGTAGTGACTTAGAATCAGGATACCAGCATCCTTTTATGTTACCTTGGAAAATTTATTTAACGTCTGTAAGCTTCAGTTTCTTCTCTGGGAAATGTGTTACCTGCATTACAAGGTTGTTGTGCATTATATGTATGAAAGTTCACAGCAAACTAAAGGGCTGTATTCATGTAAAGTATTATTGGGCTTCTATTAATAAGAAAGAATGGGAAGCAGGCACATTTTGACTCAGTTACCATGCTATTTATGAATCCTTTAATGTTATAAGGATCTGAAACTTACAATAAAGTTAATTTGATGTCCTACGGTTTATATAATTTGTTAGGCAACAGAGTAATTAAGTACATAGGATAGCATCTCATGTTAATAAGTACATTTTAAAATGTTTTAAAAATTGATAAATCCATTTCTGGAATAATAAGCATGAACTAGGATGACCAAGGGCAAGAAAGGAACACTGAATGGAAGAAGAGACCTCACAAGAGACCCCTGAATTTATAACTCATCAGGAAATCTAGGTACCTGGGCTTGCATTTCTATGCCTACCAAACTAGCTTAATCTGCAGAAAGTGTTTGAATTTGGGCAGAATTTCAAGTCTTGTTCTGCCACTCACTTGCTGTATGGTGTTGAAAAGTTCAGTCTCTGGGCCTTTCCTAGTCAGTGACATGAAAATAAGCCCTGTCTTACCATTGTTTGTTACAGTCAAGTAAGAAAATTGGGTGAAGAGACCTGGTATAGTGCTCAGTAAATATTGGTTCCCTTTGTCCTACCTTCCATTTCTATCCTAAATTGCTCCAGATACTAAAAAGTTGACATAAGTTGGGCTCTAGGATCTCAGAACCAGCTTGATTTAAGGAGAGACAGTCTATGAACAAGGGGTTGACTGACAGCATCTGTGTGCCTTTCCCTTGTTAGGTTTCAACAACCAGCCTTCCTGATACCCAGGATAGCCGATGAATACGCTTTAACCTTCTTATGTCTCCCTTGGGTCTTTTCTTCCCCAGTAAGACAGTTTATTCCTTTCTATTCAAGGGTTCTCAGTGAAGTGCACACATATTTTTAAGCTAGTTTATCAGTGTGACATAGAAGATCAAGCACAGGCTTTGAAGCAAACAGCAGTGGCATTTGTTTCTTGAGCAAATTGTGTATCAGAGCCTTGGTATCTATGAAATGGGTGTATTATTGCCTGCTCTGTAAGATTGCCTAAAGCATTAATAACAATATCCATAAAGCACAGTGCCTGGCACATAGTAAGTGCACTGTAACTAGTAGCTAGTATTAGTAGTAGTAGTAATATGACTGCTATTTTTTCTTTTTCTTTTTCTTTTTCTTGAATAAATTTGATATACAACCTTGTATAAATTTGAGGCGTACAGTGTGTTACTTTGATACATTTATATGTTGTAATATGATTGCTATGGTAAGCAACATTTATCACATTACTTAATTATAGTGCAATATTGTTGTCTATATTCATTATACTTGTGCATTAAAGCTCTGTAGATTATATACTACTTGTTGCATGCCCTTGAAAAGTATCAGTCTATTCCCCTAAAACCCCCATCCTCAGGTAACCACCATTTTACTCTCTGTTCGACTTTTTTGTATTCTACATATAAGTGATATCATACAGTACTTGTCTTTTTCTTTCTGGGTTATCTCAGCATATTGTACTCAGGGTCCATCCATGTTGCAAATGGCAGGATATCCTACTTTGTCATGGCTGAACAATATTCCACTGTGATGTACCACATCTTTTTTCGTATTCATGTGTTGTTGGACATACAGGTTGTGTCCATTTCCTGGCTATTGAAATAATGCTTCACTGAACATGGGAGTGCAGATACCTCTTCAAAATCCTGTTTTCATTTCCTTTGGGTGTATACCCAGAAGTGGGATTGCTGGATCATAAGGCAGATCTTTTTTTAAGTTTTTGAGGAACCTTCATACTATTTTCCCTAGTAGGTGACCAATTTACATTCCCACCAGTAATGTTGTAAGGGTTCCCCTTTGATCACATCCTCATCAGCACCTGTTGCTCTTGTTCCTTCTTGATAACAGCCGCTCTTAACAGGTGTGAGCAGATAGCTCACTGTGGTTTGATTTGCATTTCCCTGATGATTAGTGGTGCTGAGCATCTTCGCATGTGCCTGTTGGCCATTTGATGACCTCTTTGGATTTCGTTTTTTGCAGAACTACTATTTATGACGGGAAGGAAAGGGAACAATAATGCGTGGGGAAGGTCAAAAAAAATTTTGATAGACGCTTCACAACTAAACATTTGAACTAATAAGAAATCAATTCTGGTTGAACAAAAAAGAATTTCCCGTTATTTGTGTTTGATCAGGGTGTTTCTAAGGCCATCTGTTCTGGATAAAATTCCTTGTGTGTCTGTGTATTCCATTCTTCTTCCTATCTACCACCACCTAGTGCTTTTATACAGGTGATAGTAGTTAAAAACAAATTAAAATTAAGAAAACAAGAAGGCTGGTAATAAGGGCTGGCTATCAAAGAAGAAAGGGTTGTCCCAATTGCTTTGCTCTGTCATGGTTAATTGCCTGTAGTTAGGCTTTGGGTATTTTGCAGTGCTGCTAGAAGAACCATCTCTTCTCCCCTGTTGTCTCCTTAAGCTTTGTCCAGCCAACTCCTCAGGACCTTCCTCTGGGAGCCTCTGACAAGTTGTGGTAGTTTGGCTGAATTATTGAGAGTCCATGATTTGACCCTGTCCATATCTAACATTATTTACCACCATCTCTCTGTGACTCTATGGATCTCTTTCAGCTTCTCAAATTTTATGGGTTCTAAGTGACCTGATATTTTATGCATGTTTTTCCTTCTCATTATTTCTCTTGTTAACCCACAGATAACTTCCAAAGGCAGGTAAACCCCCATGTGGTCAAAGCACTTTCTAAGTAGGTCTTTCAGCTCTTACCATCTTAAAAGTTTTCCTTCAGAAATGGAATTCTAATATAATTAAACATTAAGACTCATTAAAGAAAAATGTTTTAAAAAAATGAGAAAAGTTTAAAGAAATATATAGCTAGAGACAATTCATATTATGTCATTAATCCATTACTGTTATTAGTAATAAAATAATCTCAAAAACTATGAATGAAAAACTCACCAGTTAGATTTTTCAATAAACTTAATTTATGAAACTTGAGGTCATTTGGCATTACAAGCTTCCATTTGCTTTCCCTAGATTCAATAGCTTCCTTTGTCACTGCCGTTAATTATCTTTTTTTTCCTGGCTTAAGAGATAGTGATAATTACATTGCCATTTGCTTTGGCCTCCTGAAATAGGGACATAAGATCACATTGTCTACAATTATATACTTGAATGTTTCTATCCAAACTAGATTGGGAACTCTGAAAACAAGGGCAGTGTTCTTACTTCATATTTCTTTGTTCCCAATATTTTAGAGGCTTAATGAATTACGGTTGGATGAATGCTCTCTAGTGCACAAACGAAATAAGAGATACCAATACTGGGTATTTAACAACAGGAAACGGAAATTTGAAAGTATAGGAATAGGAATAAAATATAAATTATCATGGCTGATATAATAAGTGTTTATAGGCTTCAGTCACAAATCTCTGAAAGTGTATATCTGATGTTTTTGGTAACAGATAACTGATAGGCAAAGTGAAAAGATTCATTTCAACAAGGAAATAGGGCGCAAAATTAAAAGTTAGGTGAAAGTTCATTTACTCAAAAAACACTTGCTGAAGGCCTGTTATGTGTAAGACATAGTGCTCACTCCAAAGTTAAAGCAATGAAAAAGATACCTGTGGTTCCCACCTCAGGGGTGGAGGTTATTATGCAGTACATTAGAAAAAGTAGAGAGGGTTTCAGATTCAAGAAGGTAAACTGAGTATACACATATGGTTAGGCCTTCTCATTTCCAAGACTCCTTGGAATAGCAATATAGAAGCACAGAAAGGAGTAATAAAAAAATATTTCAGTAAGTTTTTGAAGGACTAAAAAAGAAGCGGTAGCCGAACTGCCTTTTGGGACTTGTTCCTCAAGGGATTTCAGACAGGTAACAGCAGATGAGTGAAGTAAGAAGTGGGCCTGAAAACAGCAGTACAGTAAAGGCCTGTATTGGGTAGGTGGGGGCACCCCAGCCCCAAATGCAGATGTCGGGAAGATTAGCATTCACCATAGCAGGAAGCCTCAGAGCTTTTCTTTCAATACATTGCTCTGCGGTATTAATGTATTAACCCTCCAGAGTGAAGCACTCCATTCTTTCTTTTTTTTTTTCTTTTGTGGTAAACCCACATATCATGAAATCTGCCCTCTTAACAATTTTTTAAGTGTATAGTACAGTGTAGTTAACTACATGTACATTGTTATGCAGCAGAGCTCTAGAACTTTTTCACTGTGCATATCTGAAATGCTCTATCATTGGTTAAGCAGCCCCTTTCTCCCTCTTCTGGCCTCTAGCAATCACCATTCTACTTTCTGCTGAGGAGTCTGACCTTTTTTGATGCCTCATAGAAATAGGATCATGCAGTATGTGTCTGGCCTAACATTTAGCATAAGTCCTCATGGTTCACTCTTGTAGCATATGATACTATGTCCTAATTTTTAAGGCTGTAAATATTCCATCTTATATCTCATTTTCTTTATCTGTTCATCTGTCAATGGACATTTAGGTTGTTTCCACCTGTTAGCTATTGTGAGTGCTGCAGTGAACATGAGAGGAGCTGTGTCTTCAAGATCCTGTTTTCAATTCTTTTGGATAAATTCCTGGAAGTGGGATTGTTGGATCATATGGTCATTCTATTTTTAATCTTTTTAAAAATTTGATACTCTTGTTTCTTTTAATCTGTTTTCTTTAATTTGATACTGTTTTCCATAGTGGTGACACCACTTTACCTTCCCACAAATAGTATACATGAGTTCCGGTCTCTCTACAAGAGTTGACCATGTACATAATACTACATGAAGTAAGAAATATATAAGCCACGGACCTTGCTTTTAAGAAGTTTCCATTCCTTCCTCCTGAAATTCTCTTCCTTTCCATCTTCATTTGACTAATTTTTTCATGTAGTTTCAGCTTCAGTTTTATGTTGTCAACAAAATATTTCCCCATTCCACAGACCAGATTTGCTTTCCTATTAGAAGATGCCATAGCACTCTGTTCTTTTCTGTAACACTTGGTGCAGATGTAGTTTACAGAATTAGGTGAGGGTGGGGAAAGTGGTTTTTTTTGTTTGGTTTGATCTACTTAGCTTACAACAAATGTATGGCACAGAGTAACTGTACAATAAATACCTAAAATTATGAAATGTATCACATTTTTAAAAGATCGCATAAAACATTGTTTTATTAAATAATAAAGGTATGCAACTCTTTATGTAAGGAACAGACATCACTAGCCCCCTAAGAACCTTCTGTATACCCCTTCTGCATGTCCGTCCTGATTTCAATAATGATTCTTTTGCTTTCTTTATAGTTTTATCACCTGTGAATGTATTCCAGGGAAGTATCTAGTTGAGTTTGGAAGAGCTGACTAGCAAGCACAAACCCAATTGTTTAAGAAAGCTGTAGTATCACTACTATTGAAAGAAGGCTCCCAGAAGAATAGCTGAACAGAGTCTCTGGGCTGCAGTATGCTTTTGTATACTTGAAAGGTTTTGAGACTCCTTTGGGAGAGCTAGTGGGTGAGGTCAAAAGTGAATTGTCAAGAGCTCACCACATTCAGGGATCCTTGCAAGGTTGTAATGTGATGAAGTATTAGATATCCAACATGTGGAGCGGGCTGACTGGCATCTAAACTTACCACTCAGCTGTCTTTCTTTCAAATGTCAGGAGTAGGTCAGAGCAGAAGACTTCTGTGAGGTGAAAAGCCTACCCTCATATGATCTAGGAGATAGGACAGAAACTCCATCAGTGTACCCTCATACCAAAAAGAACCTGGCTGGGCTTTTAATCTTTCCTTAGGTGAAAAAATGATACTAAGGCTGCAAAGATCTTTTAGATGACAGACTTCAGCATGTCCATCTGTTGAGTCACACTAATCCAGTGTTTATTACACATTTACTATACCTAAAGCAGAGGATCTCTTTGGAATCTTCCATCACCATGTTACCTTCCTGGAGATCCCCTTTGCCTCTCCTCTGCATGGGATCTCTTGTTTCCTAACACCTCTTTTTCCTTTTTCTTGGTTTATTCTCTCATTTTGGTGGAGGCTATTCTCCAATATCTTGTTGAGAAAAGTGGCAGAGGAAATAAGTATATTGAAACTTACAGTGTCTAAAAATATCTTTATTCTGCCCTTACACTTATTTGACAGTTTAGGAATAGAATTCTAAGTTGGAGCTCTTTGTTGCTGAGCTTTTTAAAAACACTCTTCTGTTGTCCTTTGGTTTGCAACATTGCTGTTGAGAGTTCCAAAGCCATTCTGATTGTTAATCCTTTATATGTGACCCTTTCCCCCTTACCGTGTTAATGGTTTTTCTCCCATCTTTCTTCTCTGTTTTGGCATGAGGAATAATGGGAGGGTAGAAAGGCTTCTAAATCACCACTTGGGAGGGCTGCACTGGAGCAGCATCCTTACGAAGAGCAACAGCAAAAACTTGTGCTTTTTGAGGCAGCAGTTTCTAGTTCCACATTATCTGGATGCTTTAAAAAAATCTACTTTCCATTGAGGAAGATTTCTTCAGCGCTCTTCTCTTACATATACAGAAATTGAGTTTCTGATCTGCTTGGTTTCCCTTCATTCATGTATATATATGAATATGAATATATATATGTATAGATACATACACACACACACACACACACACATAGAGGAGAGAGAACTATCTCAATTATAACATAAAAGTTGTAATTATAGTGCAAAAAACTTTTTCCTGAACCACTTAAGAGTAATTTGTTAACATGATGCTCCATCATCCCCAAATACTTCAGTATATATTTCCTCCAAACAATATTCTCCTACATAACTCAGTAAAATCATCAAAATCAAGAAATTAATGTTGGTATATTTTATCCTCAGGTAATTCAGGTTTTGCTACTTGTCCCAATAAAGTCCTTTACAGCAAATGATCCAGTTCAGAATCATGCTTTGTAATTAGTTGTGTCTACTTAATCCTGGAACACCTCCTCAGTTACTCCTTCACTTTTCATGACCCTGATACTTTCGAAGACTGTAATCCTGTTAATTTTTAGTATGTCCTTCAGTTTGCATTGTTCTGCATTTTACTCATGATTAGAGTCTTGGACAAGAATATCTCAAAACTGTGCTAGGTTCTTCTCATATCCCATGAGGAGGGTCATGATTTCTCATCCAATTATTGATGATGTTAACTTGGATCATTTGATTAAGTCTCTGGAAGACTTTTCCACTGTAAAGTCACTCTTTTTCCATTCAAACTTATGATTTTTTCATTTATTTATGTATAGCAATATGGACTTACAGATTTCTGTATTTACTCAGTGGATGGTAATCTAATACCACAATACTTTATTTTGATGGCCAGTTCATCCCAGATAAGACCAGGAGTAGACTCTTCAAGTTAGCTTCTTTGTTCTTTTTAAATTCCTCAAGTGAGATTTTCTTTTTTTTTTTTTTTCTTTTGGTATCATTAATTTACAATTACTTGAACAACATTATGGTTACTAGACCCCCTATTATCAAGTCCTCCCCACATACCCCATTTCAGTCACTGTCCATCAGCCTAGTAAGATGCTATAGAATCACTACTTGTCTTCTCTGTAAATACTGCCTTTCCCGTGTCCCACCCCTGCTACATTATGTGTGCTAATTGTAATGCCCCTTTTCCCCCTTATCCCTCCCTTCCCACCCATCATACCCAGTCCCTTTCCCTTTGGTAACTGTTAGTCCATTCTTGGGTTCTGTGAGTCTGCTGCTGTTTTGTTTCTTCAGTTTTTTCTTTGTTCTTATACTCCACAGATGAGTGAAATCATTTGAATACTTGCCTGGGGAGATATGTTCATGAAGAAGTTGCTCATGTTTATGTCCAAGAGATTTTTGCCTATATTTTTTTCTAAGAGTTTTATGGTTTCATGACTTACATTCAGGTCATTGATCCATTTTGAGTTTAATTTGTGTATGGGGTTAGACAGTAGTCCAGTTTCATTCTCTTCATGTAGCTGTCCAGTTTTGCCAATACCAGCTGTTGAAGAGGCTGTCGTTTCCCCATTGTATATCCATGGCTCCTTTATCATATATTAATTGACCATATATGCTTGGGTTTATATCTGGGCTCTCTATTCTGTTCCACTGGTCTATGGGTCTGTTCTTGTGTCATTACCAAATTATCTTGATTACTGTGGCTTTGTAGTAGAGCTTGAAGTCAGGGAGCATAATTCCCCCTGCTTTATTCTTCCTTCTCAGGATAGCTTTGGCTATTTGGGGTCTTTTGTGGTTCCATATGAATTTTAGAACTATTTGCTCTAGTTCATTGAAGAATGTTGTAGGTATTTTGATAGGGATTGCATTGAATCTGTAGATTGCTTTAGGCTGGATAGCCATTTTGACAATATTAATTCCTCCTAGCCAAGAGCATGAGATGAATTTCCATTTATTAGTGTCCTCTTTAATTTCTCTTAAAAGTGTCTTGTAGTTTTCAGAGAATAGGTTTTTCACTTCCTTGGTTAGGTTTATTTCTAGGTATTTTATTCTTTTTGATGTGATTGTGAATGGAACTGTTTCCCTGATTTCTCTTATTCCTAGTTCATCGTTGGTGTATAGGAATGCAACAGATTTCTGGGTATTAATTTTGCATCCTGCAACTTTGCTGAATTCAGATATTAGATCTAGTAGTTTTGGAATGGATTCTTTAGGGTTTATTATGTACAATACCATGTCATCTGCAAACAGGGACAGTTTGACTTCTTCCTTGCCAGTCTGGATGCCTTTTATTTCTTTGTGTTGTCTGATTGCTGTGGCTAGGACCTCTAGAACTATGTTAAATTAAAGTGGGGAGAGTGGGCATCCCTGTCTTGTTTCCAATCTTAAAGGAAAAGCTTTCAGCTTCTTGCTGTTAAGTATAATATTGGCTGTGAGTTTGTCATATATAGCCTTTTTATGTTGAGGTACTTGCCCTCTATACCCATTTTGTTGAGAGTTTTTATTGTGAATGGATGTTAAATTTTTTCTAATGCTTTTTCAGCATCTATGGAGATGATCATGTGTTTTTTGTCCTTCTTTTTGTTGATGTGGTGGATGATGTTGATGGATTTTCGAATGTTGTACCACCATCCTTGTGTCCCTGGGATGAATCCCACTTGATCATGATGGATGATCTTTTTGATGTATTTTTTTAATTCAGTTTGCTAATATTTTTGTTGAGTAATTTTGCATCTGTGTTCATCAGGGATATTGGTCTGTAATTTTCTTTTTTTTGTGGTGTCTTTGCCTGGTTTTGGTATTAGAGTGATGTTTGTCTCGTAGAATGAGTGTGGGAGTATTCCCTCCTCTTCTGCTTTTGGAAAACTTTTATGAGGATGGGTATTAGGTCTTCACTAAATGTTTGATAAAATTCAGCAATGAAACCATCTGGTTCAGATGTTTTGTTCTTAGGTAGGTGTTTGATTACCAGTTCAATTTCTTTGCTGGTAATAGGTCTATTCAGATTTTCTGTTTCTTCCAAGGCAGCCTTGGAAGGCTGTATTTTCTAGAAAGTTATCCATTTCTTCTAGGTTATCCAGTTTGTTACCATATAATTTTTCATAGTATTCTCTCACAAGTCTTTGAATTTCTGTAGTGTCCATAGTGATTTTTCCTTTCTCATTTCTGTTTATGTGTGTAGACTCTTTTTTTTTCTTGATAAGTTTGGCTAAGGGTTTATCTATTTTGTTTATTTTCTTAAAGAACCAGCTCCTGCTTTCATTGATTCTTTCTATTGTTTTATTCTTCTCAATTTTATTTATTTCTGCTTTAATCCTTATTATGTGCCTGCTTCTACTGGCTTTGGGCCTCATTTGTTCTTCCTTTTCTAGTTTCATTAATTGTGAGTTTAGACAGTTCATTTGGGATTGTTCTTCTTTCCTGAGGTAGGCATGTATTGCAATATATTTCCCTCTTAGCACGGCTTTCACTGCACCCCACAGATTTTGTGGTGTTGAATTATTGTTGTCATTTGTCTCTATATATTGCTTGATCTCTGTTTTTATTTGGTCACTGATCCATTGATTATTTAGGAGCATGTTATTAAGCCTCCATGTGTTTGCGGGCTTTTTCGTTTTCTTTGTGTAATTTATATTTAGTTTCATATCTTTGTGATCTGAGAAGCTTGTTGGTTCAATTTCAATGTTTTTGAATTTACAGGTTCTTTCTGTGGCCTATTATATGATCTTTTCTTGAAAATGTTCCACGTGCAGTTGAGAAGAATGTGTATCCTGTTGCTTTTGGGTGGAGTTTTCTGTAGATGTCCAATAGGTCCATCTGTTCTAATAAGTTGTTGAGTGCCTCTGTCTCTTTACTTATTTTCTGTCTGGTTTATCTGTCCTTTGGAGTGAGTGGTGTGTGGAAGTCTCCTAAAATCAATGCATTGTATTCTATTTCCCCCTTTAATTCTGTTAGTATTTGTTTTACATATGTAGGTGATCCTGTGTTGGGTGCATAGATATTTATAATAGTTATATCCTCTTGTTGGACTGACCCTTTTATCATTATGTAATGTCCTTCTTTGTGTCTTGTGACTTTCTTTGTTTTGAAGTCTATTTTGTCTGATACAAGTACTGAAACTCCTGCTTTTTTCTCACTATTAATTAAATGAAATATCTTTTTCCATCCCTTTACTTTCAGTCTGTGTATGTCTTTGGGTTTGAAGTGAGTCTCTTGTAGATGAGACTGATATAGATGGGTCTCATATAGATGGGTCTTGTTTTTTTATCCATTCAGTAACTCTATGTCTTTTGATTGGTGCATTCAGACCTTTTACATTTAGGGTGATTATCGATAGGTATGTGCTTCTTGCCATTGCAGGCTTTAGATTTGTGGTTAACCAAAGGTTCAAGGGCCATTCGCTTACTATCTAACAGTCTAATTTAACTCACTTCGTATGCTGTTACAAACACAACCTAAAGGTTCTTTTTATTTTTTTCCCTCCTTTTTCTTCAACCTCCGTTATTTGTATGTTATGAATCATATTCTGTACTCTCGGTCTATCCCTTGGGTGACATCTGTTTAGCCTTAGGAATACTTCTATCTATAGGAGTCTCTCCAAAATGCACTGTAGAGGTGGTTTGTGGGAGGTAAATTCTCGTAGCTTTTGCTCATCTGAAAATTGTTTAATCCCTCCTTCAAATTTAAATGATAACCTTGCCGGGTAGAATATTCTTGGTTCAAGGCCCTTCTGCTTCATTGCATTAAATATATCATATTTATTAATATATTAATATTTTAAATATATCATATTCTGGCCTGTAAGTTTTCTTTTGAGAAGTCTGATGATAGCCTGATGGGTTTTCCTTTGTGTGTGCTCTCTTTTCTCTCTCTAGCTGCTTTTAAAAGTCTGTCCTCCTCCTTAATCTTTGCCATTTTAATTATTATATGTCTTGATGTTGTCTTCCTTGGGTCCCTTGTGTTGGGAGATCTGTGCACTTCCATGGCTTGAGAGACTATCTCCTTCCCTAGATTCGGGAAGATTTTAGCAATTACCTCAGTGACACTTTCTATCCCCTTTTCTCTCTTCTCCTTCTTCTTCTGGTACCCCTATAATGTGAATATTGTTCACTTTGGATTGGTCACACAGTTCTCTCAATATTCTTTCATTCTTAGAGGTTCTTTTTTCTCTCTGTGCCTCAGCTTCTTTGTATTTCTCTTCTCTAATATCTATTCCATTTACTCTCTCTTCCTCTACATCTAATCTGCTTTTAAATCCTTACGTTGTGTGTTTCATTTCAGATATGGAATTTCTTAATGATTGAATGTCCAACTTAAACTCATTCCTGAGTTCTTGAATATTTTTCTATATCTCCATAAGCATGTTTATAATTTTTGTTTTGAACTCTCTTTCAGGAAGATTGGTGAGTTCAGTTTCATTTGGCTCTTTTTCTGGGGTTTGTGAGATTTTGGTCTGAACCATGTTCTTTTGATGTTTCATATTTCTGTGTGTTGCCCACTAGTTTGCAGAAGTTCCAGTCTCTGGAGCTGCTCAGCCCCTAGAGTGAGGTTGGGGGTTGTAGGGGAGCGGAGCTGGTGCCTGGGGGCGGAAAGATCTGCTTCCTTTTTTCTGTCTGCGATGCCTGTCTCCAGTGTCAGAGTCAATGGACCAAGCACACAGATGTAAGCCTCTGTGCTTTGCGTCTCTCTCTGTTGTAGGTGGGGCTTCCCTCTGGCTGGCCTGACGCCAGCACAGTAACTGCCAGTTTGCACACCTGGTGCCTGCATGCTGGGAGGAAGATTCAGCAGGCTTCATGTCACAGTGGGGGCCCTCAGAGCTGAGTAGGCAGCCAGGGGGATGGAGCACCTGAAGCCCCTCAAAGTTCCCAACCAGCTGGGCAGAGTGTGCCCAGACAACCTTGTCCAGCTCTCCCTTCTCCCGTGTAGCAATCTCTGTGTAAACCTCACCCTTTCAACAGTGCTCTCACTGCTAGGAAGCCTCTCAGACTGCCCGCCCTCCTCTGACACTGAGCGGCCAGATGTGGATCCCCTCCTCCACAAACGGCTGGAATGTCAGGTTCTCAAGCACTCCGCCTGTCCGAGCTCCCCAACATCCAGAGCACCACACAATAAATGTTTCTGCTCATAAAGGAGATCTCCAGGGGTAGGTGTTCAGCAGTCCCAAGCTTCCACCCGCTTCCCACTCCGTTTCTCTTCCTCCTGCTGGTGAGCTGGGGTGGGGGAAGGGCTTGGGTCCCACCAGATTAAGGCTTTCTTATGTTACCCTGTTTTGTGAGGTCTGCTCTGTTCATGAGGTCTGTATGCAGTCTGGTTCAGCCTTCTTTCTTGTTGCTGTTTTAGGGTTAGTGTATTAATTAACTATATTTTTGTACTATTTGTGGTTTCGGGAGGAGTTCTCACCTCTCAGGCGCCATCTTGAATCCACCTGTGTGTGCATCTTCTTTGTTCTTTTGATGTGTTCCTTATTGTTTTAGGACTTCCTTACTTTCTGGTCTGAAAAGACGGTCCATACACCTTGTCCTATCTGTGCCCCAGCTTTGGAGTCAAACCATTTCTCTAAAAGCCCTGGTTCCTTTTCGTTCAGAATATATTAGAAACCAGTATTGCTGTGTTGCTCCCAAGCCCTTTGCATGGACAGAACTAATGAGTACACGTGCAATACACGTATATACACAAATTTACATCTGTTTTTATGTAAGTATACAGTGAAAACCATGAATTCACCTCAGTATTTTTAAATTTTCCATCCAGTACCACAAGATTGATTTTATATTCATATCTCCTTTCACATGTGCACATCCTTTCTCTGAAAGGTTATAGTAAGAAACCTGACTCGATATTCTCAGTGTATTTTCTTATTTGATCATTCCTTTGTATGTGCCAGTCTTTTGTCTCTAACCCCCTTCTCATGAATGCTCTACTTAAACCTCTTGGGCTCCAGCCCCTCATGCCAGGTCACTTCCCTGTGTGGACATCCCCTCCACCTGCCTTGGACTCACTAAGTCCTTGTGCCAGGAGTTCCTTCAGCAGGGTATTCTCCTTGCCTCGCTTTGGCTCCATTCGAGTGTATCACGATGCCACTGCCCAGAACCACCCTCGCCCCCAGTGGAAGTTCCTCCTGTCCTTTTTGGGCTCCTACACCATGTACTAGGCTGCCCCCCCTACAAGGACACCTCCTAACCTAATTTGGGTTCCAACTGCCCAGCTACAGGTGTGCGAAGTGGTTACCCTCCTCATCTTACTTGGGCTCCCAGTAACTCGTTCTCAGTCATTCCTCCACCTTGGCTGCCCTCCTTACCTTGCTCAGGTTCTGGCACCTCACTCCAGCTTGCCCTCTTCGTGCTGCACAGAATGTGACATCAGGCCACCACACACTGTGGGCACCCTCCATACTCCAGCTGGACTCTAGTATCCCACTCTGGGATCCCTGCCCTATAGAGATGCCCACCTGGCTTTGTCTATACTTAAACATCTCCATTTTCTTTGACTGTTTCTCAAATCATATTTTTTTCTGGAGTATAGAGTAGTAGGACAACAGATGGGGTGTTGGAATGCCTGACACCAACAACATGGAGGTAGACCAAAATTTACAGGTAAGGAACACAACCTTCCACAAACTGATCTCACTTTAGACACAGCTACAACTTTGGGGGTCCACAAGCTACTCTTACTTCTGATCAGATGACTACAAATTTGGGTACCTGTTACCCCTTCAGGTTCTGTAATTTACTAGAACAACTCACAGAACTCCAGAAAATGCTCTACTACTGTTACAGTTTTACTATAGCAAAGGCATACTAATCAGAGCCAGTAAAGAGAAGGTGTACATAGGGTTAGGTCTGGGAGGGTCTCAGATTTGTGAAGGTTCTGTTCTCTTCCCACAGAGTCAGGATGCCTTAACCCTCCCGGAAAATCTTTATATGTCCATATGTAGAGTATTGCCATTCAGGCCTTGGGTCCAGTGTTGTTATTGGTGCCATACTACATATATGTGATGGGTTGAATCGTCACCCGTTGTGGTCAATCTCCAGCCCCCTTTCCCTCCCCAATATGGTGTTGGGTTTACATCATGTGGCTCAAAGCCCAAATCTAATCACATGGTTGGCCTTACTGGCGTGACCAGCCCCCATCGTGAATCATCTCCTTACCATAAATTATCTGGGCCCGCCATGAATAACAGAGATACTTCTGTACTAGGAAATTCTGAGAATTTAGAAGCCACCTCTCAGGAGCTGGGGACAAAAATTAACCAAATTCTTTACTCAAGGGTTTAAAGGTTACTCCCAGCAATCATACAGAAGCCATAGTAAATTTGTTACTCTGCAAATATGGAAAACTGAATTACTTTCTTCTGTGGTATACAGACCAATTGTTCACTCTTAATCTACCTTGAGATTTCATCATTTACCTTCTCAGATTAAGATAAATTGTACAATGATTTATAATGATTATAGTGTACCTATCAATTTTTATCATAAATTAATAAACTTTCAGAAATGTTCTAATACTGCTATATAAAATAATAGTGGTGTAGGAATAAAACATGGTTTTTCTGAGTAAAAGTATAATTGTATTATATTTTGCTTTTTATCTGTCAATTTATATATCTTATCTGTTTTAGGTATGACTTTAGCTTTTCCAGCTTCAGTTCATGATTCTCTGATATGCAGTAAAACGTTTCAAATTCTATATAAAAATGAGGAGGTTGTTTTAAATGATGTCATGATCTTCAAAGTTAAAATGTTGCTGGATGAAAAGAAGGTAAACATCTCTTCATATATGTTTAGATAAATATAAAGCCTCAAGACTTTTTTTCAACCTATAAATATTCAAAAAGTATCTCATACTGTGATTTCTCTTTAGATTGAAGAAGCTCTTGAGGAAATGAATTTTCTGTTATCCTTGGATCTACACTTCACAGATGGAGATTATTCGTAAGTAGGCTAATCAGACAATTTAAAATCTTGAGTTACTCATGACTGTTATCTTTTATTATTAGATTCCCCATTTCTTTTTAGAATCCAGCCTATCCCCTTCTTGTTTATTCTGAACTACTTCTGTCTTCTGGGGGAGTGTCATGACAATGGTTAGTCCTGTTCCTTTATGCCCATGCTGATTCCATGAGCTCCAGACAGCAAAATCAGACAATGAAATGATTTCCTTGACTCAAGAAATTGCACTTTTATACAATACCACTGCCATGAGGCATTTAAATATAACTGAGCTTTCTTCCACTGCATCACTAGCTAACCTTTCTTTGTGGCATGAGTGATGCCATCTTTAATAGGACTCTTTAGATGTTCACAGAGTTATCGAGACTGATGACTCTTATACTTTGATACAGATTCTAGTTCATTAATTTCTAGAGCCCTTAAGGAAACTTTAGGACTGGTTACCCTGAACTTGTCCACAGATTTTTAGGGATTTACTGCTTGTATTCATTTAAAACAGGAATCAGAGATCCATTTAACAATTTTATTTTTGTAGCTTTTTTCTTTTCCATTTCAAATGTACTTGAAGAAATACTTGAAAACTCAGTATAAATTCAGACTACATGTAGGATAAATAACTAAGCAGTCACATTGCCGAAAATTCTACTTGATACTGACATAGAGGAATAAGAATTTTTTACATGGTAGCTACTCTCCTCTGTAATACTTGTTTATTACAAAGAATTCCTTAAGGGATTTGTTTTTAAATCAGGTCACAATTCTTTAAGAGGAATAAGCTAAAATGAGTAAGTAGTCCATAGGTACTTAATGTATATATAGGTTAAAAATGCATATGTACATATATATTTGGACATCGTTTTCGTGGTATTGTTTCAATTTTTTCTATGTGTAAATCTAATGATAAACTAAATATTTATAATAAAATATCCATTGCTTGCTTTTTTAGGAGCAGCATTTAATAACAAAATTTTGTACAATAAAAAATTTTAAATATCCTTTGAGATTTATGATAGGATTTGACTTCTTATACTGTACCCTTATAATAAACAATATTTCCTATGGAGTAAAGGTTAGTATAAATGAGAATAATTATGAATTATCACAAAAGCTTCGTTTTTTTTTTTTATTAAGGTATGATTGATATACACTCTTAGGAAGGTTACACAAGAAAAATAATACAGTTACTACATTTACTCATATTATCGAGTTCCCCCCATACCCCATTGTAGTCACTGTCCATCAGTGTAGTAAGATGCCAAAAAGTCACTATTTATCTTCTCTGTGCTACACTGTCTTCTCCATGACTGCCCCCCACACCATGTGAACTAATCATAATATCCCTCAATTCCCTTTTCCCTCCATCCCCATCCCTCCTCCCTCACCCCTCCCTTTTGATAACTGCTAGTCCCTTGGAGTCTGTGAGTCTGCTGCTATTTTGGTCCTTCAGGTATGGTTTGTTGTTATACTCCACAAATGAGGGAAATTATTCAGTATTTGTCTTTCTCTGCCTGGTTTATTTCACTGAGCATAATACGCTCTAGCTCCATCCATGTTGCAAATGGTAGGATTTGTTTGTTTCTTATGGCTGAATAGTATTCCATTGTGTATGTGCACCACATCTTCTTATCCATTCATCTACTGATGGACACTTAGGTTGCTTCCATATCTTGGCTGTTGTAGATAGTGATGCAATAAATAAAGGGGTGCATATATCTCTTTGAATCTGAGAAGTTGTATTCTTTGGGTAAATTCCTAGGAGTGGAATTCCTAGGTCAAATGGCATTTCTATCTTTAGTTTTTTGAGGAACCTCCATACTGCTTTCCACAATGGTTGAACTAGCTTACATTCCCACTGGCAGTGTAAAAGGGTTCCTCTTTTGTTGTTTCTAGTACCTTTTATGTTGACCATCCTAACTGGTGTGAGATGATATCTCATTGTGGTTTTAATTTGCATTTCCTTGATAATTAGCAGTATGGAGCATCTGTTCATGTGCCTGTTGGCCATCTGAATTTCTTCTTTGGTGACTTGTCTGTTCGTATCCTCTGCCCATTTTTTAATCGGGTTATTTGCTATTTGGGTGTTGAGGCATGTGAGTTCTTTATATATTTTGAATGTTAACCCCTTGTTGGATGTTGGATATGTCATTTACAAATATATTCTCCAATACTGTAGGATGCCTTTTTGTTTTGGTTTTGTTGATGGTGTCCTTTGCTGTACAGAAGCTTTTTAGCATGATGTAGTCCCATTTGTTCATTTTTGATTTTGTCTCCCTTGCCCAAGGAGATGCGTTCAGGAAAATGTTGCTCATGTTTATATTCAAGAGATTTTTGCCTATGTTTTCTTCTAAGAGTTTTATGGTTTCATGGCCTACTTTCAGGTCTTTGATCCATTTTGAGTTTATTTTTGTGTATGGGGTTAGACACTAATAATCCAGTTTCATTCTCTTGCATGAATGTTTTGCCAACACCAGTTGTTGAAAAGGCTGTCATTTCCCTATTGTATATCCATGGCTCCTTTATAGTGTACTAATTGACTATATATGCTTGGGTTTATATCTGGGCTCTCTATTCTGTTCCACTGGTCTATGGGTCTGTTCTTGTGCCAGTACCAAATTGTCTTGATTACTGTGGCTTTGTAGTAGAGCATGAAGTCAGGGAGCATAATCCACCCTGTTTTATTCTTCCTTCTCAGGATTGCTTTGGCTGTTCGGGGTCTTTTGTGTTTCCATAGGAATTTTAGAACTGTTTGTTCTAGTTCATTGAAGAATGCTGTTGGTATTTGATAGGGATAGCATGAATCTGTAGATTGCTTTAGGCAGAATGGCTATTTTGACAATATTAATTCTTCCTATCCATGAGCACTGGATGTATTTCCATTTATTGGTATCTTCTTTAATTTCTCTTATGCGTTTCTTGTAGTTTTCAGGGTATAGGTCTTTCACTTCCTTGGTGAGGTTTAATCCTAGGTATTTTATTTTCTGATGCAATTGTGAATGGAATTGTTCTCCTGATTTCTCTTTCTGCTAGTTCAGGAGTGCAACAGATTTGTGTATTACTTTAGTATCCTGCAACATTGCTGAATTCAGATATTAGATCTAGTAGTTTTGGAGTGGATTCTTTAGGGTTTTTTATGTACAGTATCATGTCATCTGCAAACAGGGACAGTTTAACTTCTTCCTTGCCAATATGGATGCCTTTTATTTCTTTGTGTTGTCTGATTGCTGTGGCTAGGACCTCCAGAACTATGTTGACTAAAAGTGAGAGAGTGGGCATCCTTGTCTTATTCCCGATCTTAGAGAAAAAGCTTTCAGCTTCTTGCTGTTAAGTATGATGTTGGCTGTGAGTTTGTCATATATGGCCTTTATTATGTTGAGGTACTTGCCCTCTATACCCATTTTGTTGAGAGTTTTTATTATGAATGGATGTTGAATTTTGTCGAATGCTTTTTCACCATCTATGGAGATGATCATGTGCTTTTCGTCCTTTTTTTGATGTGGTGGATGATGTTGATAGATTTTTGAATGTTGTACCATCCTTGCATCCCTGGAATAAATCCTACTTGATCATGATGGATGATCTTTTTGATGTGTTTTTGAATTTGGTTTGCTAATATTTTGTTGAGTATTTTTGCATCTGTGTTCATCAGGGATATTGGTCTGTAATTTTCTTTTTTTGTGGTGTCTTTGCCTGGTTTTGGTATTAGAGTGATGCTGGACTCATAGAATGAGTTTGGAAGTATTCCCTCTTCTTCTACTCTTTGGAAAACTTTAATAAGGATGGGTATTAAATCTTCACTAAATGTTTAATAAAATTCAGCAGTAAAGCCATCTGGTCCAGGCGTTTTGTTCTTGGGTAGTTTTTTGATTACCAATTCAATTTCATTGCTGGTAATTGTCTGTTTGGATTTTCTGTTTCTGTGTCAGCCTTGGAAGGTTGTATTTTTCTAGAAAGTTGACCATTTCTTCTAGGTTATCCAGTTTCTTAGCATATAAATTTTCATAGTGTTCTCTAATAATTCTTTGTATTTCTGTGGTGTCCATAGTGATTTTTCCTTTCTCATTTCTGATTCTGTTTATGTGAGTAGACTCTTTTTTTCTTGATAAGTCTGGCTAAGGGTTTATCAATTTTGTTTATGTTCTCGAAGAACCAGCTTCTGCTTTCATTGATTCTTTCTATTGTTTTATTCTTCTCAATTTTATTTATTTCTGCTTTAATCTTTATTATGTCCCTCCTTCTACTGACTTTGGGCCTCATTTGTTGTTTTTTTCTCATTTCATTAATTGTGAGTTTAGATTGTTCATATGGGATTGTTCTTTCCTGAGGTAGGCCTGTATTGCAATATACTTCCCTCTTGGCACAGCCCTCGCTGCATCCCACAGATTTTGTGATGTTATTTGTTGTCTTTTGTCTCCATATATTACTTGATCTCTGTTTTTATTTGATCATTGATCCATTGATTATTTAGAAGCATGTTGTTAAGCCTCCATGTGTTTGTGGACTTTTTTGTTTTCTTTGTGTTATTTATTTCTAGTTTCATACCTTTGGTCTGAGAAGCTGGTTGGTACAATTTCAATCTTTCTGAATTTCCTGAGGCTCTTTTTGTGGCCTAATATATGATCTATTCTTGAAAATGTTCTATGTGCACTTGAGAATAATGTATATCCTGTTGCTTTTGGATGGAGTGCTCTGTAGATGTCTCTTAGGTCCAACTGTTCTAATGTCTTGTTCAGTGCCTTTGTCTCCTTACTTATTTTCTGTCTGGTTTATCTGTCCTTTGGAGTGAGTGGTGTGTTGAAGTCTCCTAAAATGAATGCATTGCATTCTATTTCCCCTTTATTCTGTTAGTATTTGTTTCACATATGACAGTGCTCCTGTATTGGGTGCATAGATATTTATAATGGTTACATCCTCTTGTTGGACTGACCTCTTTATCATTATGTAATATCCTTCTTTGTCTTTTGTTACTTTCTTTGTTTTGAAGTCTATTGTGTCTATTTCAAGTACTGCAACACCTGCTTTTTTCTCCTTATTAGTTGCATGAACTACCTTTTTCCATTCCTTCATATTTTACTCGGTGTGTGTCTTTGGAAATGAGTCTCTTGTAGGCGGCATATAGCCAGGTCTTGTTTTTTTATCCATTCAGTGACTCTGTGTCTTTTGATTGATGCATTCCGACCACTTACATTTAGGTGATTATTGTTAGGTATGTACTTATTGCCATTGCAGGCTTTAGATTCGTGGTTATCAAAGCTTCAAGAGTAACTTCCTTACTATAAAACAGTCTAATTTAACTCACAATGCTTTTAGAAACACAATGTAAAGTTTTTTCTTTTTCCTCTTTTTTCTTCCTCCTCCACTCTTTATATATTAGGTATCATATTCTGTATTCTTTGTCTATCCCTTTACTGGCTTTGGGTGTATTGATTTGATTTTGCATCTGCTTAGTAATCCATCATTTTACTTTCTTTACTGTGATTTTATTTCCTCTGGTGACACCTATTTAGTCTTAGGAACACTTCCATCTATAGCAGTCCCTCCAAAATACACTGTAGAGATGGTTTGTGGGAGGTAAATTCTCTCAGCTTTTGCTTATCGGGAAATTGTTTAATCCCTCCTTCAAATTTAAATGACAGTCTTGCTGGGTAGAGTGTTCTTGGTTCAAGGCCCTTCTGCTTCATTGCATTAAATATATCATGCCACTCCCTTCTGGCCTGTAATGTTTCTGCTGAGAAGTCTGATGATAGCCTGATGGGTTTTCCTTTATATGTGATATTTTTTATCTCTCTGGCTGCTTTTAATACTCTGTCCTTATCCTTGGTCTTTGCCATTTTGATTATTATATGTCTTGGTGTTGTCTTCCTTGGGTCCCTTGTGTTGGGAGATGTGCACCTCCATGGCCTGAGAGACTATCTCCTTCCCCATATTGGGGAAGTTTTCAGCAGTTACCTCCTCAAAGACACTTTCCATCCCATTTTCTCCCTCTTATTCTGGTGCTCCTATAATGCAAATGTCACGTCACACAGTTCTCTAAATATTCTTTCATTCCCAGAGATCCTTTTTTCTCTTTGTGTCTCAGCTTCTTTGTATTCCTGTTCTCTAATTTCTGTTCCATTTGCTGTCTCTTCTACTACATCTAGTCTGCTTTTAAATCCCTCCATTGTATTTTTCATTTAAGATATTGCATTCCTTACTGATTGAATCTCTGTCCTGTATTCTGCCCTGAGTTCTTGAATATTTTTCTATACCTCCATGAGCATGTTTATGATTTTTATTTTGAAATCTCTTTCAGGAAGATTGATGAGTTCAGTTTCACTTGTCTCTTTTTCTGGTATTTATGGGATTTGGGTTTGAAACAGGTTCCTTTGACATTTCATGTTTGTATGTGGCACCTTCTAATGCCCAGAAGTTCTACTCTCTGGAGTTGCTCAGCCCCTGGAGCGATGTTGGAGGTCACAGGGGAGCAGTGTTGGTGCCTGGGGGTAGGAAAGAGCTGTTTCTGCTTCCTGGCCTCTGTGCCTGACTCCACTGCCAAGTGCACAGGGGTAAGCCTCTGTGCTTTGCATTTGTCCCTGGAGTAGGCGGGGTCACCTTCTGGCTGGCCTGATGCCAGGGCAGGGGCTGCCAGTTTGCTAGCCAGTGCCGGTCGGCCAGCCGGGAGGAAGGCTCAGCAGGCTGCATATCATGGTGGGGGACCTCGTAGCCACATAGCCAGCCAGGGGGATTCAGCGCCTGAAGCTCCTGAAGGTTCCCAACTGCTAGGCAGAGTGCACCTGGACAATTTTGTCCACCTGTCCTTTCTTCTTAGCAGCAAGCTCTGTGCAGTCCTTGCCCCTTTAGGAGCCCTCTGGCTGTTAGGAAGTCTCTCAGACTGCCCGCCTTTCTTTTGTCCCAGAGCAGCCGGATGTGGATCCCTGTTTTCCACACGAAGCTGCAATCTCAGTCTCTCCAAGTATTCTGTCTTAGCTTTCCAACCCCACTAATCTCCAGAGCACTATACAATGTAGGTTCATGCTCCCAGAGCAGCAGATCTCCAGAGCTGGGTGTTCAACAGTCCTAGGTTTTCACCCCCTCCCTGCTCTGTTTCTCTTCCTTCCACCAGTGAGTTGGGGTGGGGGAAGGGCTTGGGTCCTGCCGGATCATGGCTTTGGTACGTTACCCTGTTCTGTGAGGTCTGTTCTTTTCTCCAGGTGTATGCAGTCTGACCCAGCCTTTTTTCTTGTTGCTTTTTTAGGATTAGTTCTATTAAGTATATTTTCATATTATATGTGGTTTTGGGAGGAAACCTCTGTCTCACCTCTCATGCCACTATTTTTAATCCTCCTCCACAAAAGCCTCATTTTTATAGGGACATTAATAAAGAAAATAGTCCATGTCATGGACCAGTACATAACTGTAATTAAGGTCTGGTTATTCTCTTGTTAGATTTCCTAATACTGTTAATGCAATGTCATGCTTTAAAGATTATTCTCATTCTGAGTTTCAAAAAAGTAATTAACTAAATGTTGTGATAGTCTAAACTACTCTACAAAATATGCCATACTTACATGTAAACATGTGCTTCTTATAGGACAGATGATATGAACACCTTGCAACTAATAAGTAGCCGAACATTGAAGCTGCACTTTAGCCTCCATAGGGGCCTTCATCATCATGTTAATGTTATGTTTGATTATTTCCACCTTTCTGTTGTGTCTATCACAGTCCACGCATCATTGGTTGCACTACACCAACCACTAATAAGGTAAATTTAACTAATACTGTTTCTTATTAATGTAATGTCTTTCATTTTTATAGTGAAACTTATACTTTGATAAAAATAACTGAAATAGTAAATTTCAAAATTCAAAATTATTTAATAAACCCTTCCATTTTATACTTATAATAAAATAATAAAATTTAAGCACATGGGAACATTAAATGTTAGGCTTTTTATTACAAAAATATGGAGCAGTCTTTGTCAAATAAACTCATCAAGAAAAATAATGCAATCTGGAAATAACTGTACAGCATTATTTAATCTGTACCTATGTTTTTATGTGATGCTATGCTTTATATTTATTCATTCTCTCATTTTTTTCTTAGTTATTTTTATTTGTCTCTTCTCTGGATGGGCTAGGTTTATCTTAAATCTACGCTGTAGAGTGATTCTTGTTTTCTAAGTCATTAACCAATTTTAAGGATCTTTACTAATAAGCCTTTTAAGCCTATATCATGTACCATTATATACAGCTTAAAGGTATATAATATTCTGGATCGTGATAAGTGCATTGGAACAGTTATGGCTTCTGCCTACTTTCATGGGGAGATAGGTTGTCTTTCATTAATGTACAAATATAATCCAAGTTCTTCAGTTTTTAAAGTAAAACATCATCCTTGTGGTATGTATGGGCAACAGGTAGACTCTTTTAACATCAGTAGCTTATATGAAAAGACTTCAAATTGATTTGACTTCTGAACTGCCTGTTTTAAAATTGGTGACACAAATCTGATTCCAACAACTGATATTAGGGATGACGCTTAAAGGGTTATGATGCTTAACTGATTTATCAGAAAACTAAGTAGGCAATTTTGTAGAATTATCCTCAGAGTTTGCACAGTTTAACATACTGCCCAATTAGTAACAGCCTCCTGTGGCATACCTTTGCATTGCTTCAAAAACTCCAAGTGAGACCCTTTTCCATTGTCCATTGTGTTGTCCCATGATCACAGGGTCTAGAAGAAGTCTGTTTCTTCTGATGCTTCCTTACCTATAATAAGATATATACCTGGTGGTTCCGTCTTTGTCGTATCTCTTAGGCATTTGAGGGCTTGTTCTCAGTTGCTATAACTTTGTAAACAGGAAAGTGTTCATATTATTATATATGATTATGAACTTCAAAAAGTTTTGCAATGTTGATTTAATTCATTAATATGTAATAAAAACTGAGTGAAACTTGTTTGCTAAGAAAGTGGTTTTAAAATATAACTTGGGAAATAAATAGTATACAGTGTTACTTACATGTGAATTACATGTTAGGTTTTAATGCTGAAAGTTTATCTGTTTATGAAATATATTCCTGTAGTCACACTGGCTCTTGGTTTCTCTTCTGAAAAATGAAAACAATTTTCGTTGTATAAACAATTCATTGAAGTTAGCTCAGGTTATTAATGTTGCTTTCTAAGGCCCTGATTAAGTAGAGTAGTGATATTCCCACCACTAATCTTAGTGCTTCCTCTTGCAATGCAGCAGTTTTGGCCACAGACTAGTAGAAGAAAGGGGCAGCTTATGTCCTAGAGACTGTTTACTGGAAGAAGACATTTTTGGCTCAGAATCAGAAGCCAAGAGGATTAACTGTTGGCTCTGGTTAGTGACTGGAAAAGAAAATAAGGTGTGCCTGCCAAAGCTAAGGTTGCTGCCCCTTACCCAGCAGCCATGGGCCCTGACTCCCCCGCCTTGCTGCTAGGACTTTGCTCTGAGAGAAGCAGCATCTTGCCCTGCCTTTTGTTGCCTGTAGCTGAAGACTGGAGATGGGAAGCAGGGAAAGGGTAAGGGAGAGCTTTTTGCTAGTGACTTGCTGGTAAAGGGGTCATGTTAAAGGTAACATTCCTCACTATTTATGCTTTGGCAAGTTTTTCCTGAAGTTTATTTTAGGTGAACTTTTTTATCCTTTAAACAAAATGAAAAAAAAAATTAAGTTTATAATGTTTACTTTTTAAATGTTATTTTTATTTAAAACAGTTTCTATGATCAACCCAACTATAGACATCAAATGAGTTAAAGTAAATGGAGTTAGGATTTTTTTTCTCTGCCTGTTTTCTACATAACCTGTCTTTGACTTTTTTTAAGTACAACTTTTACGACTCAATTCTGAAAGACACTTAGTAGCAAGTGGAATGTACCATTGACTTGTGACTCCTCCTTTCTTTGATTGGATATAGATATTTTGTTTTTGCAAAACAAATTGATTTTGCACGTAAAGGCTGCTCTCTGCTATGGCAAAATTGATCTACTTTCCCACCTTTCCTTTGCCAAATTGCCAAACAGCCCAAGTGCTTTGGCCTACTTATAATTAGCAGAAACTTTATCTCATATAAAATTGTATATGATTTTTAAACACTCAAACAGAATGTGCTTTGTATTCTATAGAATTTATGGAATATTACATGTGATGTTAATACTAAGAGCAGTAGCTCACATGTCATTGAGATAAGGTCTTGAAGTACTTACCAAGTTTATCTAATAGAGTTAATAGCTTTTTAGTAGAGAGAAAGAAAACACCTTGTTTTTGAGATATAGTGGCAACAAATAGATTTATTAATTTTTCTTTTTCTGCAGTTAAGTGGGAGCTCTTTACTTCTATAAATAGCATCCATATTTGATTACATGTTAATTTTATAAACTTCATGACAGATCAGTATTTCCAAATTAAACGTTGACCCTCATTTGTCTTTTAGCTGCTTTGGATCCCACCCTGTTTTATCTTAAGAATCTTTTGAGACTTCCTGAAGCCCAATCATAGAGAAGTAATCTCAAGCATCTTGTCTTAGTTTTTTTAATATTCAGTGCCTTTTTATAATAATTCAGATTATTACAGGAAAAATTATAAAATTATGTAAGAATACTTTAGAAATTATAACCTTGAAAAACACTTGCTCTTTTTTCTATTCCTTTAAGATTTACTTTTGTAAACATTTAACTTAGCATACAAACAGACTGCTATGACAGTAGTAATGTAATACTTATTCTTCCAGCTTTCCTCGCCCTGTGAAGACTACTTGGTTAAATAGAAATGCACCAGCACAAAACAAAGATTCTTTGATTCCTACTCTTGAAAGTGTGGTCTTCGGTATTAACTACACAAAACAGTTATCGCCTGACGTAAGAACTGCTATGTTTATAAATCCTCTCTTACTTCTTCCTTCAAATAAATTTTTTTTAACTGTTTACCTGTGAATGTGATATTTATTTTATTAATTATTTGAACTCAACAATTTACAGATTAATTAAATATGATCTTAACAAATTGAATGGTGCTAGTTGTTTATGAAATGAACCAGATTGAAGACTTCACCAAATTTAATGTAATGGATAGAGATCTGACAGCCAGTGCTTTTCTTAACTGATTACTCTCCCTTTTGCTCCATTAGCATAACTGTTAGAATCATTGTGAGGGAGCCTTTAAAGAGCAATGGTCAGAGTTAATAATTGCAGTAATGTAAGTGCGGCCGTTACTCCTCTCCAAGGAAAGAGGGCCTATGCTCTAAAAGCAGAGGGTCCCTCAGATCAAATGCAATTTGAATCTCAAAGTGTCAAATATAATTTAATCACATTTTAGAAGCCTACTGTAATTGAAATTACTAGAGTTGCATTTCATGTGTTTAAATTACTTGTGTGAGCAAGAGCATCTCCCTGAAATACTGCTGAATTTCTTATTAAATGCATAGGGTTTTTTTCTGTATTTTTCTAAGTTTCAAGTGTAATTTTAGATTTTTGGTTACTAACAGTCTCTATCCCAAATCTATTCTTTCTTTAGGGTTGCAGTTTCATCATTGCAGACTCCTTCCTACATCATGCGTATCATTTTCATTATACACTTTGTGCCACTTTGCTGCTAGCCTTTAGGGGATTGCACAGCTACTTCATTACGGTAACAGAAGAGATTCCCTCTTGTCAGAAACTAGAACTGGGTATGTTAAAAGTAGCCAGACTTATACTATAGTTCAAGTCATTCTCTTCGTTCTCATATTGCTAGTTGTCAGCTTTGCCATAGTTTTCCTATACTTACACTAAAATGAATATGTGCTCCACTTTTTCTTCTCAATTCCATCTTTTTCAACCCTTGATAATTACTTTATGCAGTTTAAAAATGTTTTTTATCATATTGAGAAATAACTAGTTGGTGCTAAGTTTGAAATGAGTGTTTGATAAAGAGTTTTTAGTAAAGACATATGTGAAGATACTACACCTCTTAAAATATAACCAGAAACATACTAGAAAGCAAATGTAATTATCTGCAGAATCATGGGAAGATAAATTAAACCCATACTTACAAATATTTAACAGTCTAAGCAGATCATAGGTACTTAGGACATTTTTATATACATTTAGTTTTAAGTGACCTTAGAGCATATTTCTTTTATTTCACTTCAGAGAATAATATTACTCAGTTTTAACATTTTGAAAATTATTTAAGTCATTAAAAAAATCAATCTTCAGTTTTAGTCCAACAGTAATATTTGCATATATGTTGTAGGACACAATAAAAAAATCCTATTGCCTTGATTTTGTATACCATCTGTAGTTTGCAAAATGCTTTTACATATATTGTTTCACAGACAATAAATTGGGATTAGCAAAAATAAGTTTTTATTCAGACTTCTTATGATAATTTTATAACTTTGATTTTCAAACATCAGCTAATAGCTCATCATAAAAAGTACATTTTAATTATCTCCAGAATAAATTACTTTTATCACTGTATATTTGAATGAATCAAGAACTACTTTTTAAATTTTACTTGTTAGTGTTCTTTGTTTATTTCTTTGTTCCTCAAGGATCTGAGTCTTTAATAATACTGATGCACTTTCAAAATAGTCACTGTTACTGAACATGATTCTTGGGTTTAAGATTAATTAGCCGACTTTTGTAATTGCTTGTTTTGAGATAGAAAAGAATTGTAAGAAAGTGTAATGATTTGTACCTCACTTAAATTCAGCTATAAGAAAATGCTGCAGTATTGTGCCACTGCCTATCAGCAACTACTACAGTGGATTTGATTAATTCTGTTATTCAGTCAGTCCAGTTCACTTGACTAGAGTAGAAACAGATGTCATTCAATTGACTGTTTAGAATGCACGATTCAAGGATCCCTGTCTGTGTACAAAGTTACACAAGTAATGGGAAAACGTGTGTTGTTTTGCTCATGTCTGTGCTCTTCCCCAAGATAAAAGTGGTCATGTGGAAACCTTTTGCTTAACTGTTGTCTGAAATTTTGTTTCCTTGCTGTTAAGAAGGACTTAGAATCCTTCTATTTCCCTTAGAAAAATCCTGTAGGACACTACTGCCTCATATGTAACCTTTTTAAAATGTTCTTTTTTGAAAATGGAAAAATTGTTCATAGAATAGTACTAAGTCAGGCTATCACTTATCCTCAATTAATGGAAAAGTTAT
Organism: Phataginus tricuspis; assembly: GCA_029783875.1. Lineage (NCBI taxonomy): Eukaryota > Metazoa > Chordata > Mammalia > Pholidota > Manidae > Phataginus > Phataginus tricuspis. The sequence continues at coordinate 6,332,149 of JAQQAC010007890.1, read as the reverse complement.
GCTTCATATCATTTTTAATTTGGTTCTTTGAAACTCAAACACATTTTCTTAGAATAATTATATTATAAATTTTGGTTAATTTAGATTCAGGTCACAAACTATTAAACCACAATATTAATGAAGGATAATACTACATGCCTAAAAGGTAGTGTTATAAAAATTAGTGGTGTGAAAGTTAGAAGCCATGTGTAATAGTGTTTCTAGAAGAAAATTCGTTAATGTTTCAATGTTGAGTGTTAACAGTAGAATTCATGGAGGCATTAACTTGTGGTGCTCAAGAGTGAATGTTCACAGTAATTTCTGTCACTTCTTAGCTTTGGGACAATATATACAAAATGGTTTCCATTGAAAAGATAGGGAGATTGCAGGGAAACTGATGTGGTACATGAGTCAGGAAGGAAAGATGAGGCCATCCAAATGGCAGAGGGCAGAGAGGAGCTCTAGGAGTAATACTTCTTAATGATGTCATTTCCTTGGGTTTTTTATGAGCACTTACTGTGTGAGGTGCTGAGGTAGGTGCTGAAGGAACAATAGGGTCTCTGTCTTTAAAGAGCTTTCATGTCTCCTCTTCCCTTAATATGTAATGAGTTCAGCATTGGGATGAACAGGGGAGATTTACCCAGGGAGACAGGCTTTCTTGTGGTTTTAATGCAGAGAACCATATATGAGATGGGCAGTAATGCCTGCATAGGGAAGATATCCATTGCATATAATTTTCAAATAGATCTAGTATGTAATATTTGCTAATGAAAAACACATTAACCACATTTTAACTTGGAAAAAATTATTTCTCTCTAAAAGGAACTAATGCTAATTGGTAAAATTTATAATTAGTAATTAAAGAAGGGTCTCTTCAAAGATTTATTTTAAATAGCTTAAACAGTATTAGCACTTTGTTAATTATTTAACTTTAGCATGGTAATTCATTTATTTTTAAGGTGTTTAATTTTCTCTCAGGTAAGGATGACTTTTACATCATATATATTACTTAGGGTTTATAGATGTAATATAGAAAATATCATTAATTAAAAGAGCCTTTATTTTTTAATTTCAGAAGTCACTTTCTAAATTAATGTCAACTTTATTCCAAATTATTTGCTTAAAATATTGTATCAAATAAAATTCTAAAGCAAAAAATAAAATAATTATAATTATTGCTATAATTATAGCAATAGAATAAAATTATTAGTGCCTTACACATACTATTTACTCAAAATATATTTGTTGAATGAATGAATGGAATAGCATAGTACAGTTTTCAACATTTTGTTGTTACTTAGCTTACAACAGTTTTAGAGATTTTTAAAATCAAGACTCGTCTTTAATACATATTTATTGGTAATATTTTGTATTCTTAAACTTTTTAATTTTATTTTCTATTTATTGTAAATTTTAGTTTATTCTTGAATGCATCTTCTAGGAGAACATCTAAAAATATTAACTATTCAAAATAGAACTATTGCACTTTCTGAATTGTTAACATTATTTTTATTCTAGTAAATTGTAGACACTAGGTAATATTCCCACAAAACACTGTTGACTAAACACCCATTATGTTCACCAGTTTTAATAAGTGGATAAAGTAGCTGTTGATTAGAGGATGTATTATATATCCTTCTACTGTTCAGCACTCTCCTTGAGTTTTTAAATAAGTATATATTTAAAAGTCTTTAACTCCGCCATGCTTTGATAAATGTATCTAAACTCTATTCCCTCTTTTAAAATAATAGAATTCCTTTCCACTTTGGTCTTTTTCTTTTCTCCTAGATGAATGATGTACATTTTTTGATGACATATAGTTAAATACTGGTTTGGTGTAAGGAGCTCTTACTGAAAATGGGAGTCACGAGTTCTGGGATGTAGACTTTGGCAAGTCACATAACCTTTCCAAGCCCCTGTATCTATACTTGTGAAAGCGGGGTTGACCTAGCTGACCTCCAAGATCCTTGCCAGCTCTAAAATTCTGAGTCTAAGAATTTAGAACATAAAAACAATACTGGCATGTTGAATGGCATATACATTTAAATAGAAAAGAGAACAAAGTAATATAAAGTCGAATGTACATCATTTGTAATTCTAATAAGCTAATTCACTAACTGAAAGATTCTGCTTTAGTGTTCTAATCTAACTTCAATATTAGATCAATACTAAGTCTACTAATAACAAGTTGGAAAATTCTAATAAATTTTATTGTAAAAGGAATATAGTAACTAGCACTGTGTGCAATCCTTGTAACTAGCCAAGGCCAACATGCAGGCCCTTTCTGAGCGCCTTCTCAGAAGAAAGCAGCCGCGAACCCAGAGAGACACCTGCCTAGGTACGTTAACAAATAGGTTAAGTGAATAATCCCTTTGAATTAGTATAAAATTTTGCTTTAAATTAGTGTCAAATTTCATAAATATGTATTGATTAACATAATATGTTCCTACCACCCTTAATTAAGAACTTACTTTTAGAATCAATTTGGTTTTTAGATGAGCTTTGGTTAATTTCTTAATTAATTGAAGTTTTTATTTAAAACTGAAAATGGTAAATGCAAAGATTTCTTTGGCTTTTTTCCATATTTTTTTTAAAGTTCCTACAAAGAGCACTTTTTGGAAACTATGTTTATTGCCAGGATTTGTTGGTTTAATGATATTGCCTTAAATTTGTTCAAAAACAGTTTATCTTTAGTTAGTGCTAATGATAATCAAATGTGGTTTCAAAACTGAAGCTACTTTCATGCATTACAGAAGTAAAAAAGAGAAATATCTTCAGTATCTGGTTTTGTTTTTTCAGTCAATTTGCATTTTTTTACTCTAAATTTAAAAAGCAAAATAATTTCAAGTTATCACTGTCCAGATGTTACATATTTCAAAGGAAATACTCTGATATTATTCCCTATCTATTCACGACTTTTGTTACTGAATAGCAGTAGTAATTAATTTACTATCTTTCTGTAAGTATATTGAAAGCCTTTGTTTTGTGTGATTGTATTATAATACCATCAAAAATTATATTCTTCACAAGTTACAAAAAGCTATAGAAATGAAAAAAATAAATAAAAACACAATGTTTCTCAGTTTTCAGAAGTATGAACAAAAGGAAATTAAGGAGGCAAAATCTTTTTCAACATTTCTCAGATGAAAACTAGATCAGAAATACTTAAGCTGGATCCCTTTTCACTAAAACTGTTAAGAGAGAAACTGATATTCTTGTCAGGAAGGAAAAAAGAAAGGTTGAACATTTATTCATTGTCATGATTTTGGAATGTAATTTTATATTCATATAAAGTAACTAAAATAATTCATAATAGGAAATTGTGGTCATTCGTGACATGTTTTAGTTGTAGCAATATAGACATACTTTTAATTTAAACTATTGTATTGCCAGCCTTATATGGGAGCATTCTAGATAACTTTACAAAATGCTGCATAATATAACAAGGCCTCTAGAAAGAAGAGCCTGGTTTTTGGTTGGATGGAAAAAGACTTGATTCAAAACTAAAGCATAATAAAGTCATCATTGAGTTTTAAATAAACCATCATTGAGCTATCTTTTATCCTTAACATCTAGCATTGTATTGGCATTTTCTGAGCTAGGTTATAAATATCTGCTGAATGAATGAATAGATGAATGAATGGATGGATTTAGAAAAGAAATTTAAAAAGGTTCTAGCTCTGACCTAGTAACCCCAGTTTTGTTAACCTGTATCAGAGAAAGAAGAGTACTAGTATATGAAGATATATGTATAAGCAAGTTGATGGTAGTAGTGTTCTTGGTGGCAAAACACTGAAATTAAAGATAAATGCCTGTTGTTTGGCAAAACGTAGCATCTGGAAGACACTATGAGGCACCCACAGCAAGAAGTATTATGTAGCCATTTCAGAAAATGCTTTAGGGCTATATACCAGATTTTCATGGAGTACTGCTGAGAGAAAAAAGCATATTGCAGCCAAGTGTGTAAATTATCCCATTTTTTGTAAAACAGTGACTCCAAAACTCATACATATATGAAAAATATGCAAGGAGATGTTCTGGATTATAATCTTGGATAAGCAAGAGGATCCAAGTTAAACAAAAAGGAATTTATATAAGATAATGATCATATTTATACACTGCTATAAAATTGTATAAATATGTATATGTCAATTGAAAAAGTAAAGGTAGAGTCTTAAACTCATTTAAGCATTCTAAATGATTTTGAAATCATTTCAACCCAGAGATTTTGAAGTTTTGCTTTTAAAACATTCTTTAAAATGTTGTTCATTGAAGTGCAAAACTTCAGTGGCTTTCACTAGCCCATAACACAAAACGTACTAGTATATGCATTAGGCTTTTATATATAAAGATTTAAAAAAATGTATCAAAACTCAGAACTTTAAAAAGTTGTATTTTCATTTTTAAAAATTCATAGGTAGGACATGTAACTTACTAAGACTAATTTTACTGGTTTCCTTCCGTGAATCCACATGGAAGTTAATACAGGGTCTGCTGCTGATTTCTTAATTTTGGAAGTCTTGATATTAGAAGCCACTGATTTATCTGACAGTGAAATGATTTTTGAAATCTTAGGAAATTTCTTCAGTTATGAATGGGTTGACTGAATTTGTCAAATTTGATCCAGTTTTATCTATTTCTCGGTACATATTAATATCTAAATTTAATTTTACAAAATTTGTGGTTTATAAAATAGGTATGTCATTGTTTTTTAGTTGGCAACAGAGTATTTGTTGTTCACATCATAGCTTTGTAGTGTTTACCATATAATTGTAACTGATTATTTTATGAAATTTAAGTATTTATCATTCTTTTTGAAAGTAGTAAACCATCTCCCTTATGAGATAGTGAGCTGATGAATGAATTCAGGGATGTCATAGAATGTATTCTTGCCTTTGTGTGAGAATAATCAGTTAAACTCTTTCAGCAACAAAATTATGAAATTTTGTGTGATCACAATTATGCTATTACTTTTTTTTTAGGACAATTCATTTTATTTTGATTTCTAATTAAAAAATATATCTAAACATGGTATTTCGAACCTTAATGAAACTCCTTCCCTGCAGAAAATAATAATTCTTTCTATTCTATTAGTTTCTGTATTCCCTTGTTAATATTACCATTCTAGTTGTAAAGTATTCTGTAAAATTTATCAGTGGTTATAGAATACACTAAATAAATTAGGGTTGTCTGGAAAAATTTTTTCAGTTTTGGACTGTCTTACAGAAAACTGAATTTATTAAATTAAATTAGAAACCTTTTGTTCAAAAGGTTTTTGTCACTCATTTTCATTAACTAGCTTATACTCTAGGTATGTTTTGGTTGTAAAAACTGATTTGACTAAAATTTTAGGAATAGCTTTTGTAAAAAGCAAAATGTACACATATAACAAAATACTAAGCTTTACTGGAATTTATAAGAAATGCAGTAAAACATAATTACATATTTTGTCTTTTCTGTGACACAGTTGTACAAGTTACTTTAGGTATATTATATTCAGTATTTCCTTGACAGTGTTAGCCTCTCATGAGAACTGAGACACTCTGTTTAATAATCAGAACATAGAATTTAATAATAATTATCACATTACCTACATGATTGAGTTTGAGAATATATTACCTTGAAATTTAATTCATTTAATATGGCCCAAATATTTCTCAACATTCTAGATTTTTAAAGGTAATTTATTTATGTAATTTCAAAATTGTTTTCACATCTAACATTGAAATATTTTCTTTACTCTTTACTCCTTTCAGAGGAAATGGATGTAGAAGCTCGACTTGCTGAACTGTGTGAAGAAGTTAAGGTACTTTTTGGACTTGTAATTCCTTTTATCAAGTAATTTGGATTCTGTTTCCTGTTCTAAATGTTTTGTCTAAGAAAATTTAATAATTATTTATTCTTCCTAAAATGCAAAGATAAAGTGGCTGATCATGGTAGAACCACAGCTTAAATCAGAGACATTTAAGTTTAATTTCAGCGTGAAGTTAACTTATCTTTAAAATGTACATTATTCTGCATACAAATGAAATAGCAAAGACAATAAAATGATTAAAAGTGTGTATTTTCTTCTGTTCTTTCAAAGAATTTCTGGAAATTTTTAAGCATCACTTAAACTCATATATTTTTGTAAAATGATGTATTTTAGAATTGAAAATTTGTTATATTTCAACAGATAATTTGTGTCTCAGACCTTTTTTCCACCAGTTCATTCTTATAATTAAACTGAATAGTTTTTTCTTTTTCCTTTTTTGTCTTTGCCATGGAACTAAATGTTTTGACTGTTTTAATGATATCACTATGTATTTCACTCTCAGCCACAAAAATGGAAGAAATCAGAAACATGAATCAAACAAAAATATAAATTTGGCTTTGGGATGTATTTCTGTATATAAATTTGAATGAGGACTAAACCCCCTTTAGGAAAGATACTTATCCTTGTAAAATTGTATGTATGAAGGATACACAAGAAATTCTATACACCATCCCAGATGCTTTCCCCATGGTTCAAGTAAGATAAGGATTTTCTTTAAAAAAAAAAATCACTAATGTCATTGTAATAGTTGCCCAAAAGAACATTAAACACTTAGAAATAATCTTAATAAGATGTGTGTGATGAATATGAAAAAACCTACAGTGTGTCACTGAGATATTTAAGAAAATTTAAATAAGTAAACATGATTTTCCTAGTCACTGAAAAATACCAGTTTTTCTTAAGTTAATGACATTAATGCATTCATATCAAAATCCAATTCAAAATTTTAAAATTTAATTCAGTTTAAAGAAAGTTAAGAATGATGAAGAACAGCTCATGAGAAATAATATTAAAGTTGAGGAACTTGCCCAACTGGCTGCTAAAATATACATAAAACTATAATAATGGAAATAGAGTAGGGCTTCTCTAAAAGAACAGAAAGATAAATCAATGAAAATAAATAGCACTAAATAATCACTAATATGTTTAAAAACTGAATGTTTAAATATCACAAACATTGGGTTTTATAAATGTTGTGATAAAATTAGCCCTTTATACCATGCTATGGAAGAACATTCTAAATAGACTAAACAGTTAAATGTCCCAAAAAGTTAAGGGAAAAAAATTACATATACATGTACATATAAGCAATCTGATCTTGAGATATGAAATAACTTCTTCAGAGTAACAGTAAAACACAAAATAAGATATTCAAGATCTGAAACTTCTTAAAAACAAAATACACTATAAAATTGAAAGCAAGCAATAGATTGGAAGAAAATATTTGCAGTCTTTAAAACTGATAAATGATTGATTCTAACAATATATAAAGAACTATGTGTCATTTCAAAACACTCTTGTGAAAAAGGGATATGCATAGAGGCAATGTACAAGTAGGCAAGTCTTAGCAGAACAGGTTAGCTACTGAAGTGACTCTGATTCTTATTGATTAGAGAAATGCAGATTTAAACAATAAAGGGGTCTTTTTGCCCATGAAATTTGGAAAAAAGATAGTGACTTCTACCCTGCATTGTTGGTAAGGGTGTGTGGAAACTAGTATCTTCATTCACCATTGGTGATTGTGGAAATTGGTACATTTTTAGAGGTCAATTGATCAGTCTATTTTAAAACATTTATTAAATGCACATTTCGTCCCCCATAAGAATTTTTATTTAGAAATCTCTGCCACAAAAGTGCTAATATATGTGCATAAACCTGAATATAAAGATTTATAGCATTTAAATTATTATAAATTCCCATATAGCCATTGAAAATAATTAGGTAAATTTCTATGCATTGACATGAATTCCTTAGTTCAAGATACATTTACTGATCCATAATGCCAGGTACCATTTCCATTCTGATAAGCTCTTTAGGATATATTATTAAAAAAAAAAATCAGAGAAAAAATATGAACATGATGTTGTGTATTATTTTAAAAAGAAACCTATGTTGTATTTGATGTTTACATGATTATATATAAAATATTTGAAAGGATCTGTATACATTAATATATGATATATGTATTCCACATATGTATGTATATACTGTACACATATATGTGTATATGGAATATATATGTTATATATACATGTGTATGTGTGACACTCCAAATTGTTAATGATAATAAAAGAGTGGCATGAAGGCTGAGATGATAAAGAAAATGTTTTATCCTTTGCTCTGTGTCCATTTGTGCTAAATTTAAGAGTAATATATATATATTCATGTACTCCTAATTTTCTTTAGGTACATATTTAAATATCAGTATGTAAATGGACATTATACAATTTCATGTTAAAATTTACCCTAGATTGTTGGTGTTAAATTGTATAATGTACAGTGTAATGCTTGTTGAGATGTGGTGAGATACAGATTCCCATTCCTGGTAGATCTTTTTCAGAGATTAGTTTGGCAGTATATACATCCAAAGCCAAAAAGAGTATTCCTTCTCAATCCATACCAAATAAACAATCAGAGATTCATTTACATTGTAATTTATAATATTGTAAAGATGTTAACCTAAAAAATACCCAGTGATAGGAGAATAGTTAAACAAATCGTGGGGTACTCATAGTCTAAAAAAGTTGTACAACCTTAAAATTGGTGCTTTCAGCAAATGTTTGATGAGGTAGGAAAAATGCTCAAATTGTGTTATTCAGTGAAAACGGCATGATTCTAGCCTTTTCTCTATGTGCATAAGTGAAGAAAAAATTGAAGATGTACACTAATATCAGCTTTTCTTTTTTTCTTTCTCCTATTTTCCAAGTCTGTTAAAGTAAGCAATATTTTGTAGTAAAACAAGATTAGTGAATGTTGTGAAAAAGTATATATCCATATATAACAAGATAATGTTTGAAAGTATATACAAATGTAAGGTCTTATTTATACATGTATATATATAAAAGATTTTTTTCAAACTTAATTCTAATATGCTTTTTAACATAAAAAAATTTTACTTTGAGACTTGTTATAAACATTTACATAAACCAGAGGAGTAATTTATTTATACTTGAAGGTATGTTTTCCCAGTAATGAAATACCAAAGTCCTCTCTCAGAACTTTTGTGCCATTATCCTTGAGAAATAATAATTACAAGGTATCTAGATAACCTTGCTGTCAGGAAAAAAATGTGTGTACTTTTCAGCCTGTGATAAGGCCAAAAGAATCATTTCTATCTGTGTGTAGATTACACTGTTGACACTTGAACAATGTGGGGGTTTGGGGAGCAGTTGAAAATCCATATATAACTTTTGACTCTCCCAAAACTTAACTATTAATAGCCTACTACTGACCTGAAACCTTAATGATAACAGTCAGTTGACACATATTTTGTGTGTTATATGTATTATATACTGTATTCTTACAGAAAAGTAAGGTAGAGAAAAGAAAATGTTTTTTCAAATTGTGAATCTCAAAAAAGTTTTCTAATGTATTTCTTAAAAAAAATTTTCATATAAGTGGACCTGTGCACTTCAAACCCTTGTTGTTCAAGGGTCAGCTGTACTAGGAATAGTGTTATGCCTTACACAATGCTAGTTAATACTGTCAAATGCTTATCTGAGTCTTCTTTTTCTAAACTCCATTTAAAACAATTTTTGGAACAATACTGCTGGTTTCAGCTTATTTGAGTGTAAATATTAATCTTCTCTGTGTTCTTAAGGGAGACATGAAAAACTTGTTAGCTTCACTTCTAATACATTTATTAAGTATTTCCTGGGGCAGAACACATCTGTAGATTTATTATGCAATCAGTATTAGGACATCAATATGAATAAATATTTATATTTATCATATGTTGATTCTGTTAGCTTCCATCCCCTAATTCTGGGATTTGTCAATGTTTTCTGAGTTTGTCTATAAATTCTGGGAGCCTTTTCCTCATCTGAAGCCTGTAATCCCTTCTTTGTTCATTTAATCATTCAGTAAATATTTATTGAGTGGCTACTGGGTACCAGTAACTAGAGTCACAAAAAAATGAGTAAGATGCAGTCCCTTCCTTCTTACTAATTTTGCTGAGTTTTTGTTTTATAAGTTCTCTAAGTTAGGATAGATAAATGGAAGCTCGGTTTGGGTGGGAGAAGAAAAGTGTGCTGAATATGGTAGACTTCAAAAAGAAGTACAAATAAACAGTAAGAGTATCATATGATAAGCAATATTTGGGAATTTTATTTTTTTAAGAAAGGAAGGGTGGGGGTAATAATTAGTACTATTTGGGACGTGTTAAACTTGAACAATTTTCTTTTCATGTCCAAATACAGCCATCCAGTAGGTAATGGGTCTAGGGCTCAGGAGAGATGTGATCCAGAGATAGAGATTTAGCAGTCATTAGTATATAGATGGTAAATAAAATTATGGGCGTGGGTTTCAACCTCACTCTGAATCGACTACCTCTACCTTCTTTAGGATAGGGAAATGAGATCAGCATCTATCTTTATAAATAAGGTAGATTTCCTAGTTTTACTAATAATTGAAGACAAATTTTTGCAACAAGATACCTGCCTGAAAACGATTGCTGCTTCCATTAATTAAATAAAAATGGTTGTGCAAAAGAGAAACAGTCATTCTCATTTATAGTCTTACCATGCTTTGTTCAAAAATCTTTATTTTATCAATTTAGGAAAGCCAAATGCCTTTTAGAAGATTCTGCATTTCATAGTACAATTCAGAGCTCTTAACTTTTGTCATCAGTCTAGGTAAATATTTAAATAAATGGGATAATTTAATACCACTATTAGAATACTCATAATAGTATAATTGTTCCATCTGCCTTTCTTCACTAGACTGTGAGCTTCTTATAGTAATCTTTGTACTTGTAGAATCCTTGTACCTTTGTACCCTCGCATTTAAAATGTGTTCAATAAATAGCGGGTGAATGAATTGCTAGAAAAGAGAGTGTTTGACAACTTTGTAAAAGGATTACCACAAACAAAATAGAACCCAGGAACATAGGAGTGAAGGAAAAGCAATCAATATTTTAGAAAGCATCTCAATCCTTTCTGAGGAGTTACAGATCTTTTAAGTACTTTATTTAGCTGATTGGAGGGAAAAATATTTTAAGATTTGATTATCTTTCAAAAATTTTATAACTTTCTCCATGATGTGTACATTTTGTTTAAAATAGTATTTAAAGTTAATAATACTCTATAGAATCCTGGTTTGTAATTTTAAATTATATTTAACATTATTTCAGTAAGAAGATTATCTTAGATATTGAAATACCAGTTGTTGAAAATTGCTACAGTAACTATCAAATAGAAGAATATCATTGGTTAGTTGGTTTTCTCTACAACATGTGTCTGCACACGTTTATTTTTAAAACTAAAAATTTGCCTTTGTGTTAATATTCCCAATAATATATTTTAGATATGTCAAGTCTCAGGAAGCAGTGAAGATTGTTTCTTGTCATTTCAGAAAGTAGAAAATCCTGATGAACTGGCTGAACTTATAAATATGAATCTTGCACAACTTTGCTCACTTCTAATGGCTTTATGGGGACAGTTTCTGGAGGTCATAACACTACATGAAGAACTAAGACTGTTATTAGCACAAGAGCACCATGCTTTGAGGGTAAGTTAAAGAAAAGTGATGGTAGAGCATTTAAATGAGTATTATTATCTTTAGAGTATCTTCAGAATTTCTTATGAATAAAAAGCCTGATTTTTTACCTCATATGTTAATAATCAGAAAAGGAACACATAATAATCCTTGTGTTTTTGTTTCATTTTTAAAATTAATAGGTGAAGTGTGTACCTATATTTTTCTATCTCAATTACAATTCCTGCTAGTAAGAAAAACTACCTAAATGTAAATATAAATAAAACAGAAAAATATATGATACAGAGTATCACCTGGAACCCAAGAACAAGAATTATAGGCAGGTCTCATTAGGAACAGAAATCAGGATCTAGAGAGTCATCTCAAACTAATACAAAGTCTCTCTCTCCAACTTTTCCTCCCCACCTCTCTCCTTTCTTCGCCTCACTTAGGGATGTTTATTATGAACTTGGAAGGTTAGGGGAAATAGTCTAGACATACATGTTTGCTGTAGAAATTTAGAAATTTTTGTACAGTCTTATTGTGTAGCACATCAAGAGGCTTTAAGATACTAAACATATGACTACTTTCCAGTCTTAGCTCCTTTTGTACTCTAAACACTAATTTTCCTGACCTTCTAGTACTTCCTCAAAATACCATGTTTATTTTCTTTTCACCTTTTTCTTTTTTTCTTAATTATAAAATATAACATATAATCAAAATCAGAAAAATCACAAAACATGCACATTTAAATAAATGATTAAAAACATATACTCTTTTAGCTGTCACCCAGATCAAGAAATAGAAAATTGTCAACACTACAGAAGTCCTCTGTGTGTATTTTTCCAATTTCTGTTCCCTCCCAGACATTTAGAGTTAATCACCATCCTATCCTTTGTGGTGATGAGTTCCTTCTCTCTGGATTTTACCGCCTGTGTATGCACACTAAATAAAAGGTGTTTCCTCCTGTTAATGTTATTCGGCCTATGTTATTGAAATCTATGTAAGGGAAATCATGCAGTGTGTTTTCCTTTGTATCTTGCTTCTTTCACTTAAGATTTTGTTTGTGAGAGTAATCCATTTTTGCCTCTAGAGCAACCCATTTTTGCTGGCAGCTATAGATTGTTCATTTTCAATGCTGTGTATTTCATTTGAATATATGCACAACTTGCTTATCCATTCTACTATTGGTGGACATTTGAATTACTTCTGACTTGTAGCTACTATGAACCAAACTTCTGTGAACATTCTTGAACATATTTTCTGGCATACCAGTTTCTCCAAGTATTTACCATGAGGGAAATTGCTGTGTCATAGGAGATCCATAACTTCAGTTTTACTAGTTAATGCCACACTGCTTTCCAAAGGGGTGCCAATTTTTACCTCTCCCAGTGCTGTGTGAGGGTGTTTGTTACTCCACATACTCTCCAACTCTTGATGTTGACAGACTTAAAATGCCGAGTATCTGATGGATGTAAAATGGTATACCATTTTGTATTTAATTTGCATTTCTCTGGTGACTTGTGCAGTTGAATACTATTTTGTATGATTATTAGCTATGTAGATTTCCTCTGTGTGAAGTGCCTGTTCATATTGTTTGCCCTTTTTATTGTAGGATTACCATTCTTTTTCTTCTTGATTTGTAATAGTTTTGTATGTATTCTAAATACTGATCCCTTGCTATATGTTTTATAAATAAATCTCTCATTTCATGGTTTGTTTTTTCACTGTCTTTGAACTGTCTTTTGATGAATTAGAGGTCTTATTATTAGTATTAGGTTGAACAGATAGACATATTCATATTTGTACATAAAATATATAGATCAAGGAAAAAGTGAGATTTTCAGTAAATGGTGTTGGAACAATTGTGTATCCATATGGGGAAAATATTATATAAAGTTCAATTCCAGGTGGATTGAAGACAAACATGAAAGGCAAAATCTAAAGCTTATAAAATGTAATAGAGAACTTACAAAAGAATTACAAAAATATTATGAAATACTACTATATAACTTTCATCAGAATCACAAATTACCATTTTGGCACATTTGCTCTATCATTCCTTCTTTTTACAGATAGGTACATATATAAATATATATATACATACATTTTTTCCAGGACCACTTGATAGTTGTAGACATTATGCTCTGCTGAATACTTCAAGGTATACTGAGTCAGAACAAAGATAGTCTTTTAATCACGGTACAACTATCAACTTTTCAAAATATAATGTTGATACAATACTGATATCTAATATATAATGTTTAAATTTGATCAGTTGTTCTTAATAATGTCCTGTGTGACAACTCTTCTCCTTTTCCAGGATCAAATTCTGGATCTCACATTGTATTCAGTTGTCATGTCCCTTTTAATTCTTTAGATTCATTTAATCTGGAATAAATAGTTTCCTGTGTTTTCTTTATCTTTCATGAATTTAACTTTTCAAAGAGTATTGGGTAGTAGTTTTGTAGACCATTCTACAATTTGAGTTTGTATTATGTTTCCTCATGATTAGATTCAGGTAATACAGTATTAGTGGCAATACTGCATTTTACTTTTTAATCCATTTTGGTAAATAATATTTTTCTAGGAGCTTATTCTAAATTTATTGATTTATTGGCATCAAATAATTCATAGTATCATTTAGTTATCTTTTTATTTAACAATCATGTTTATTTTTTGATTAAAATATAGTTTATATGCAATATTATATTGATTTTCAGGCATACAACATAGTGATTCAACAATTATATACATTAGGAAATGCTCACCACAATAAATGTAGTTACCATCTGTCAACATACAAAAACATTACAAAGACACTAACTATATTCCCTATGCTGTGCTTCTTCACTATTCCATTTAACACATGCAGTATTGGTAGTGTTCTCCTATTTTGATTCTAGTTACTTGTGCCTTCACTCTTTTTTTTCTTCACTGTTCCCACCAAAAGTTTGTCATTTTATTAGTTTTATCAAAGAATCGATTTCTGTTAATTGCATGTTGTTTTTTGTTTCGTTTGCTTTGCTTTTTACTTTAGTCTTTCCTCTGCTTTCTGTACGTTTATTTTGCTGTTTCTTTCAACTTCTATAAGTAGATGCTTAGTTTTTTAATTGTAGAATTTTTCTTTTCTATTCTACACATTTATAAGTTTCTAAGTACAGCTTTAGCTTCATTCCACAAGTTTTGATACATTGTTTTTTTATCCTTCCATTCTCAGTGTTTTCCGATCTTTGTGAGCAATTTATTCTTTAATTTAGGGTTATTTAGATGAAGTTTTTTCCCATTAACATATGAAATGGGTCTTAAAATACGTCTGTTCCTACATTTTCTGTATATAAACAGAACCAATATACTAGTCAATAACAGGACACCAGAGAAAATAATTAATACACACACCATCCCTAAATCCCCAAATAGGAACTCTTGGCAGCCTACCGTAACAGTTTGTTTATGAGCCTAACATCTATGGCATAGAAATCTTTGACTTAAAGCAACCCATTTAAACAACACTATTATAAAGTATACATTGGATATATTCTCTTATTTAGCTGTTTTCACTTTTCCCCTGCTCAGAAGTCCAAGAAATTGAGTGCCTGCCCATAGTCTTTTTCTGAAATAAAAAACCAGAGACAGTTTTTGTCCATGAGTTGCCATATTTTGTATCAAGTTACCCTGTAATCCTAAAGTAGAGATTGGCACTTAGCCCAAAGGCAGTCATCTACAATGTGTACATGAGGAAGACTAGTAATTTTTTAAGGAACCTACTGCAAAAACTGCTTATTTGGGCATTTTCTATTAGAAGAATGACTGACTAAAGTATTAAAATTGTTTCTCTTGAGTAATTTAAATATGGGACACACAAAAGGATACACAGTTAGTAAGCAATGGCAGATACCAAGAGGGGAAGGTCAGAGGCAAAAGCCTTGAGGTGGTGGAAGCCATGAGCCAACCAGTTACCATAAGGTAGGGATGAAAGTAAGAAGGGTTGAAAGCAAAGCAGAGAGTCAGAGATAGAGGGATATGAAAATGGAGAAATGACCAGAAAAGGGAACAACGAACGCTTGTTTCTGAAACATCAGATACTAGTTAGGATAGTAGTGTCTTTGTTATTTCCTAAATGGCAATGAACAGCATTCCAGTTTCACAAGAACTGGCTGCTTGGCTGTGAAGTCAGGTCCCCGGATGTACTTTACTGCACGTCCTTATTAAAAATCCCACACAGCCTGAGGTAACCTGAACATATCTCTCTCTTGTTAACCAAAAAGCCTTCAAATCCAGAAGTATGTTTCTTTTATTTCCAAATATATTAACTAGTATATTTCCAAATATACTAATTTCCTTGTTGTCCTTTTGTTACTGATTTGTAGCTTACCTTCATCGTTAGTAACCAATCTATGTGATTTCATTACTTTAATGTTCTGAGTCTTGCTTTACTTGTAGCAGGAATGTGTATTCCTCAGGTTGCTGGGTTAAGTGTTACAAATATGTCTGCTAGGTTAAGTTTACAAATCATTTTGTTCATATTTTTCATATTTTTAATGAGTTTATAGCTGCTAGTGATATCAACTACCAAGTAAAGTATGTTAAAATGTCCCATTACAATTATGAATTTGTTCTTATTTTTTGTTACCAGGTAGTAAATGCAGAGATGGTATTTAAACCCAGGCAGTATGGCTCAATAGTCTGTTCTTCATCACTTAATAGGTTGCCTCTTAAAATAGAGAGAAGAATGATAGCAAGGATCAGAAGCATCCTTATAGCATAATATTTTATTGGGATGACCCCTATGGTGAAATAGGAACAAGAAGGTAAACTTCAGTAGAGAACAGCTGTTGAAAATAATTTTGAAAAAAAGCGTGGGGGGCAAAAAAGGAGACCAAGACAAAAATCAGATTTATGGAAAACAAAAATGCCAAAAAATAAACTGTGAAATTTTACTTAGAGCTTCCCTTTTTCACCCCACTCCAGATACCAGGATAGGGCCTATTTAACTCCTAAAGGAAACAAGGAGGGATAATTAGGACAATAAGGATGTGCCCTAATGTTACTTAACCAGGGATATAAACCTTGTCCTACCCTGCCCTGCCATGTATCACAAAAACTGTGGAAATGGTGGCATATTATATCCTTTGACTCCCGTTTATGCAGTTCAACAGGGACTTTGTTCATAAAGTATATCAGTTTTCTGAGATTATGTTGCTAAGTGTACAGTGACCAAATTAATCCAAGAGTCTTTAATTGTTTGTACAGGGACAGACTTGGCTATAATAAAGTCTGTAGGCTGTCTGATAATACATTCAGAAGCAGGACAACTGAACTAAGTCACAGAAGTGAGCCTGTGATATGGAATCTCTTCTTTGAGGGTGAAAGCGAATAGTGAACCAGAGAGACTGAAAAGAGGAAATGTAAATCTGTATTTGAAAAAAACAGTTTAATGAATTAGTTCAATGTTGGTTCTACCATGTTATTTGATAGCAAGATTCAGAAAGTGCAGATTTTCAGATTCTGGGAAAATTAAGTCATCCAAAATTGTTGAATTCTAGAGTCAACATGCCATACACATTCACATTAGAGCATAGAGACTGCTATACATGAATGCTCCCCAGTGCCCCATCCTAATTAAAAAGATAAAAGAGAGTGAATCAGTATCATGGCAGCATAAGATGTCCTTCCTTTTTGTCCTGCCCACAACACAAATTCAGTATCCATCCATGAATGAAAGTGACTTTGTGGGAGTTGTGGTATCTAGCGCCATACACCAAGGGACCCAGGAGGAGTCTAACCTATCTATGCATTGGGTAATAGGCAGAGACTTCATTCCTGACTGTGGACCCTGCAGTGGCTTGTTAATCATCTGTAGCTCCTCTTGGCTACAGTGTGGGGGCTCCTGGGGAACATAATTAGACAGTTACCCAAGGTTGTGAGAGCCTTTATAGGAGTCAGGTTTCAAGAGAAGTTCCATGACTCCATTGGAGCAAAAAAATACAAGTTTAGATACATTAAAGTTCCAGCAAGAGGAACAGTTTGTCACTCACATCAGCCTCCACCCAAGGCAGCACAGCTTACATCCAAGAAAGCCTTTCTTGGTCCTTGATTTCTCCTGCAGGAGAAGGGGAGAGTGGATGAGTGAGTTCCTAGTTTTCCAGTTTACAGGACACTGCCCAAGAGGCTCATCTCCTCTCACCCCATCCAGAGTACCAAATTGGAAGCTCCATACTGGGGAAAGATACTGGAAGAGCAGCAGATGGGACTCTCAGAAGGCATTAAAGGAACATGGATCCTACTCCCTGCATTGTGGACTCCTTGAAGAAGTCTGCCTATGAGCCGCTTAGAAAACCTCAGCCACAGATTCCCCCAACTGGGCATGGGGGCCTCCATCATCCTGTAGGCTTCACCCACACATACCCCCACTCTGTAGCTGGCTTTCTATGTGCACTCCCAAAGGCAGTGGTTAGAGCAAGCTTTGGCAGACCCTTACCTGCAAGCCAGAGAGACACTACGAACTTGAGCTGTCACACCACCTTTGGAAAAAAAGATAGGCTGCCAGCACTCAGCCTGGTTCATTGCAGGATGGAGAGAAGGAACACAAGCTTAAGAATTCTGCTACAATATGGAATAAGCAGTGTGGACCATGTGTATCTGTAGAAGGTCTGAGAAAGCCTTAGAATCTCTGGCAGGGCTAAAGAAGGTAAAACAGTAATACTGGAAGAGGTAATTGCTACTTGAAGTGTGAAGATAGCAATGCAACACTCCAAGGGACATGAAAAATCAAGGAAATGTGAACTTATATCTACAAGATGATTTGCATAAGCCTTATGGTAACTGCAAAGCAAAAAGCTACAGTAGAATCACAGAATATTAAGGGAACCAAAGCATAGTATTATGGCAAATCATCAATTTACAAAGGAAGGCATCAAGAGAGGAATAAAGGAACAAGGGAACTACAAAACAGCCAGAAAACAATAAGATGAACATTAATAATAAGTCCTTACATATTAATTACCACTCTAAATGTAAATGGAGCAAGTTATCCAACCAAAAGTCATAGAGCAGCTGAATGAATTAAAAAAAAAATTTTTTTTTTTTTTTCAAAAGAACCAACTAACTATATGCTACCTACAAGAAACTCAGATCAGCATTTCAGGGTCTCAAAGTGAAGTGATGCAAAAAGATACTCCATAGAGTGGAAACTGAAAAAGAACAGGAGTAGCTATGCTTATATCATACAAAGTAGACTTTAAGTGAAAATGGTAACAAGATGTAAAAAGGCCCTTATATAATGATAAAGGAGTCAACTCATCAAGAAGACCTAACAGTTGTAAGCCTAAATGCCCCCAACATCTGAGCACCTTAATATATTAAGCAGATAGTAACAGATATGAAGGAAGAAATAGAAAGCAACACAATAACCATAGAAGGCCTGGATTCCCCACTTCAAGCAATGGATAGATCATACAGAAAATCAACAAGGAACTATGGGATTTGAACCATGCATACTTTAGACCAAATGGATCTAACAAACATACAAAACATTCCATCCAACAGCAAAAGAATACACATTTTTCTCAGGCATACATAGAACGTTCTCCAGGATGGATCATATGTTAGGTCAAAAAATAAGTCTTAGCAAATTTAAGGAGATCAAAATCGTACCAAGTATCTTTACTGACCACAGTGGTATGAAACAAAGTCAATTAACAGGAGGAAATCTGGAAAAATCACAAATATGTGGAAATTAAATGACTCCTGAACAACCAATGGATCAAATATCTCAAATAAATAACCTAATTTTACACCTCAAGGAACTAGAAAAAGAAAAAACTAAGCCGAAAGTTAGCAGAAGGATATATCAAAGTTCACTCACTGACATCATGCTCAACAGGTTGAAAGCTTTTCCTCTAATATCTCTTATATATCAAGAGTACCCTTCTCAACATTCCTATTCAACAAAGTTTTGGAAGTCCTAGCCAGAGCAATTAGATAAGAAAAAGAATAAAAGGCATCTAAATCAGAAAGGAAGAAGTAAAAGTGTTTCTGCTTGCAGATGATATGATCTTACATGTAAGAAATCCAAAAGACTTCATCAAAAAACTTTTGGAATTAATGAATTCAGTGAATTTATAGGATGCAAAATCAGCATACAAAAAGTAATTGCATTCTGTACACTAACAGTAATATATCTGAAAAAGAAAACAATTCCATTCACAATAGTATCAAAAACAATGAAGTACTTAGAAATAAATTCAACCAAGGAGCTATAAGCTCCTCTCTGTGTACTGAGAACTACAAGACTTTGATGAAAGGAATTGGAGAAGACACAAACGAAAGATACCCTATGTTCATGGATCAGAAGAACTATAATTGTTAAAATGACCATACCTATCTGAAGCCTATATAATTATAGTCCAATCCCTATCAAAATTCCAATGATATTTTTCACAAAAATGGCCAAAACTAATATTTGTATGAATCCACAGAAGACCCTGAGTAACAGCAATCTTAAGAAAAAAAGAACAAAGCTAGAGACATCACACTTCCTGATTTCAAGCTATAGTATAAAGCTATAATAATCAAAACAGTATGATACTGGCATAAAAACAGGCACATAGGCCAATGGCTTTACATCATTTCAGCTTATGAAAGCTTTCATAGGAATACTTTACTTTCAGCTAGCAGGGTAAACCTGTATATACAAAATGGACTCTTGCTCAACTGTTAGAAAGGACACCCTGCCATTTCCAACAAGATGGATGGATCTTGAGGGTGTTATGCTAAGGAAATAAAGACAAATACTGTGTGATACCAAAGTTACTAAGACAGTAGACTTGAAATGTTTTCACCAGAAAAAAGAAATGATAATCATGTGATGTGATGGAGGTGTTGGCTAACACTGAAGTGGTAATCATTTTGTAATATGTAAGTGTATCAAATCAAACACATTGTACATCTTAAGCTTACACAATGTTATATGTCAGTTATCAGTACAGCTGGGAAAAAAAGATAAAAGATTTAATATCAAGTGAAAGATGTCTTTATTTCAAACTGAGAAATGGAATTTTCAAATGAGATAACTTTTAAAAAACAAAAATAAATTGAAATTATAATGGATTTTATATGTGTCAAGACCTGAAAGGGAGCTGAGATTTATCCTACTTACAAGCTAGTAAGGTAACCTCTACCATAGATTGATTCATGGATGCTGGCAGAAGGTAATGAGATCAAAGACAAAGGACTCTGATCCTGGATCTGAAACAAAGATATTCCCACAGTGATCATAACTGCAGAGTGTTATCATTTGGACTGTTTCTCGAAGCCCCAATTTCCACAGCCCAACATAAAGAAAGCTAGGTTCACTCCAGTGGATTGCATACAGGAGAAAAACTGTGCTTAGGGATCCCAACTATTTTATAATACAGAGTAAACATGCCTGTTGTTGGCCGAAGAGAATCTTTTTTTACCAAGGCTGTAAGCAAACCTACCCTTTGCACCAAAAGAATAGAAATCTCTCTTTTCCTGGGCTGTTCTCCATATACACATACTTGAACAGACAGTGTGGAACAAAGGCAGTGATGCTGCTCACAAGACTTGCAGAAATGTGTAAGACCCTTGGAGAATTGTCTTTTAATGGTGTCTTATGAAGAATTCATTTTCATGCAGTTTATTCCCTCAACAGTTTTACTGATCTTTATTGCTAATGCTTCCAGAGATGCCTCTTGTGTTACAGTGCTTCCCATCGTAAATTCAGAGATGCCGTATTTAATGTTTATTGTAGCTTGTGCTTGGAATTAAGAACAGTATATTCAGTTTTTACAGGCTTGGAGAGCAGTCTTTGTGCTTTCTGCTAGCACTTCAGTCTTGTGTTCTACCCTGAACAAGCTCTTGTTAGGGCTGGAGGAGTGAGAGAAAAAAGTTGATTTGTCATTCTTTCAGAGACAACTTGAATAAATCCTTGGTTCTGTTGTGCCACATACCTTAGGTTGCCAAGTAAAATAGAGAATACCCAGTTAAATTTCAGTTTCAGGTAAATGAATAACTTATAGTGTAAGTATACAGTGTTTGGGAAATATTTATACTAAATAACTATTTGTATTCCAATGTTTTGTTTGGTAGAGTTGCCAGATTCAGCAAATACAAATACAGGTTGCCTAGTTAAATTTGAATTTTGGGCAAAGAAAAAATAATTTTTCAATATAAGCATGTCTGGTACAACCCTGTAAAATAGGATACCAAAACATTAAAGAAGGATTTAACTGTGTTTTATGTATGTATGGATGAGTGAAGTATATCTCACGGAAGTTCGGAAGACAGTTTCCTTGGTTAAGAAGAAAACTAATTTTGAGCTTACTATTGTGTGGAAACAGAGCACGTGTTAAATATATGACTTCACTCAATATGCTGTAATATTTATGGTTCTAATCCAGAACAAAGAAACCCAAGTTGATATGGTGTTTATACTATTGAGTTACTTAATATTCTATGATATTACTCATCTAATCTCCTCACATTAATGAGCCTTCTTTGGACTGTGAAATGAAAGTTTTACTTTATAAGCCTTCATAAAATAATAATTTCGAGCTACACGGTCAACAGAATTAAAGAAGTTTAAAATTTTTTCATGCATATCTATACCTTTCTTTCAATTTTGGTGTGAACCTAAAACTGCTCTGAAATAGTAGTCTTTAAAAAATATTTCTAAAAAATCTTCACTGGACATTCTCATATGCAAATTTCTGTGCTCTGTTTTGGCATCTCCATTTTCAGAGTCAATGCCTGTCATTCCGGTAAGCCTGTCCTCTTTTTTTCTTTGATTGACTTCTCTCTCATCTTGTAGTTCCCTATTTATGTTTTTATCTGAGTTCATAGGAACAGGTTTGTTTCTAACCCTTTATTGAAATTATGATGATTTTATCAAGACCACTGACTATAAGACAAAGGATTCATCTAAAAATTGGGATAATTTTCTCTTCATAGTTCAGTAGAACACATTGTGCTCTTATAGAAGTAAAGTTTTGGGGTTTTCCATAGAATATTCATAGAAGGACCATGGTAAGTTATTTACTTATTTTTATTTAACACATATATAGCAATTATTATCTGCTAGGCACTGTCTGATTGTGTTACAGATGTTAACAATAGGCATATCCTTTATTGCATTTTTCACAAATTGAAGGTTTGTGGTAACCCTGCATCTAGCAAGTCTGTCAGCACTATTTTTCCAACAGCATTGGCTTACTCTGAGTCTCTGTATCACATTTTGGTAATTCTCACAATATTTTAAACTTTATTATTACTGTATTTGATACGGTGATCTGTGAACAGAATGAGTATGACTCACTGAAAGCTCAGATGATCACATTTTTAGAAGTAAGGTATTTTTTAATTGAGGTATGACTTCCTTTTAGCCATAAGTCTGTTGTGCACTTACTGGAGTACAGTACAGTATAAACATCTTTTATAAGCACTAGGATGCCAAAAAATTGACTCACTTCATTGCAATAGTGTGGAACTGCACCCACAAAATCTCCAAGGTATACCTGTAATTTAATTGTCAAAACAAACCCATGAAATAAATAAACACTGAAGTTAGAAAGATGTAATAACATGGCTAAAGCTACATGACTTAAGCGTGATAGAAAGGGGATGTCAACCCATTAGTAGATGCTTATCTGATACTTCCATTGTTCAGGTTTCCCCGTTCATTTGCAAAATACCAAAAATGAAGTAAATTAAGGCTTCAAACAAAATAATAGTCTAAACTTGTAATATTGGAATACTGTTCATTATGAGCTGGTTTGCTATACTGTTCATTCATATTTTACTAGTAAAAAGAAATACAATCTCAAATTTTCAGTGATCACTTTGTGCTGCAAAATATGATTTTGCCTCTGTCTGGTTCCAGTATGCCATTGCCTCTGTCTGGTTCCAGTATGTTTTCCATACCCAAAAAAGAAGTCCCAGGCCCCAAGCAGTCACTCCCCATTTCCTTCTTCCCCATCCCCAGGCCAACAGTAGTCTGATTTACCCATTTTGGATGTTTCACATAAATGTAATGCTTCAACATGTGGCCTTTTGTGTCTGGTTTCATCCATGCTGTATAGAACATATCAGTTCCTTGTTCCCCTTTTAGGGTTGAACTCCACTGTATGGAAATAATCACATTTTATATATTCATCTGTTGATGGATCTTTGGGTTGTTTCTACCTTTTGACTACTGTGAACAGTGCTTCCATTCACATCAGTGTACATATATTTGTTTGAAACCTTTTTTCAATTCTTTGCATAAATATCTAGGAGTAGAATTGATGTGTTGTATGGTGATTTTGTTTAACTTTTCAAGGAACCTCCAAACTGTTTTCCACAGCAGTTAACACCATTTGATATTCCCACCAGCAGTGTACAAGGCTTCGGATTTCTCTACATCCTCATAACATTTGTTGCTTCGTGGTTTTTTGTTTGTTCTTGTTATTTTTATGTTCAACCTAGTGGTGTTACAAAGTGGCATTTTGTTACGGTTTTGACTGGCATTTTACTAATGACTAATGATATACATCTTTTTGTGTGTTGTTGACCGTATCTTTGACAAATGTGTGTTCAAAAGAATGTGTGTTCAAAGTCCTTTGCCCATTTTTTAATTGGTTGATTGCCTTTTTATTGTTGATGTGTGCGAGTTGTTTATATATCCTGGAAATGACTTTTATTTTCTTGGTAAAATTTTTAAATGGTTTAACTTAACCTTTTTTTAAAAAATTGTAAGTATTGTACTTATAGTTGCTAAAACTACAGTTTTCTTGGAATCATTAGTTTATTAAATGCAGTGAGAAAAAATCCACATGACACGGAGCACAAAGGTTTTTTAGTCTAAATTAATGTGTATGTCTGTGTTATAGTAGACTGTCATGTCTGATATCAGTGTATATTTTTTTTAATTCAGCCCTCAGAGAGGCTTAGCACAGAAACTTTGCATTCAAGAGAATAAACTTTTTATAAATTCTAACATGTTTCTTCAGTTATCACTGGCAACATATTTTAAAAACCAGGTATAAAATCTAATCTCTGCCTCTTCTGTTTAACCATTTAATTGGTAAAAAAAAAAATGAAAGTGAATAATTTTTGGTGTCTTTAATCAATATTGGCATATATGTTTTCAATGTCAGATGAGGTTTGTTCCCCCCCTCAAAAAAATAATCTTGCAAAAAAAGAGGAATTTACTTTTAAGTTCTCACAACTGTTTTCATGTTATTGAGTGCTCTCAACCTTAATAGGCAAGTAGAACAACTCCTGTTGTCAGTGAAACACAGTAGATTGTATAAGCTACAATGCCAAGAGATGGACAAGGATGTAAGAGGAATAGAACATGGATGTTATTGTGCTAGCCCATCAGGTGTTTGAATTCAGTTTCATAAAGTGTTAAATTAGGTTCTCTTTTTATTGTTGACTTATTAGGAATATTTATACATTTTGGTTATAAGTCCATTGTTAAGTTATGTAATAATTAACATTGTTAATTTTTTTTTCTCCTGGTCTGTGGCTTGTATTTTTATTTTCTCAATGGTGTATATTGATGAGAATATTTGTTTAAGGACAATTTTTCTTACTTTTTCTTTCATATTTGGTTCTTTTGTCATTTCTAAGAAATCGTTGCCTGTTGCAGGGTCATGAAAATACTATCCCTTGTTTGCTTCTAGAAGCATTAAAATGAATATTTTATATTTAGGACCATGGACCACCTTAAATTAACTTTTGAATGTGGTGTAAGGTGTAGGGGTCAAGATCCATTTTTTCCTTAAGTCAATTCAGTTGTTCCAGCACCATTTTTTAAAAAGACTTTCCTTTCTCTATTAAATTGCCTTAGTATCGTTGTTGAAAATCAATTGACTAAAGTGTATGAAATGTATACAAAACAGAGAAGTTCCACTCACACCACACCCTTTATTGTTTCTTTAATAAAACAATAGTTTTGCTTTAAAAAAAAAAAAAAGAAAATCAATTGACTAATAAACTTGCCTATTACTTGTTCTATTGATTTATTGTATATGTTTATGTTAACACCACACTAACTTGACTGTGTTATTTAGTACGTCTTGCAGTCAGGCAGTGGTAAGTCCTCTAAATTTTTTCTTTGAGATTGTTTTGGCTATTTCAGATTCCTTGCCTTTATATATAAATCTAAAATCAGCCTGTAAAATTTTTATTTTAAAAAGTCTTGTTCCTGATCTTAAAGGAAAAGCTTTCAGTTTCTCGCTGTTAAGTATGACGTTGGCTGTGGGTTTGTAATATATGGCCTTTATTATGTTGAGGTACTTGCCCTCTATACCCATTTTGTTAAAAGAGTTTTTATCACGAATGGATGTTGAATTTTGTCGAATGTCTTTTCAGCATCTATGGAGATAATCATGTGGTTTTTGTCCTTTTTGTTGATGTGGTGTATGATGTTGATGGGTATTCAAATGTTGTACCATCATTGCATCCCTGGAATAAATCCTACTTGATCATGATGGATGATCTTTTTGATGTATTTTTGAATTCAGTTTGCTAATAGTTTGTTGAGTATTTTGGCATCTATGTTCATCAGGGATATTGGTCTGTAATTTTCTTTTTTTTGTGGTATTTTTGCCTGGTTTTGGTATTAAAGTGATGCTGGCATCATAGAAGAGTTTGGGAGTATACCCTCCTCTTCTAATTTTTGGAAAACTTTAAGGAGGATGGGTATTAGGTCTTCACTAAATGTTTGATAAAATTCAGCAGTGAAGCCATCTGGTCCAGGAGTTTTGTTCTTAGGTAGTTTTTTGATTACCAGTTCAATTTTGTTGCTGGTAATTGGTCTGCTTAGATTTTCTGTTTCTTCCTGGGTCAGTCTTGGAAGGTTGTATTTTTCTGGAAAGTTATCCATTTCTTCTAGGTTATCCAGTTTGTTAGCATGTAATTTTTCATGGTACTCTCTCATAATTGTTTGTATTTCTGTGGTGTCCATAGTGATTTTTCCTTTCTCATTCCTGATTCTGTTTATGTGTGTAGACTTGCGTTTTTTCTTGATAAGTTTGGCTAGGGGCTTATCTATTTTGTTTTTTTCCTCGAAGAACCAGCTCCTGCTTTCATTGATTCTTTCTATTGTTCTATTCTTCTCAATTTTATTTATTCTGCTTTAATATTTATTAAGTTTCTCCTTCTGACTTTGAGCTTCATTTGTTCTTCCTTTTCTAGTTTTATTAATTGTGAGTTTAGACTGTTCATTTGGGATTGTTCTTCTTTCATGAGGTAGGCCTGTATTGCAATATATTTCCCTCATAGCACGCTTCCACTGCGTCCCACAGATTTTGTGGTGTTGAATTGTTGTTGTTATTTGTCTCCATATATTGCTTGATCTCTGTTTTTATTTGGTCATTGATCCATTGATTATTTAGGAGCATGTTGTGAAGCCTCCATGTGTTTGTGGGATTTTTCGTTTTCTTTGTGTAATTTATTTCTAGTTTCATACCTTTGTGATCTGAGAGGCTGGTTTGTACAATTTCAATGTTTTTGAATTTACTGAGGTTCTTTTTGTGGTCTAATATATGATCAATTCTTGAAAATGTTCCATGTGCACTTGAGAAGAATGTGTATCCTGTTGCTTTTGGATGGAGTGTTCTGTAGATGTCCATTAGGTCCATCTATTCTAATATGTTGTTCAGTGCCTCTGTCTCTTTACTTATTTTCTGTCTGGTTTATCTGTCCTTTGGAGTGAGTGGTGTGTTGAAGTCTCCTAAAATGAATGCATTGTATTCTATTTCCCCCTTTAATTCTGTTAGTATTTGTTTCACATATGTAGGTGATCCTGTGTTGGGTGCATAGATATTTATCATAGTTATATCCTCTTGTTGGACTGACCCTTTTATCATTATGTAATGTCCTTCTTTGTGTCTTGTGACTTTCTTTGTTTTGAAGTCTATTTTGTCTGATACAAGTACTGAAACTCCTGCTTTTTTCTCACTTTAGTTGCATGAAATATCTTTGTCCATCCCTTCACTTTCAGTCTGTGTATGTCTTTGGGTTTGAAGTGAGTCTCTTGTAGGCACCATATAGATGGGTCTTATATTTTTATCCATTCAGTAACTCTATGTCTTTTGATTGGTGCATTCAGACCATTTACATTTAGGGTGATTATTGATAGGTACGTACTTATTGCCATTGCAGGCTTTAGATTCGTGGTTACCAAAGGTTCAAGAGCAATTCCCTTACTATCTAACAGTCTAATTAAGTTACTTCGTATACTATTATAAACAAACCTAAAGGTTCTTTTTTTTTGTCCTCCTTTTTCTTCCTCCTCCATTCTTTGTATGTTATGAATCATATTCTGTACTCTTTGTCTTCCCTTGGGTGACATCTTTTTAGCCTTAGGAATACTTGCATCTATAGGAGTCCCTCCAAAATGCACTGTAGAGGTGGTTTGTGGGAGGTAAATTCTCGTAGCTTTTGCTCATCTGAAAATTGTTTAATCCCTCCTTCAAATTTAAATGATAACCTTGCCGGGTAGAATATTCTTGGTTCAAGGCCCTTCTGCTTCATTGCATTAAATATGTCATGCCAGTCCCTTCTGGCCTGTAGGGTTTCTGTTGAGAAGGCTGATGATAGCCTGATGGGTTTTCCTTTGTATGTGATCTTTTTTCTCTCTCTAGCTGCTTTTTTATATGTCTTGATGTTGTTTTCCTTGGGTTCCTTGTGTTGGGAGATCTGTGTACCTCCATGGCTTGAGAGACTATCTCCTTCCCCAGATTGGGAAGTTTTCAGCAATTACCTCCTCAGTGACACTTTCTATCTCTTTTTCTCTCTCTTCTTCTTCTGGTACCCCTATAATGCGAATATTGTTGCATTTGGATTGGTCACACAGTTCTCTCAATATTCTTTCATTCTTAGAGATTCTTTTTTCTCTCTGTGCCTCAGCTCTTTGTATTCCTCTTCTCTAATTTATATTCCTTTACTGTCTCTTCGACTACATCTAATCTGCTTTTAAATCCCTCCTTTGTATGTTTCATTTCAGATATGGAATTTCTTAATGATTGAATCTCTGACTTAAATTTGTTCCTGAGTTCTTGAATATTTTTCTGTATCTCCATACGCATGTTTGTATTTTTTATTTTGAACTCTCTTTCAGGAAGGTTGGTGAGTTTGATTTCATTTGGCCCTCTTTCTGGGGTTTGTGAGATTTGGTCTGAATGGTGTTCTTTTGTTGTGTCATATTTCTGTGTGGTGCCCACTAGTGGCCAGAAACTCCAGTCTCTGGAGCTGCTCAGCCCCTTGAGTGAGGTTGGGGGACGTAGGGGAGTGGAGCTCATACCTGAGGGGAGGAAAGATCTTCCTGATTCCCGTCTGCGGTGCCTGCCTCCAGTGTTGGAGCCAGTGGACCAAGCACACATGTGTAAAACTCTGTGCTTTGCATCTCTATCTGTTGTAGGCGGGGCCTCCCTCTGGCTGGCCTGATGCTTGCGCAGTGACTGCCGGTTTGCGAGCAAGTGCCTGCAGGCCAGTATGAAGGCTCAGCAGGCTGTGTGTCACAGTGGGGGGCCTCAGAGCTGAGTAGGCAGCCAGGGGGATGGAGCACCTGAAGCTCCTCAAAGTTCCCAACCAGCTGGGCAGAGCACGCCCTGACAACCTTGTCCAGCTCTCCCTTCTCCTGCACAGCAAGCTCTGTGCAAACCTCACCACTTCTCAGACTGCCTGCCTTTCCTCTGACACAGAGTGACTGGATGTCGATCCCCTCCTCCACAAACGGCCGGAATGTTAATATCTCAAGCACTCCGCCCATCTGAGCTCCCCAATGTCCAGAGCACCACACACTATAGGATTCTGCTCACAAAGCAGATCTCCAGGGCTAGGTGTTCAGCAGTCCCAAGCTTCCACCCCCTCCCCCGCTCCGCTTCTCTTCCTCCCGCCGTGAGCTGGGGTGGGGGGAAGGGCTTGGTTCCCGCCAGATTAAGCATTTCCTATGTTACCCTGTTTTGTGAGGTCTGCTGTGTTCGTGAGGTCTGTTTGAAGTCTGGTTCCCCCTTCTTCCTTGTTGCTGTTTTAAGGTTAGCTGTATTAATTAGCTATATTTTTGTACAATTTGTGGTATTGTTAGGAACTCTCTGTGTCACCTCTCACACCGCCATCTTGCAAGTCTAATTGATTCTTTCTATTGTTTTTTTCTTCTCAATTTTATTTTTTTCTGCTCTAATGTTTATTATGTCCTTCCTTCTGCTGACTTGGGCCTCATTTGTTGTTCTTTTTCTGCTTTTGTTAATTGTGAGTTTAGACTGTTCATATGGGATTGTTCTTCCTTCCTGAGGTAGGCCTGTATTGCACTATTCTTCCTTCTTAGCATGGCCTTTGCTGTGTCTCACAGATTTTTGCGGTGTTGAATTATTATTATTTGTCTCCATATATTGCTTCATCTCTGTTTTTATTTGGTCATTGATCCATTGATTATTTAGGAGCATGTTATTAAGCCTCCATGTGTTTGTGGGCTTTTTCATTTTCTTTGTGTAATTTATTTCTAGTTTCATACCTTTGTGGTCTAAGAAGCTGATAGAAATTTCAATCTTTTTGAATTTACTAAGGCTCTTTTTGTGGCCTAGTGTATGACCTATTCTTGAAAATGTTCCATGTGTACTTGAGAAGAATGTGTATCCTGTTGCTTTTGGATGGAGTGTTGTACAGATGTCTGTTAGGTCCATCAGTTCTAATACATTGTTCAGTGCCTCTGTCTCCTTACTTATTTTCTTTCTTAATTTATTTTTAAACCATTTTAAATGGAAACCTTATAATGTGCCTCCTGGTTGCCTACCTTCTGAAGTAGAGTATACCGAACATAATTCAGTCTTTCCAGAATGATTGAGTTTTCACTATGAATTGTACTAGTGTGCTCAACTTTAATACTCTGGTGTTTCATGCTATTAAAAATGTCTAGGTAGTAGCTAATCTATGAAATGGTCCCCAGTTATATTAGTTTTTAATTTATTTTCCCTGCTTTTTTATGGGAATGTTCTAGGTTTCTGTAAGGGGAGGCTTTTGACTTCAGCAGTAAGTTCTCGCCATTTCTTTTAACTGCCTGATATGCATACACCTATGTATCCTGGGTATACTCCGTGATTCTCCTTTTTCCTTTGTCTTGTTTTGCTCTTTTCACGTGCTATTAATTGAGAAACCAAATAACTTAAACCAGTTAGAACTGTATCTGATAGTAAGCGTGAGTTAGCTTTGTGTGGAAAAGGGGCTTTAAGGTATCCCACTATGAGTAAAATGCAAGAGCTTTAACATTTGTTCAAGAAAGATTTATGAGCTGCCTTCTTTCTTCAAGGCAACATAGATAAAAACTCAGAGTTTAGACCCTCCACTCAAGATTAGAATCTTAAGTTGGTTGGGCACATATAAAATTATAATAACAAATATTATAACATTAATAAGTTTAGTTATAATATTATATTGATAAATAATAAATGCTATCTATTAGAATTATTATAATACTATTTGTAATATTATATAAAAATACTATTTAGCAGTTTATACAACATTTTAGGGTGAATGCGGATAAAGGAACATTTACCTCTGTAAAGTATTAATAAATACCCATCTTGAACACTCATAGGCCTTTTTTAAATCTCCCAGCTTTTTGATAAGTTTTGAACAAGTGATTTTTAAAAACTAGAGTCATACAGAAAGCTTGTTTTACAAAGATATATACCAAAATAGTAATATATAGTACTCATATCCTGAATTTGAATTTGTAAATTTAATATTTTGCTGTGTATGTCTTTTGCCCAAAATTAAGCTGGCTGCCATCAGGTAGCAGTCACAACTTAGTTGTGGCCACACAATACAGCTAATAGGCTTACTTATTACGCATTACCACAGCGCAAAAGTCATGGCAGGAGAAGATTTAGGAAGAGGAATTAGTGTAGGTGCCTGGGGCAAAGGAAGGACTTTCTGGTAACAGGGAGTCTAATTGTAGATGGCAAAAAGTAAGTTGTTTGGAGCATAAGATTTGGAATTTCTCAAATCTTTATTTGAATTCCATTTTATCACTTGCTAGCTGTGTTATCTTGACCAAGTAATTAACCTGTCAGTGCTTACTTCTTCACTTAGTAAATGAAGATATATCTACTTCATGGTGTTTTTATGTGGTTTAAATTAAAGAATGAAAAGAAAGTGCCTAGCACAGGGCCTGGTAGGTAGGATACTGTCAGGAGATGGCATTCACTGGTGTAGAGATCAGGGAGAGCAGGGGAGGCAGAAACCCATCGCGCCAATTTCGCAGGCCCAGGCTCAACTCGGCTGCAGGAATGCAGGCAGCATCCGCGGCTGTTCTGCACATGTAGCCCTCAGGGAAAAAACCATCTCTACCAGGTAGGCAGGCAGGTATTTTCCTCCTCTTCCCCTTAGTGTTGGAGAGGAAAAGGAGCATTTGGGCAGCTGGCAGCATTTGAAAGAAAAGACACACTGCATCCTCCTTGTAGGTGCCTCATAGCTTCCTCTTCCCACTTCCCTTGTCGACTGGCTCCTCTGAAGAGGAGTCTCATCTGCTTAGGGAAACAAGTTTACGAAGTAAAACACTCTAGTGGCCAGATCTGGAGTTGTAATATGTATCTCCAGTTAATTAAATGTTTAAAACCAAAGAGCCCTAAATTGTATTTCCCTTTAGGGAAGAATATTAGATATGATATAATTTCAAGATGTATTATAATCTGTCTCCTTCCTGTACCCTTCAAGCAAAACATTTTTTCCATCTCCCTACTGTTGCTGCCCAAGAGCTGATAAAACCTTTCCTTGCATGGTTAGAAATGAAAAGGTCAAAATACAAATATGTCAGGAGAAATAGTCAACTAGATTTGACCAGTATTTGCCAAGTACTTACTTCTGTAACAAACCAAGATATATGTTTAGGGGATAACAAAGATCTCAAAACATAGTTCCTGCTCTAAAGGACATTACACTTTAATTCACATATACATTTATTTTAAGGAAAAAATTGGTGAATGCTATAATGGCAAATATAATATCTTATATTTATATACACTTTCTAGATTACAGTCTGTCACATCGTGTTTGTTCTTCACAATCTCATATGTAGAAAAAGTATTAAGAGTAATTTTGAAATTAGTTGTCTGAGGGTGAAATGCCCAAAGTCACAAAGCCAGTCAGTCAGTCCAGCTTGCATACGCTTGGGTGCCTGGCACAGAGCATGGTCAAAGTGCTGGCTGGTTTTACCACTTTTCTCACACACTGGACACTGTTTTTGGTACTGGGGAGACACTGGTGAAGAAGACCCACAGAATTCCTATATTTAAGTAGGAAACATGGTGCCATAATAAACTTAAATTTCTCACTCTGTATTCCATTGTTTTTTTTATTTCATGCTGTCCAAAATACAGTGCATTGGCCACCCAAGGAGGGAGATTAATTCTCACGGGGGTGGTTGTGGAAGGCATAATGGGGGGGGGGGAGGGTCTTTCCCTGCTTTCCTATGCCTGATTGATTTTTTAAATGTGCCATGTTATTCATACTCCCTTTGAAATTTTTCAGGTACGCAGATTCTCTGAGGCATTCTTTTGTTTTGAACATCCAAGAGAAGCTGCCATTGCATACCAGGAACTTCAGTAAGTAGCAGAAACCCAAAATTAAAATAATTTTATTTCCTTTTATTTAAGATACCTAGCTCAGTATTTATCAGTGACAGAATATATAATATTCACAAAATAAGAAATCAGGAAAAGTTGAAGGTCAGAAATCCCATTTAATCAAAATGGGTTTAATCTTATGAATTTCTTCATGTAAATCATGGGACTATCCATACCTTATGTAAAGAAGCACATCGTCGTTATCCCCTCTCCCCCTATCAGATCTACTATAACCATGGTAGCACCATACATATCTGGCACCAGCCTTCCATTTGGCTATCTTGTTATATCTTTTATTTTTGCAGGTTAGAATCTCTTGCATTCATCCTTATGTATCACAGATTTTCACAAGTAGTCTGACAGCTTTCTGTTACGTAAATGATTTACAGTTAAAATATCCAGAATAGATACCTTCCATGTTTCCTACTGAGTATGTTTCAATCTGGTTTTCTTTGGCTTTAAAGAATATTTTGAGGACATTGAGCTGAGTGAAAGACATAAAAGAATAAATACCATATCATTCTATTTATATGAATTTCTGGAACAGGCAAATTTAAGGTGAAGAAAGTTAGAAGGTGGTTGTCATGGTGTCAGCTTAGGCTGGGAGACTGACTGGAAAGACATGGAATACACTCTGAGTAGATGAAAATATTTTGTACCACGTATCCATTTATCAAAATCATACAACTAAGATTGTATATTTTAATACATGTGAATTATACCTTAAAAAAACCCTATAAATTGTGGAGGTAAGTAGTGAGTAGTGATCTAGATAAAAAAGAAGGGCAAAATTAATTGTTGAAGGTGTGTAGTGAAGTTTATTATAGTATTCTGTTTACTTTGAAATTTTCCATTTTCTTAAGGTTTTTTAAAAAACTATTTTGTATTAGAAAGGCATACGACTTGTTTTAAATAGCTGTTAATTGTACTTACCAGAGTATGTTAACTTGAGCTGTAGCAATGTAACACATTTTTTTTTCCAACACTAGCATGAAATCCTTAGTAGGCATTTCAGCTTTTGGTTTATCTCCTGTATGTTATTCTTAGCAAATTAGGAAGTTCAGACTTTAAGCAAGATAATTCACTTTGAAATACCATTAAAAAGTACAGAAGAATAGAATAGAAATTAAATAATTTATCAACAGAACATAATTTTATAAGCCAATAATTCATTATCAATAAGCCATATTTTCTTTTTAGCAGTCTTTGTCTCTGACCAAGAAGCTCTTTCACAAGGAGGTTGTATCTTGAGAACGGGGTATATGAATTGTAAGGACAAGGGAAAGGGGTAGAGGCTGTAAAGTGAAATTAGGTATAACGTTCTAAAATTGCAGTCTGACTTAAGAAATATTTTTCAGTGCTCAGAGTCATCTACAGATGTGCACCGCTATCAAAAACACTTCCTTCTGCAGTTCTCTTCCACCCCTACCTATTGAATGTAGTGAATTAGATGGAGATCTCAATTCATTACCTATAATCTTTGAAGATAGGTATTTAGATTCAGTTATTGAAGGTAAGTATAATCTAAAATATGTAAATTGTGGGTGTCATTTTGAGTATATTCTTCCTAAAACACATAAAACCATTCCCTAATGTGGGGCCATTTCTTTCCCCTCCAGTTTTATTTATTTTTGAGGATATTAGA
Source organism: Phataginus tricuspis (assembly GCA_029783875.1). Taxonomy (NCBI): domain Eukaryota; kingdom Metazoa; phylum Chordata; class Mammalia; order Pholidota; family Manidae; genus Phataginus; species Phataginus tricuspis. The sequence continues at coordinate 6,297,384 of JAQQAC010007890.1, read as the reverse complement.
AAGTTATAGTCAGAAAAAAAGTAGTCTTGATCATATGAGTCATCACACCTTGTTTTAAACCTGAATCTTTTCTTCTTTGGATAAAAGACTTAGATGCACCCTGGATGGGCATGCAGACTCTTCACAGATCAGAGGCCAGTAGAATGGATAAATATGAGACTGAAGAAAGATCTATAGCTGGACTTTCTAGCCCAGAGTTGAAAGTCAGACCTGCTGGTGCCTCCAATTTTTGGTATACAGAAGGTGAAAAGCAGCTTACAAAATCTCTAAAAGGAAAGAATGAAGAATCACATAAATCCAAGGTTAAGGTTACTAAGCTCATGAAAACAATGAAACCTGAAAACACAAAAAAATTAATAAAACAGAACTCTAAGGATTCTGTGGTGTTGGTAGGCTACAGATGTTTGAAAAGTACAGCATCAAATGACCTCTTTAAATGCTTTGAAGGCAACTCTTCCCATAGTCAGAAGGAAGGTCTGGATCCCACAATATGTGGATATAATTTTGACCTAAAGACCTACATCAGACAGACAAGTCAAAAAGAAGCTAGCTTTTTGCCAGCTAATACAGAGAGAACTGAACTAAAGTCTCCAAATATTGAAAATGTGAAGCCAGACCTGTTTGATCCTTTGAACTCTGGCAGCCTAAATCTTTGTGCAAATTTGTCCATTTCAGGTAAACTTGCTATCTCCCAGGACGATAGTGACATTACACAAGTGGAACACAGTGTGGCATGCAGACGTTCATCAGATGATTGCCAGGATCATCAAACAACCCCACCATCAGGAACTAGAACAGCTGAAGTAAAGCCCTGTAATAAAGACCCTTTGAGTGGAGAGAAAATAACTGTTAAAGTAGGACCATGGACAGAGCTTCGACCAGATGAATTATTTGTGGACAATTTACAGCTACCCAGCTTTGAGTCCTTAGACTCTAATGGTAAATCTAAATCCATAGAAATAACACTTGAAAAAGAAGCTTTGCAAGAAGCAAAGTGTCATTCTGTTGGAGAATCATTAGCTAAGTTAAGAAGTAATCAACCTTCTACAAAAGAATATCATGTTATAGTAAGTGGAGATACAATTAAGTTACCAGATATTAATGCCACATATGCCTCATCTAGATTTTCAGATTCAGGTGTTGAAAGTGAACCAAGTTCTTTTGCAACACATCCAAACCCTGATGTAGTATCTGAAACTGTGCAAGGGCAAGGTCTTTACAATAATGAAAGATTGTTTCCTCAGCTTTTGATGAAACCTGATCATAATGTAAAATTTTCCTTAGGAAGTCATTGTACAGAGAGTACCAGTGCTTTCAGTGAAATACAGTCATCTTTGACATCCATAAACTCTCTGCCTTCCGATGATGAACTGTCACCTGATGAAAATTCTAAGAAATCTGTCCCTGAATGCCACCTAAGCGATAGCAAAACTGTATTAAATATGAGAACAACCGATTTGCCAAAATGTGACGATAGTAAAAAGTCAAGTATTATTTTGCAACAGCAGAGTGTCGTATTTTCAGAGCATTTGGACAGTGAAACTATAGCAATACATTCCTTAAATTCAAGCACTAAAGACCCTTTACAATTTGTTTTTTCAGATGAAGATACGTCCAGTGATGTGAAAAGTAGTTGCAGCTCCAAACCTAACTTGGACACTGTGTTTAAAGATTCCCAGAGTCCTGATAAATCTAGTTACTCTGCAGGGACAGAAAGTATGTTAAATTCAAAACTGGTTTGTTTAGGTACCGCTTGTGTCATTTCAGGTTCCATTTCTACCAATACAGAAGTTAGTGAAGATAGGACTGTGAAAAGAAAGAATAGTGATGCATTAAATCTCGAACAAATGAATTCAGAAGCCCCTAAACTTAAAAATGAAACTCATCTGGGTACAAGTGACTCTTTTTCAGCTAGTCCTGATATGGTAAAACAAGGGCTTGTGGAAAATTATTTTGGCTTTCAAAGCAGTACAGATATTTCTTACACCTGTGCAATTAGTTACAGCAATTCGGTTAGTCCTCGGGAGAAAGCTTGTGACCGCGAAATCGGTAAGCTCCAGCAGGAACAGGGAGAAGAGAATGAGGAGGAAGAGCAGGATCACCAAATGGTTCAAAATGGGTATTATGAAGAGACAGAGGATTCAGCCCTGGAAGAAGAAAAGTTTATAAAATCTGAAAAAATTAACAGTGACTATCTGAGGGATGGTGTAGGTGTGCCTGCTGTCTGCACTTCCGCTTGTCTGTCCTTCCCATCTGCACCACGAGAGTCTCCGTGTAATGTTAAGTATTCCAGAAGTAAACTTGATGCCATTACAAAGCAGCCAAGCAGCACTTCTTACAGTTCTGCTTCATCAGCTTCCTGGTATGAGAATTCGCCAAAACCTCAGATACAAGCGTAAGTCCTGGGGCACGACAGCATATATACAGGACATGACGTGTACTTCTTTAGTAACACACATACTTCATGTTCTCTGGTATCTGTAATACAGAAAGTATGCCTTTGAAATTGGCTATCTAAAATGGAGAAGTGAACTCAATACTCTGTTAGACAGACAGACCTGTAGTTGCCCATACAGTTGTCCCATTACTATGGGCTAGACCTTCCTAATACATAAATTTTCCATTGGTGGTTTTATGTTAGAAATATGGCATAATTGAGATTAAAACTTTTTTTCCATCAGTACTTCACTTCTTTTGCATTAACTCCCAGACAGAAGCACACAAAAATGAGTGCATCTAGTAAATAAGGATAACTAAATAATGAATAATCGGTGAGTAGAAACTTCCCAAACCTTCCAGACCCAGAATGCCTCAGCTAAATCAGTGGTTTCCAGCATTAGTATTTCACAGACCAGTAAAATACCCAGAAAAGCTGGAGGATGGCACTGGTTCTTAGCATATCCTACTGCCTTACTCAGGTGGAATTACAGTCCCTGGAGTGGAAAGTCTGGACGTACCTACAGTAGATTTTTAAAGTAGGTTATTCTGATATGTATGTTCAAGATCCATGGTGCTTGAAGGTAGTGAAACCAGTGAGGTGGTGACTGCCTGTGAAAGAATTGTAATTCACTGGAAAGCTGAAGGTTGTACCACCTACTGGGTACCTCAGACTTTCTGATTATGAATGACAACAGTGACTTACATATCTTCCAACAGTATACCCTACTTAATCTAGTGTCCATCAACTTCTTTTACTTTTGTCAGTCCAAATGATACAGGATTAAAATAATTAATAATTGTTGGTGTTTGCAATCCCCAAGGTGACTTGATTTGTCACCCAGTGAGTATACACCACCAATTTTATGTAGTCACATCCCCCTCTTGTTTCTGCTCCTTCTTATTGGTACTTATACAAAAATACAAATCTAATCTACTAGATGCTGTAACTATCATTCTTACTATTATACGTTGTAGAACAGCTCTATACCTTCCATTTATGTAAGATTAAAAAGAGCAAAGAGAGTAAGATTTGATTACAGCACAAGCATCAGATTGTCATCTTTCCAGTACTCCTCCCAGCTTTTCTGCCTACAATATAATATTTTGTAGAAAGTGTAACTCTGTTCCTAGTTGATTTCAAGTTGGAACAAGTATTTTTAAGTGATTTTAGGTTTTTTCATTGAATCAGAATATATACTAATAATAGTAAAGAAGGTCACTTTCTGATTTCTAAATCTTTTAGGTAATCCACGTTTTCATTATTTTAAAATCAAATATAATATTGCTGAGTTTCCTCATCCAATTCTCTCAATTCAACAGATTGTCCTTTTGGTTCCAAACACCGAATATGATATTTAGCAAAGAATATCTTTTATAATATTTTGCTTCAGCTTCCTTCAGGCAAAAGAAGAATTGAAGCAACTTAAACTCCCTGGGTTCATGTACAGTGATGTTCCTCTGCTGGCGTCCTCAGCCCCGTATTTTAGCACAGAGGAAGAGGACGGTGCTGAAGATGGAGTGCATCTCATTGTCTGTGTGCATGGTTTAGATGGTACGTAACATCCGTTGACATAACTAACCCATGCAACTCATGTTGCCTTTTCCTAATAGGTCTCATTTAGTTTTATTTAACCTTTGAAAAAAGACTTTAATTTGCTTAAATTAATTGAATCTTAAATATATTCTAAAACAGAAATAAGCTTAATTTTGCTAAATATAATATTAGATTTCCTTTTAAGTAAATTTTCCATGGAAATGATATCAATCTGCCAACATTTTATATATTTCTAACTTCGGTCTTCTCTGCCTTCTCTTGCTGTTGGTTTTGTCAGCTGTCTCTTCTGGCAGCCACTTTCCCTTCCTTTGTTAGTCTTCCTCGCCCCCTTTAGCTTGATGGTTTAGACATTATGGACTGGAAAACATGATACCTAAGAAGTCAAAGATTCACCAATTAATTAGGGTATAGTTTAAATTCTGAATACATGGCTTTAAAACTATGGTTTTATAACAGCTATTTGGTTACTCAACAGACTTTTTTCTAGGTTAGGAACTGTATTAGAAGATCCCAAATATCTCTAGACTAGCAGATTATTACTGTATTATAATGTGATTCTGTAAGAACAAGTGAATTAAGTAAAAAGCCACTAAAACAAATTTTTAAAGATAATTACTTTTATATTTATGTATTATGTCTATATTATAAATATCTTTTAAGTGAGTAAACTATCTTTGACTATCTGTACCAATGCCACCAAAAGAAAGTCAGCAGATTAAAGTGCATCTGAGGTTTGTTAAATGAGCACCTGGAGTGATGGGGGGAGTACTCCAGTCAGTCATTCACAGCTGCCATGGCCAGCAGTCACCAAAGTGCGTACTAACACTTAAGCAGATGCATCCATAAGCGGAAGAGCGAAAGCATCATGGGATTCAAATCTCTAAGAAAGAAACTGTTGAAAGACATTGGCTAGTGGGAATCAGCTCTGAATAGAACTGAGGATTCTTACTTCAGCATGCATTGTCTATTCAAAATTGGCGTAGGCCATATTTTTGTCTTCAAGAACTATAAAACCATATAATGATGTACTTTGTACCTTTTACTGTAGTTCATCTTTTAGACATAATTTTTATTTTCTTCATTTTCTAGGTAACAGTGCAGATCTCCGATTAGTAAAAACTTACATTGAACTGGGACTGCCGAGGGGAAGAATTGATTTTCTTATGTCTGAAAGAAATCAGGTACTCTTTGGCAGTGTTTTCAGTGGAAGTAAACATTTTTGTACTAGTTTCTACATTAATGTTTGCTTACTACAAAATAGTAGTAATAATAGTAAAAATAATTTGATTTCTGTGAAATGTAATATTCATGCATATCAAGGAAGTAGAAATTATTCACAGTCCACGGGAACTCTTCACGTGTGCAGATTTTCTAAAATTTCACATTTCTATGCAAACATTTTATCATTTAAGCCATTATAAACAACCTTATGTTAAATGTTGGTAATGGGCTAAACAGTTAACCAACTAAATGAAGCAAGTGTTACTAAGAACACTAATAAATTCTTTTTTCCTAGAAATTCACTTTTTTTGCTCATTTTAATATAACATATTGACTAACTTCTCTGAAAATGCTGGTCGTAAGTGTATTTTCAATACCTAAATTAAAAATTATGTTTATATTAAGCTTTTCATGTGATTCTCCATACTCATTATATAATGTATCTGTTTTGTTTTTGTTTAGAATGATACTTTTGCTGATTTTGATAGCATGACTGATCGCCTTCTGGATGAGATAATCCAATATATTCAGATATATAGTCTAACAGTCTCAAAAATAAGGTAACATCTATACTACTGTACTTATTTTTGTATCTTTATGAATTTTGTGAGTCAGTTTTCCACAAGCAAGAGATGATAATCAAACCAATATATCTCATTATTTAATCAGATATTGTGGATACACATGAGAGAGAGAAAAGTATTTGTTTCTCCTAGTCCAATAGTCCCAAGATAAAATCAAAACTAATCTTCCTCCCTCCAGAAGAGTAGAATAAGCTGATAACCTTCATATCCCAAATAGGCTAGAGGAAAATGCTAACGCTGGATACCGTAGCTTTTGTGGAGTTTGTTCCCAGTGTTAGGTATAGAGTAGAGACTAGGAAGAGAAATAATCAGATTTTTATATGATGTCATGTTTAATAAACAGATTTCTGTTAAAATATGGGGGAATATGCAAGTATGTTGGGAGGAAGGAGAGATTATTTTCTTGTTCTAATTCTTTTCATTTATGGGTTTTAAAGTATTGTTTACTTAATTTTCTACAGTGATCTTGTATTTTATTCTTTTATTGTTTTATGATGAGAAAATAATATAGTGTTTCAATTTTTTCACTTATCCGCAAAATATTTCTTAATTTACATTAGATTGTCAGTTATAATCAACCTTTATCCAAAAGCCTGATCTGATTGACTGAGGACTATTAGTTACCATCATACTTTCACCCCGCAGCCTTAGAAACTTCAGCTCCCTGAGGAGGAGGGCGGGAGGTTCACCCTGAGCCGCTCACTGCCTGTGCCTGTGAGCCGGTGCTGAGGCACCTTTCAGGCTTTCTTCTCCCACTGATAATTGTCCTCAGGTGTTCATATACCATTTGTTATTAAAAAAGTAGCAAGCAAAAATTCTTTTGATTAAAAATATTCCTTAACAAAGATGAGGTACTTTATAAATATTAGTTATTCTTTTGGTAAAATCTTAGACTTACAGTAGGATATTGTACATATTTTACCTGTGCCTTAAAAACACTTATTCAGAGACTCTCCTGCTTCACAAAGTGTAGACCAGAGAGTAAGAGAAACAGGCATATAATTTCTCCTAAGTCACCCTTTGTAGGTACAATTTCATTATTTTGTTTTAAATCATGACTTAAGTAAATAATTGGTGTGAGTGCACAAGGAGGTAATTTTATCACCTAGTCAATGTATCATTACTTTTAAAATGTGTTTATTTCTAAGCAGTTACAAGCTAGGAGTAAAAATTTTATGATAGGTAATATCTTGTTTCTAATAGGTTAAGAATTAATATAATAGGAATTTTCTACTATATTCTCATATTTTTTTCCTTTAAAATATATTTTATCACTTCAAAGTATCAAACCATAACTTTAAAATATTAGAACCTTTCAAGTTCTTAGTTTTTCATATCTGTGTGTTGTGATATTGGCTTGACATGTATTTTTAAAACTAATTCTATGAGAGAAATGTCTTTTTTTTTTTCCTTAAAGCTTTATTGGACATTCGTTGGGCAATTTAATAATTCGTTCAGTGCTTACAAGGCCAAGGTTTAGGTGTTACCTTCACAAGCTGCACACCTTTCTCTCCCTCTCTGGACCTCACCTTGGTACATTGTACAACAGCAGCACTCTTGTTAATACAGGTAAAATGTCATTCAGGATGAAAACTGGCACGGGGAGAAAATTTAAAGACAAAATTAATAATTTCTGGCTTATTTTATTTATTTATTTTCAGTTGAAGTATAGTTGATATACAGTATTGCATTGGTTTCAAGTATACAACATAGTGATTTGACACTTAACTACATTATTAAATGCTCACCCCAAGTAGTGCAGTTACTATCTGTCAACATAAAAAGGTGTTACAGAACTATTGTTCTGGTGTTTATTTTAGAGCTGGCTTGTCACATACTTGGAATTTCATAAAACGAGTCGTAGCTGTTTTTCCGTTTTGTCATAGACATGAAGTAATCTGATAAAAGTCATTTCAGAAAATAAATATTGTCAAATCAAGATGATATTTGTCAAAAGTCACAGGAGCATTTTTTTCCCCTTTTTCATTAAATTGTCTACATATTTTTAGTAAATGTTTATCTTATAAACAAGCTATTCTGTTCTATTAGTTGAGCAGATAAATAAATATCTGTATTGACTATATTGTAAAGTTATAAAATATTTTATGTAGAATGTTACCTCTAGTTTTGATTTGATAACCATAAAGGATATTATGAAAAGTAAATTCTAAAATTTTTTAATTAAAATGAAAGCTAAGACCCCAATTTTGATTAGAATATTCTTACTAAGAAAGATCTGGTACTTGAGTTACTTTTTGTCTGGCTTGGTTTTTCCCTTAGGTTTTATAAAATGATTTTTATAGTTTATTCAATTGATTCCCAATACAAGAATAAATCAGATTTCATTCTGTTTCTTTTCATTGAGCCTTGAAACTCTTATTTCCATTTTCTCTTCCAGTTTCTTTGACAAAGAAACCATACTATTTTCCTTTGTATCCCATTTCAAATGGTGGTATTCAAAATATAGCTAGTTCTGGATTTTTATAGTTTCAATTAAAAGGGTTTTTTTTTCTCTTTTCCGCCCCTGTAACTCTCTGTAATATTAGAAGCAACAAAAGTGGAAATGAATATTCCACAATCTTGAAACGCCATTCCAAAGTGATCGAGGTTTCTCTTAATTAAGGGGAAGTACATTTAAATATGAGTAACTGATAATATAAAGAAATACAATTAAATGTGAAACTTCATTATGTTCAGCTCTTCCTAGAAAACATTACCCAATTGCTCATTCTAAGAGTTAGTTTCTATACAATTAGTCTGCCGTAACTTAACTGTAATTATAAACAAAAGGCTCAGTGTTTAGACATTTGGATTTACTACTGTGTTTGAAGTTTCCCCTCTGTTTCTTGATCTAAAGGTACAGTTTCCCCAATTTTTCTTCTTAGACCATTACCTATTTTGTTACCGAGTGAGATAGGATAGCAGCCCTCTGTCAGCCACCATTAACCCATAGTTAACCTCTGTGTGAATGTGAATGTTTATATTTGTTATCAGAAAATGGAAAGATACTGCAAATATTTTTTGAATTAGCTAGCAGAATGCTAGTTTGGTAGCATTTGAAACCTCAGTGTGACTGGAACAGAACACCTTCATGTTTATCTTTTGTAAAGTGAAATATATTTTAAAATTAGTAACCTTGGCATATGTTACCACATGTTTCCAGTTATACTCACATATTGTTTATAACTCTGCAGGACTATGGTTTATGCAGAAATGGAAAAAATCTGGTTCTCTTTTGCAATTGACATGTCGAGATCATTCAGACCCTCGCCAAACTTTTTTATACAAGCTTAGTAATAAAGCAGGTAAGTATATAGTAACAGTTTTGAAAGTATTCACTTGAAAACCTTTTTTAAAATAAACCTTTGTCAAATAGATTATCAACGTCCCTTTCTGGTGATTAGAAAAGTAATAGTCCATTATAATTTATGGATAATGAAATAGCAAACTCACAATTTAAACAGTGATTGATGGCATGATTGTTTACATTTATTTCATATGATTGTATTTATCTTGTATGAACTGCACAGCTACTTTGAAGTTATCCTAAACATTTTAACATTTATATTCATTATCAGTTATAAGTTAGTTTTTAACTGGGCTTCTGCATGTCCTAACCCTTTTGTCTTTCAAGCTGCCCCCACCTCAGTCCTTAACTCTTATATAAACTACCATGTATTTTTCTGCCTTCCTATTCTAGGGCTGTCAAGAATTTCCGGAAAATGTCAGAAACTAAACTATTACTATTAATAGTTATTCCTTTTATAAGTTCTCATGTCATGTATGAATCTTGTTACTCATCTCTTATTAACTGATTCTTAAATATATTCCTATCCTGCATATATATTCCAAGCTTTTGCCACCTGAAACCCCAGCTGCTTCTTCGCCATTTTCACTGTCTGTAAATGACCTTGCCTTTAACCTCCCTGTCTCTCTCTGATTCTTACTCACACTAACGTCTTCCTAACATGTTCCTCCCACTGTCTCCTTTGAAATCTCAGTATGAGGGGAACAGACCACCCTCATGTTTACATTGTTCAAAGCATGCTATCTCCACTCCTGAAAAGGGAGATACAACAGAAACCTAGATATTGCCCCACGTTGCCCCACCGCCATTTCCTCACTGCCCCTGGCTATAGAACAATGGTTGGCAAACCTTTTTCCTAAGGAGTCGGAGAGTAAGTATTCTGGCTTCATAGGGCATGTGATCTCTGTTGCACCTACTCAGCCACACATTGAGGCACAGAAACTGCCAGAGACAGTACATAAACAAATGTGGCTGTGTTCCCAAAAAACTTTACCAAAAAAAGGCAGGAGACCAATCCCACAGGCCATAACCTGCTCACTTCTGCTATAGAAGCAGCTCAATTTCTCATTCACTGTGAGGGAAGCAGTCTTCTTGCTTTCCATTTCTGGTGGCATCCCTGCTCCTCCACTGTCAAATATAACCACTTTCTTGAGGCTTGTGCCTTCCGAGCTGCACTACCTTCTAGTCGACTTGCATATAGCGCTCTCCTGGTTGCCCCTCACGTGCTCAGTGAGAACCCTGCTACGAGGTCACCGGCAAGTACTTACTACACAGTTGTGCGTGGGAAGAGGTACTCTTCGTGGATCATAATATACTTAATCCTGGCATCATTTTTGGTAATTTGAGTCTACTTTTTAGATGACTCATCAAGCATTACAGAGCCTTTCTCAACTTTGTGGTGACCGAGCGTTGCTCTCCACCTTGAGCCACACCCACGACTACTCCACCCTGAGACCAGCCAGCATCCCATTGTGCAGCTGCGGTATCCTGGCCTCTCTCTCATTCCCTGTTCTCATCTTCACTGGGTTCATTTAAGATCCCTATTCCATTCTCCTCAGATTTCCCTGCCCTTCATGGTTCCACTCCTTTCCTGATCCATCTCAGACTTTATGAATCATCACTTTTATCATTCATACATTGTTACCCCTTGTTTTTCTGTCAGAGCTATTCCAGTAAACCTGTATTACTGTTTCTTTACCTGGCTTGTTGAGCTCTACTAAAAGGATCACACAGACATGTAGATCAAGGCCATGTAGACACATGGTGTTCCCATCTAGTTACCTCTAACTAGCTTCCTGTATCTGTTCCCTTAGAAGCTTTTCCATCTATTTCTAATTGTGGGTTTAAATAACAAGTATTCATTCATTGATTTTAAAATTACAATATTATCACAGGGTTACAGTGGGTCTCTCTTGAGCTGTGCATTTTCTTTCTTTTTTTTTTTTTTTGGTCTAGAGAATTGTGAGAATGAGCAGTCATTTCCTAGGAAGTTGCTACACCTGTATATATACATGTGGATTACTTTATTTACAAAGTAGAAATATTGGAAACATCAGAAACATAAGTAAATAAAACAGGGAAACATAGAGCAACTTACTTAACCAATATGCTATTTTCACATGTTTTTAAACAATCAAAAAGCCCTGATGATAATTTCTCTTTTATATTTTATTCTGCCAAAGCTACAAAATCTCAGATGTCCTGGCCCCATTAGTGCTTCTGTTTCTCCCGAACAGCCAATTTCTTGTTCTTTTGGGAAAGTGTGAAATAATCTGTCTAAACCAAATTCTAGCCTTTCATATTCTTCCCTTTTTTTTTATATAAACAAAGCCTCCCTTGTGGGTCTTCCTTTTGAAACAGTCTTTTGCTCTGCAATGTATCATTTGTTAGTAGTTTTCCTTAACTGAAAGCTATTCATTATTTTAAAATTAAGGAACTATTTCAAAGCCTATTATTTCTGTGATTTCCAAAACAGCTCAGAAATTTTATATTTTTTGTAAAAACCATACATTTTTTAAGTGTGAATTACCTTTTTGTTTTATGAACACAATAGATCTGGTAAAGGTCTACAGAGATGTCATTTTAACAGGAAGGTATCTATCTTGGTTAAGGCATTGCAATTGTAAACGTACATCAAATTTTTATAACAACTTTTGACCAAAAATCCTATTGCTGAGAAATGATATAATTTATACAGCATAGTTATGGCATACTAGCATTGCAGCTTTGAATATCAAAGGAAAGAAAGAAGATGGAAGAACTAGAGCAACGTGGAAGGTAAAATGTGCATAACATATGATTAGGTGACACCAGTGGTGAAGCAGTCAAGATTTCACAGAGAGAAGGATCACGGACACGCCTGCCTTCTTTAATGAGGGCTCAAAAATAGCCAAATAAGAATCTATTCATTGTTGGAATTTCAAAAACAAAGTGTCCTTATTTAAAGATCTTCCATAAAACATCTGTTTATAATCTCCTTACCAGCTGTTAAATTCTGACAAATAAAATACAACAATTAAAGAAGTCTCCTGCTATGCTGTATGGTGCAGGGAATCTTCTTCCAGCAGATTACAGAGGTGCCTAATAATAGGTATCACTTGATTTGTTAATAGGACTTGTGTTTTGTTTCTGAAAGTGTGGGAAAGAATCAGCATCAGCTAATTTTATTTTCAGGAACAAATTCTTTCAAATGTATTTAAAATGTGTAAATGTAAGAATAGTTTAATATTGCTTAGTATATGTCAGTTTTAAAAGTGCAAGGTTTTCTTAACGTCGGTACTGTTGACATCCTGGGTGGGAAAACTGTGGTCAGGGATCGGCCTGTGCAGTGCAGGGCCTCAGCCCTGGTCTCTCCCCACTGTTTGCCAGTAGCACACACAGCCCTCTATAACCTCTGCCTCCCTGTTTGTGACACAGAAGTGTCTCCAGACTCTGTGCACAACCACTGCTTCCGTCAGCTCCAGAGAACAGACAGAAAATGGGCCAATACTGAGTTGCCTTAAAACTCATTAAAATTTTCAGAAGAAATGAGTCAACAAAAGTATCAGAAAGACTGAGAAAATGAAGAGCAAGTTGCCATTACAATGTTCATACAGCCGTCCTGCTATTACAGAAAGCTTTGAAGAAATATTGAAGATTTACTCTTAATTTTTTTCTGTTGGTAACCCTGAAAAGTAACTAAAACCCTTGAGTAACTTTTCTAGTTAATTTATCTCCTTCTGTAGATGAAGAAACCTTGTTAGTTTCCCAAGTCAGATGTAACTTTTCAAGCAAGAATTAGCTGCTTCAAAAACAAATCCTACCATTTGCAACAACATGGATGGAGCTAGAGGGTATTATGCTCGGTGAAATAAGCCAGGTGGAGAAAGACAAGTATCAAATGATTTCACTCATCTGTGGAGTATAAGAACAAAGCAAAAACTGAAGGAACAAAACAGCAGCAGACTCACAGAACCCAAGAATGGACTAACAGTTACCAAAGGGAAAGGGACTGGGGAGGATGGGTGGGAAGGAAGGGATAAGGGGAAAAAGGGGCATTACAGTTAGCACACATAATGTAGGGTGGGGAGGGAGGCGCGGGGAAAGCAGTATAGCACAGAGAAGACAGGTAGTGATTCTGTAGCATCTTACTACACTGATGGACAGTGACTGTAATGGGGTATGTGGTGGGGACTTGATAATGGAGGGAATCTAGTAACCACAATGTTGCTCATGTAATTGTATATTAATGATACCAAAATAATAAAAAAAAGGAATTAGAATTAGCTCCTTCAGGGGGCTGAGTGAAGTACTGACCCGAAGGCTGGTGAACTAGGTCATCTCTGAGCAGACGTGGCAGTTGAGTTGCAGAGATGAACCTAGAACATGAGATTCCCAAAGTAAAAGACGTTGGTAGTTTATTAGCTGGGCTTCAACTCAGATGAAGTACTTTAGTAATCCCCACTGCACTGTGGCTCTGGGGCCTGCAAGTTGCCCTGTCTGGCCAACACTGCTGAGAAGGAATTGAACCCGAAAGATTAAAAAAAAATTAAGTCTATTTAACTAATTTGGTTTTTGGCTAATACCAAAAGCAGACTTTCCTTGCAGAAGCACAATATTGGTATTAATACACTGTTGTTGAAAAACTATTAAAGACTGATTAGTAAATTTAAAATGCTTTTTTTTTAAATAATTTATTTTGGTATCATTAATCTACAATTACATGTGCAATATTATGGTGATTAAACTACCCCCTTCATCAGGTCCCCCCCCACCAACCCCATAGCAGTCACTGTCCATCAGTGTAGTAAGATGCTATAGAATCACTACTTGTCTTCTCTGAGTTGCACAGCCCTCCCCGTGCCCCCCCAACATTACGTCTGCTAATCGTAATGCCCCTTTTACCCTCTTATCCCTCCCTTCCCATCCATCTTCCCCAGTCCCTTTCCCTTTGGTAACTATTACTCCGTTCTTGGGTTCTGTGAGTCTGCTGCTGTTTTCTTCCTTCAGTTTTTTTCTTTGTTCTTGTACTCCACATATGAGTGAAATCATTTGATACTTGTCTTTTTTGGCTTGGCTTATTTCACTGAGCATAATACCCTCTAGCTCCATCCATGTTGTTGCAAATGGTAGGATCTGTTTTCTTCTTATGGCTGAATAATATTCCATTGTGTATATGTACCACATCTTCTTAATCCATTCATCTACTGGTGGACACTTAGGTTGCTTCCATTTCTTGGCTATTGTAAATAGTGCTGCAATAAACATAGGGGTGCATCTGTCTTTTTGAAACTGGACTGCTGCATTCTTAGAGTAAATTCCTAGGAGTGGGATTCCCTGGTCAAATGGTATTTCTATTTTGAGTTTTTTGAGGAATCTCCATACTGCTTTCCACAATGGTTGAACTAATTTGCATTCCCACCAGCTAAAATGCATTTTTAAAGTACAATACTATCTTAGGAATCACATTTAGAAATATTACAACATGGTATATTTATATCAGTAGTAGGATCTTTAATTTTATTTAAATTCATCATTATGGAATCTGAGAATTAAATAAAAGGTGTCTAGCCATCCTCTCAACTAATCGTTACTGGTTTTGCACACCGCCATTCCACTGAGCTGCCTGCACCTTCAGAGACACAGGGTGCGTTCCTTAGGGTCCTCAGCTTAACAGTGGTTCTTCCCCTGTGTGTCATTTCTCTACAGAAGCTTGTCAGAACCCCTGCAAAGAGCTGTTCTGAAAAATGTTTACCATAGTTTGTAATGTAATGCCTAGTATTCTTATAATGTAAACTGTAGAATTAAGAAGTGCCAGGAAATGGGGTGATAACTGCAGAGGAGTATAATCCAAGAACAGGCTCATTGATGGAGATATATTTTTTTTATTGGAGATATTATACTGTTTTGGATGCAAATAAGAATAATGTGTACCTTAAGCCATGTCCTTAAATAAGCAGGAGGGATTGAGACCTAGCACACAAGTTAGAGGCCTGGCCTGAGGTGGGAGCGTGGCCAGCGCACGAGCAGCAGTGAGCAGGATAGGTGCAGTTTGGTTTGTGTTAAGATGGGAGTTCTCTTCTGTTCTTCTCTATTCTCAGTGAAATAGGAAGCAAGATCATAAGGTAAGAGTGAAGAGAGGAGGGAAGATGCTGGCAATTTAAGGAAAAATAGTCATTTAGGGAATTACAAAAAGGAACATTGTTGAGCAAGGCTGCCACAGGCTGTGCAGTGCCAGCTCCAAGGAGAGTGGCTGGGGTAGACAGCGATCAGCCTGGCCCCCTGCAGTTGTGCGATATGGTAGCCCTTCATGGAGAGCAGATACACACCTTTTAGATAAATGAAGGCGACAGTCGTGCAGTTCTGTGACTGGTTTCGTGCAGTTTGGGATAAAATGTCGGTAACAGTAGTGTGCAGTGCTTTAAACAGCTTGGGGAGCAGTGAAGATGAAGCCATAGGACAGTGGTGGTCACAGTTGGGGCTTATGTACCCCTTAAAAGGATGTTGAAAACTTGTGTATCACCTTGTATAATTTTAAGGTGACACATAAAAATATTTTTTATAATTTTTAATAATTACAAAGGGTGATTTTCCAGCATGTCAGATAGTATATACTTACTGTAAGTACATTTTCATGAAAATATAAAAACAAGCCATTCAATTGGAGTTACAGATTTAGCTCATTCAATTCATGGAAAATGTGTGGCATAAAATCTAATTGGCAGAGCCATTGCTTGTCAAATAATCAGTCAAGTCAAAAAAAAGTTAGATTTCAATATTTTGATTGATTCCCCCAGGGAGTTTTATACTCCAGGGTCATACACCCTATCTGAAATAGATTTGGAGAAATATCTTTCTCTGACAAAGTGGGAGAAGGACAAGTCATTTTTAGAGAAATGCTTATGTGGACGTTGAGGTCTGGGAGTCAAGTTTTCTCAGAGCTGTAGAGGCCCATCCAGCCCGGAGAGTCGTAAATCACCCTTGGGGTAAAGGCACACCAGCTTGAGGAACTCTGCTCTAGAACATGGAGATGATTCCCAAAGCAGCACTAATGCTGAGGAAGGCATTGTGTCCAATGAAACCAAATGGAGTATGTCACATGAGGTGTGAGAATGAAGGGAAAGAATCTCTTTTTCTTCATGAATATTTTTCTAAAATGTGATTTTCAATATCTGTGTGTAATTGAATTAATTCCTATTAAAGACACTCGATCATTTCACATATATTCCTAGAACTTTATATATTAAAATTGCCACAAAATGTCATCTTCTTATTGGGAAAAAGGGAGGACAACCTCACATTTAGCATAGAGAGCCCTAGTGTATAGTCTCACCTGAGTGCGTGAGTCTGCACTCAGGGCTCCTGAGCTCCGAGGGAGAGAGGGCGGTCTGCACTGGTCTCATCAGTTGGCCCTTCCAAGACTCTGAATGTCAGTGACCAAAAATACCAAAATTTTACTCTGGAACGTCCCAGAACAAAATTCTGTGCACTACACATCCCATCTCTAATGTATTGCCATTATTAATTTGTATTTTATTTAATAATCACATAAAATGTTTATTTTTTATTTATTAGTCTGAGCCAAATAGTAAAATTAGAACACTACAGGCACTAAAGTGGTCAAGAACATGGTTTCAGTACTGAAACTGAGTTTGTAGTAACAAAGTATCCCAAAGTCACAAGCCCTAAATTCACCTCATTTACTAAAAACTAAAAATAGAAGGACCTGAAAAAGTAGATTATGAAACCCATCATATTATTTAAAAATCAAAACATGAGTCAACCTTTTGCCATCATACTTCAGGAGAAAATACATTTAATATTAGGCAAGAGTCAAATGAAAACTTGAAGTAAAAAGTCAGCTTTAATTTCATATACGGCAATTTTTTTTTATACAAGAGCATAATTTTGTTTCTTTGGGCAGTTTTCCTGAATGTTAAGGGATATCCTTTGGAAAGTAATATGTCGTGAAATACTTCCTATAGGTTTTTAGTCTACCATATCTAACTTCTCCCACACACCCGAACACCACAATCCTTGCTTTCACTGAGTGCAAACACACGTTTCTCACATCAGCACGTAAACTACATTCAATGAAGCAAGATGGGTGGCTGTAGATAATATATAGCCACTTGGAGAAAGGATTCCTTAGGTATTTAAAAAGCTATAAAGTTAACACTATGGAGAAAATAATTTAGGCACCTAACATGATACTAATAATTCGTTTTAAGTCTGGTTAATCATTGCATTATAATCAGTGTATCCTCTTTACAGGGCTTCATTATTTCAAAAATGTTGTGCTGGTGGGATCCCTGCAGGATCGCTATGTTCCTTATCACTCAGCCCGCATTGAAATGTGTAAAACAGCTTTGAAGGACAAACAGTCAGGTAAGGAAGTAAATGCAGGTATTTCGGAGATTTATATCTATGCATGTTTTTTCCCACATTTCTCGTGAGCTCAATTCTCTGTTCTCTCATCCTCTTTCCTTTTCCTTCCCTTTGACCCACTGGTATTTACAGTGACCCTTCCTTCCTTCAGTTTTCCACCTTTCTTTTCTCCTGCCACGTGAGATGTTTTTGCCAACGAAACAGTCATTGTCCTCATGAAAGAATTCTCATCTAGTCACAAACGCTTCTGCATCCTGCCGCCTGGGAAGTCATGGGTCCTGGTCCTGCGGGTTGGTGGGTTGGCGACCATGGGAATGGCCAGCATGTTTGGCTGCATCTTACCTTTCAGTCAGTGGTGGCACCAAGAGCTGGCCCACTCCACTGATAGTGAGTAATGAGGGTTTTGTTTGTTTATTCTTGTGCTGTTTTTGAATAACAGAAGAGGTTTAAATCATAGGTATTTGAAGCCAGAAGGGGACTTGGGTCCTGTTTGGTCCTTTTGTAGCTGAGGCCCAGAGATGCTAAGTGGCTTATCCAGAGTCACTAGTGGTTGATTACAGGCTCAGATCAAGAACCTTGGTGTCCTACCTTTCATATTGCTTCAGTTCCTTGTTTGGAATGAGGCTAATTTCAAACAAACTCTTAATCCTTAGCTTTTCCTACACGGTGACCATGAACAGCGCCTTCAGGCAATGACTTTCATCCGTGCATTTTTCTTGGTGTTGCCAGCGTTGATGCCGGGCACAGAGTAGGTATCAATCCACTCAACAAACAGTTTTTGAGCATTTTGTGGCACCAGAATAACCTTTTTTGTTTGTTTGTTTTTTACTTCCAGCCAAGAGTCCATGTAAGGGAAAAAGCTAGAGTCCACTTAGGGAAACAATTCAAAAGAGGTTCACCCTTCAGATCGGTCACTGAAACTACATAAGTGTCCTTCATTTCCAACAGTGAGATTCTGTGCCACTGGGGATGGGGGAATCTAGTTAAAGACAGGTTTGGGCTAGTTCCTAAGCAAAAACATTTTTTAAATAGTGTGGAACCAGAAATCCAACTTGACTCACAATGAAAACTAAGAGGGGGGGTAGGCGTAGGAAGTTTCTATAAGTCTATATGATACAGATTCTCTTACATACATTTCTTCTTCTGCTAATTGTGCTCCTATACTGTTCCCTTCTCGTCATTCCTCAGGGTACAACCTGCCTGTCCTCTGAAATTTGATACCTGCCCCTCTTAAAATTCCCAGATTCCACGAATAAGTAGTAGTATTCATCTGTTATATGTATTTGTGTATCTAAACTTTATCTTTTATACTTAGCATGATCTTAATAAATCCATTGTAATAATTAACCAAAAAGAGGGTGAGAGGAGCACAACTTTGGAATTAAAAGCAGAACCAAGCATAAATAAACCTTTAGACCAAAAAAAGGATCCTGTTTGATCTTTGAGCCAACCTTACATTGTTCTTCTGACTATAGGAAGTTGCTATTCTTTCTCAAAATAATGTAGAATACTGTTGACTGCCATGAAAACATTTTTAAAGTGCTTGATATAGACCAAAGTTCTGCCTTATCAAAATGTCTCAGCATGGCTACCGTATTTTCATAATAGCTTAACAAGTCATAAGTGACTTAATATTGAAGAAAACTCTTTGAATGAAAAATACCAAATTGGTAAGAATAATGTATGATGTTTGTTATTCTTACTTGGCCAGAGAAATAGTGTGCTTATATTTTCTGTAAAACAGTCTCAAAATGATAGTCAAAGAAAAAGAAAACCTTTTAAAATGTACTTTTCTGCTTTAAATGGAAAAATGTAACTACATTTTCTAAATTACATAAAAGTTGGCATGGAATTTTTTTCAGTTAACACATGAACTAGTTTTCCTCCTTTCTATTTGTTCCATAGGACAGATTTATTCGGAAATGATCCACAACTTGCTTCGCCCAGTTCTGCAAAACAAGGACTGCAACTTGGTTCGATACAATGTCATCAACGCTCTGCCCAATACAGCGGATTCACTCATCGGAAGAGCTGCACATATAGCTGTTCTTGATTCGGAAATATTTTTAGAGAAATTCTTTCTGGTGGCTGCCCTCAAATATTTCCAGTAGAATAAAAATACTGTTAGAGACTTGACAATTACCTCATTCATCAGTGACTCAAATAATGTATTATAGTGAACTGTAGATGCTAACAAGTTCTAAGAAATATTTATACCTTTTTATATGGAAGATAATTTATATCATCCATGTTTAGAGCTTTTTAAACATCAACTTTCCTTTCTAAATGTGGCTGTGCAATATTTTTTTAATTTTATCTTTTTACTTTTCTATTACTTTTTCATATATTTTGCTACATACGTATTTCAGTGAAACTTTAAGCCCATTTGTATGTCTGATTGTTTATTATTGGCTTTCAACAATCTTTACATCAGACACATCACGTTAGAGGCCATTATTGCTATAAGAGCATGGGATTTTAAATTTTCTAGTATTGGGGTATATAGTTAATTATAAATGTTACTTTTAACATTTTACTATATTTTAACTGGAAATAAAATTATGGCTGCTAAAATATATTTTTTGAAACCAACTCTTAAGCCCTATCAAAACCAGGAAGTTCATATATGACAATGTTATAAAAGTTTTCTATACAAAGTCATTATTACTGTTGCTATGAAACATATAGCATGCCTATTAAAATATATTTTCTACTGGTGATTTCAGCATTATTTCTCATTGACTTTTATTACTGGAACTTTTCATGTTCATGTTGGCAGCATCTAGAGATTTTTGAATGTTTGAATGACATCTGCTTTGGTTGGATTTTGCTAAATTTGGTAATGTTGCTTGAACTTTCTGACTACATTTCTTTAACTTTTTCATGGACTTCCGTGTATGTACATAATGTTGAAATTTATGAAATACTTTTATGAATTTAGATAATTTTTAAATATTGTTAAAATTTATTGAGCTAAAGAATGTAAATAAAATAATTCGTGTTAAAAATGGAACAAAGTAATTAACTTTACGTGTTTGGTGATACAGAAGCAAATGTTTTTGATATATGGAGATGTTAAGTCCTTCGACTTTACTAAAGGTGCTGAATAGCATTAAATTCACTATTTTCCTTTCCTGTTTTACTTGTGAAAATAATAATGCACTAAGGGTGGATAGAAGTTCTGTTTGCATTCATCAATTGTGATGGACAGAAGGTTTCTGTAAGTATGTATTGTATAACTGATGCATGCATATTTTTAGTATTGTGTTACTGCCTCTGGTGTTAATAAATGAAAAAATGACTATCGGGAGGTAGAGCTAAAACACTTGCTTATTTTTAGAATACTAAAGGTATATTTATATTTTTATTTTATAATTGGATAGACCATATTAACTCTATAGAACAACATGATTATATAACTTACAGCCTTTGTATTTTTATAATTTGCATCTTCTGCATATATTAAGCATATATTCTGCACTGATTGCTCTCCATAATTCTTTACTTTTTAAAAAGTATTTGAAAATTCAGTGAATTAAGTAGATAATATACCAACTACATTATAACTGGAAAATGTAAATACATGCACTACTTTTTCCACATAGATTTTTCTATCTTCATATACCTTGGCCCTGAGTTTAGAATATCATGTTTATTCTAAGTTTGAAGAATCTCCCAGGTTTATGAAAGGATTCATTCTTAATCAAACTCATATAATTGTATCTAAGGGTAAATTGCTGTTACAATCAGAGTTGGCCGTTGGTTGTTTTAATACAGTTTTAAAAGCACATCAGTGATCATGGTTTAAAATCTAAAAGATTTAACTTCTGATTTACTGGGGAAACTATCATATGCTATTCACCTCCAATTCAGATAGCGGGAGTGGGGTTCCTAGCGAGAGGGAAGATGATTGAAGCAGTGTGATTGACAATTACAGAATGAGTCTCATTAAAGAATGTATCAATACATTAAGGATTGTTGGCAGCAAACAACAAAAAGTAATTATGATTTAACTTAAGCAGAAAAAGAATTTATTGGAAGAATGTTAGGTAGCTCACAGCATTGATAAAGAACCAGCTTTTGAAAACAGGTAGAAACCAAAGTAAGCTAGATGAGCAAATCATAGCTAGTTCTTACCTCAAGAAGAGCTAGAAGTGGTTTCTATCTACATCGGCTGGCAGTGATGCCTCTGACGGCTAGATTTCCGACCTCACTTACTTGCATTACTTGTTCCAGATTCAAAGTCGTGGGACTGCCCAACCAGCTGAGCTCAGGCTCTCAGACATCAAGGACAGCAAGTATATCTGACCTTCTCAGCTTCCACAGTAGAAGATAGGACCATTTCTCCTACCAGGGTTTGCCAAGCATGTGAAATAGGTGCCAGATATAAAAACATATCAGAGGTCTACTACAGCCCATCTCTTAGTCTTTCCGTGTCTACATTTACCATTCTTCCCATAGTTACACACTTGAAATGCTTCCTCCTAACATAATCCCTCATCCAAGTTGCAAGTCCAGGATTTTAGTGTCCACTTCTCTGGTTCTGTGATGATATTGTCTCAGTAGTTTGCAATCCATAGACAAAATTGTGACCTAACTACCACCACCACCCATATATACAATACAAGCATAAGAAAGGAGAAATTATTAAATAAGCATATATATGAGCCAATGAGGAAGAAAATACAGCTAGAGCAGTGCTTTGCAAACTTCCTTAGTGAAAATGGCCAGAGTTCCTTGTTACAAACTCCCGGGCCCCTTTGCAGACCAACTGAATCTCCAGGATTTGTCATGGATAGATTTGGGTAGCAGCATGTTTTATATCCCAACATTCAGTGATAGAAAGAAAAGAAAGCTATCGTGAATGTAGTCCTCAGTTCTGCCACTGGTCCTGAAGCCAGATGGTCATGACTTGTCACAACTACCACCTGTTCCTTCTTTCCTTTGTGTTCAACCACACCTTAGCTGAGATTTCTCTACCTAGTGGGTTACCCAAGGATCTGAGGCTTGGGTGATCTTGTCTGTATATGGTTGCAATAGTCTTTGCTTAATTTTTACAGTTCAACATGGTATTGTGAGGAGGTATTCCAGGAGGTGATATGGTCCCAGTTCTAATCAGACTCTTCTCCCTACTCCCTTTTCCCTCATGGCCACCAAGGCCAGTCACTCTAGCACCAGAGCCATTTTTTATAACTCCTTACCCTGGGGAATAAGCTACAAATGACCAGGTGGCAATTCCAACTGCCAATTCAGAGAAAACATTGTATCACCTTGTTATCTTGCTCCGAGTCCAAGGTTTAATACACCAACAGAACCTGGAATCCGAGATGGATGGCAAGAGAAGTGAAGGGTCTGGGATTTTATCCTACTTGCAAGTTTGCTTGTTACTGTTCATGGATGCTGATGGGAGACTCCTAGGAAAGAAAGACTGACATCAAAATAATAGCCAAATTGTCAGTATATTTGCACCAATTAATTCTGGGACCTCCAATTCCCATAATGATGTAGAGGCCCAGACGACACCACACTCCTGGTGAGTACACTGCAGAAGAATCCAGGGCCATAGGCCAAGCAGTTTTTGAGCAAGCAGCAAACGAGCCAGTTTATATCCCTCAGGGGAGCAGCAGTTAAATGCTGGTAATGCTGTGGTTGCCTTGACCTGCTTTGATGCCTGTATGAGCAGCTACAGAAACTGCTCAGTATTAGGAGATGGAAAAGCCTTGCAGTTGGCTTACTCAGCAATAATATGCAAGGATGCTCAGCATCCATGGCAACTTTTCTCTCCCCATGATGGAAAGCAAAATATATGGGTAGTGTGTCAGATGTAACAAGAAGGTGTCAATCCCTCTGCTCCACTTTGGCCCATGTTATTCTGTCAACAGAAAGGATATTACTGCATATAGTTAATTCATTTGGAGTGTATGCCAAATCCTTTAGGACAGCACCCCAAAGTGTAGTTTCTCACCTGGTTACAAAAGTAAACCTTCAATAGAGCTGTTTTGTTATTCTATAAAAGCTGTTTCTTCTGGTCTGATGGGATATGTGATCAGACTGGTTAATCCCCAGAGGCATCAGGACCGTGCTTTACATCTTACAGGAAAGTGAGTTCTTTGGTAAGAAACAGTGCTGGATGGGACGCTGTATGAAGTGTCAGGTGTATAAGGTATTCAGGAAGCCCACTGAGGATGTGGATAAAAGAAACCTAAATCAGGAAAAGCAATACAAATACAGAATGATTTGTCTATTCCTATAGAACAAATTGCTACCTCCTTCATTATAGCAGGGTTCCATTGTGACCACACCTGCCCCCTGGCTATGTGGTACTGTATTGGGGGCCAGCTTGGTCACTGCTGGTAGTGGTGCTAGCCAGTCAATCTTGGCAGGGAGAAAGACTTTTAAAAATACATGCCTGTCCAAACAGTGAATCTGTGGCATCTTACTACACTGAAGGACAGTGACTGCATTGGGGTATGGGTGGGGACTTGATAATATGGGTAAATGTAGTGACTACATTGTTTTTTCATGTGAAACCTTCATAAGAGTGTATATCAATAATACCTTAATAAAGCAAATAATTAAAAAAAATAACATGCCTGTCTCCTTGCCACCATGGCTACCTAGGTAGTAGGTACACTGAGCCAGAGCTGTGGTTGGGGAAGAAGGCTGACCACTCTACAGAGTGGGTCACTGTGATGTGCAGCTTCTGATGGCTGCCAGTAATCCGCCCTTGCTGGTGTTCATCCCTTCTGCTATCCCCTCCCAGTCCCTTAGGCTGAATCCACTGATAGAATTCAGCAAAAGTGATGGGATGCCTCTTCTGAGATTCGATTACAGAAACCATGGTTTCCACCTCGATCAGGCTCTCTTGTTCTCTCATTTGCTCATTCTATGGAAAACCAGCTGCCTGTTTTAAGATGTAACACATATGAGCAAGAAGCCCACATAGCAAGGAATTGAGCGAGGCCTCCAGCCCAAAAGCCCACAAGGAACAAAATTCTGTCAGTAATCATATAAGTGAGCTTGGAAACATCTGCCCCTAGTGGTGCCTCCCTATGAGACTGGAACCCCAGCTAACTGCTTGACTGCAACCTCATGTAAGACCTTAGACCTGGCTTCTGGTTTCCTGACTCACAAAAATTAAAAGAATAAATGTTTATTTTAAACCATAAATTTTTGGTATATCAGGCAGGAATAGGCAACAAATAGGATACTCTTGTTCTGATTAAGAGTCAACGGGAGCCTTTTTTTGAGCATTCAATGGCACGTGGAAGTTCTTGTATTTGGGGGCCACTTTGAGAGGTCCTATTCTAAAGAATATTCCAAAACCCTTACATTCCCAGTTCCTGACCACGGGAGTAAACCAGTGCCAATGAAATGTAGATCTTTATCTCAAGCCATGTCTTCTTCCAGGCAAATGTATAGGATTAGGTTCTGCCTTCTGGGAGGATTTCTCTCTCTAGCTGGGTCAGTTTGAACAAAGCCATTCCATAATCCAGATTTGAATTTTTCCTGCATAAACTGGTCAGAAGGAACTCACCGTTAAGGTGTAGATCTGGGCTAAGGTTCGAAAGTGTGTGCGTGCATCATCTGATAATAAAAATTGCTTGGGTTTGGCTATGGCTCTGTTCGTATATATCACTTATTTTTAGTGAAAGAATCCCTTATCTAGGTGGACCAGATAACTCCCAGTTCATGATGAAAAACTCACATATAGCCGCCATATGTTACCAGGCCCCAACAGCTAGTCAAAGAGTTTTTCTGGAAAAAAAAAAAAAAGATGGAGAAGGAAAATTCGAGGGCTCTCCACTGTAATTCTATAGACTTCCGTAGATTACGTAAAACCTTCTGATCTGCCCCATATGCTCCGATCATCATTGAGGGTTGTTGGAATTTAAAGGGCCAATTGGCAGACATCCTCTGCAGCCTGGACCAGATGGAAAGCCTTCTCTTTGCTCTGCACTTCACTCAAAAGTCATCAGTTCAGGTCATCGATTAGTGCACCAGAACGGACGAATTAGGAGTTCACTCAACAAGTAGAGATTTAAATGGTAAAAGAGAACGGAGGGAAAAGAAGGCAAGAGTAAAAGTACTCAATCTTTGTATGCTATAAAAGATCTTCCAAGAGACCTTCTGCCTCAGATTTAAAGGAATAAACAGAATTATTCCCTCATCCAAGTTCAGCCATGATTTGGGGTTTTACCACGCCGGTGTTCCAGGTAGTCTCGCTGCTTCTTCGTAGGCAAGCCTCAGCGGTTCTCCGGTCCTCCTTTCTCCGGCCTGGGTCCCGCTCCGCCCACCACACGCCGCCCCCGCCCCCGCCGCAGCCCCGCCCACAGGCCACACATAGGCCACGCCAATGCCACAAGCCACGCCCTCCACCGACCACACGCCGGCCCCGCCCCCGACGCAGCCCCCCGACGCAGCCCCCACCCCGTACGTGGACTCGGACGGCTGCTACCTCCCCGCGAAGGGCCGCCGTGGATATTGCGGAAGTCGGTGCCATGACCGGATCTGCCCTCGTCCGGGTCCTCGTCCGCGTCCGGGCCGCAGCATGGAGAGCGGCAAGTAAGGCGCCCGGCCCCGCGGGCGAGGTCGCGAAGGCCGGAGCTTCGCGAGAAAACGCCTCCCTGGGGGAAGCTGCGCGTGTTGTCCGGGCCTGAGAGCGCGCGGGCCCCGAGCTTCTCTCTCCGGCGTGGTCGCTCTCGTCTTCGCCGTCGGCGGCGCCTCCGCCGCCCCGCACCTCGGGCTGGGCGCGGGCTGGAGGATCCCCGGAGGCCTCCCGCGCGACACCGTCCTCTGGCCCGGCTCTGGCCCGTCGCGCAGCCCGCGTCCGGGAGTTGGCGAGCTTGCCGGGCGCGCTGCACGTTGACGCTCAAGACAAACATGGCAAAACCCCGTGGAAAGGGAGTCGTTCATCCACCTTAAGGTTGAAAAGGATTTGTGGCGTGCACAGTATTAAGAGAAGTGGGCCAAAGTAACAAATGAGTAAAATAAAAATCAGATGGAGCCTAATTAACAGGAACTGTTTATACAGAGAAAATACGCAAGTTTTTAGTAAAAGCCAACATTTAAAAAACCCATTTTGGGAAAATTTTCTCACATGTTTTATATTACATATATGTAATATATTCCATATATTACAGACTTAACCCACAGAATATGCTGAGCATAGTTTTGATGTAGGACATGCCGGAGGAATAGTGTAAATTGAAAACAATTACTGCCCCGCATAGGGATGGGCCCCAAATTTGTATGCAGCTTGTTTTCCTTCGTGTAACCATTTCTCCCCACACATATAACATGTTAATTGTAAAAATTTTTAATGGTCCAGAACTGAATAATATAGAAAGTGAAAGTCCTGCGTCATCCAAACCCTAAGGTAATAACTAAAATTTTGTAGTGTGCTCATTCAACGTCCCTTTTTCAGCAGCTTTAAAAACTTAAGAATGCAGTACTTGATATCAGAAGTGTATGTTAACATTTGTGTGAGCTAGGAAGCAAAGCGAACGTTTCTGAACCTATTTCTCCAGTAAGAAACACTCTCTCCGTTGGCAGGGAGCTCGCTCTGTTCTGCTGCCTGATGCCGTGGGGTCCTTGCATATTTTTTATCTTTATAGGCAGGGTTCATACCATGTGAGTATTTTACTTGCTTTTTCAACACTGTCTTTTGAGATTCATCCCTGTTGCAGTGCATTCAGTTGTGAGAATATACCATACGTTTTTCCGTTCAAAACGGATTGGCAGCCATGCATTTATGTATCATTTACAGGAGCTCTTGTGCAAGGAGTGGAGCTCCTGAAATACAGGCCAAGTTGTGCAGGCATTTTCCGTCCTCTGCCGGCGTTTTGTGAGTTCTTGTTGCTCCGCATACTTGCCAACACTCGGTGTCATCAGAAAATTTAATTTTTGTCCGCCTGTATGAAATAGTTGAAATAGTATCTCATTGTGATTTTGCTTTTCTCTTAGAAAAGTTAAACTTATTTTCAAATATTTATTAGCTTTTTTGTGAAGTCTTCATTTCTTAAGATTGTCTTATTTATATTCTTTACACGTATTTGAATACTAAACCTCTGTTAGTTATGTAAGGGGCAAATAGCTCAGTTTGTTGCCAGTTTTGGACACTCTTATGGTGTCTTTTCAAAAAAAAAATACAACAGTAGACAGAATAGTGGGTCTGCATGTACAGTCATGCAGCCTCAAAAGAAGGTGTCTATAGATGAACATATATTTGTAATTTTGTCTTTACCCTTTTATTAATTCTCAGTGCTTTGTGATCTGGTCTGTGAAAACCTTCCCTACCCTAAAATCTTACTCTGTATTCTAAAGGTCTATAGTTTTGCTTTTTATATTTAAGTCTTTATTCTACCAGATATTGATTTTTGTGTATAGTATGGAAATGAAGGAAACCAATTTCATTTTTTTTCCATGTCAGTACCCAGTTGTCCCAGGTCCACATAACGGACCTTTCCCCCACTGATGTAGTTTCAGCTGCCATAAATCAAGTTAACCTATACATACATACATGGCCATTGATGTGTTCTGTTCCTGCACTGATATCAACCTGTCTTAATAACCATGCCTTTGTAATAAATCTTGACACCTAGTAAGGTAAGTCCTCCCCTGTTGTTTTTAAGTGTCTTGGCTAGTCTTGGGTATCTGCTTTCTATATCAAATTCCTTAAAAAAAAAAAAGCTCCTGTTGGGATCTGATTAATACTGCTTGATATATTTTTAAATGATCCTTTTCTGATTGTTGCTTATGAATGAAACACAGTTGACTTATTGATTTTAGCTGTACAGTAACTAGCTAGATTACTTCTGATGAGTTGGATTACTGATTTTTCTAGTATTGAATCACTCTTGCATTCTAGATAATAT
Organism: Phataginus tricuspis; assembly: GCA_029783875.1. Taxonomy (NCBI): domain Eukaryota; kingdom Metazoa; phylum Chordata; class Mammalia; order Pholidota; family Manidae; genus Phataginus; species Phataginus tricuspis. The sequence continues at coordinate 6,269,034 of JAQQAC010007890.1, read as the reverse complement.
TCAAATTGATCATGATGATTATATTTTTTAACATAATGTTGGATTTGGTATGTTAATGTTTTGTTTAGAAATTGACCTGTAATTTTCCTCTCTTGCAATTTCCTTTTCTATTTGAAATTAAAAATACTGTAGCCTCATAGTCTCCTACAATGAATTCCAGTCTTCTCACCCTTTTCTCTCATTTGTTAGATTTTGTGTAAGATTGAAATTATCCATTCCTTGTGTGTTTGGAACGATTCACTGGTAAAACCATCTAGATTTACTCTTTTCTCTGAGGGAAGATTTTAAATTACTGCTTTAATTTCTGTAATGGTTATTGTAGAATTTATCAGGTTTTCTTATGTCAGTCTTGATAAGTTTTTCTAGAAAATAGTTCATTTGTATACTTTAAATATATAGGTGTAAAACTCCTGGTTTGTTGTTGTTAATTTCTGCTCTCTATGTAATTATGTACTCTTTTTTTTTTTCCTCATAATTATTTTGCCTTCTCTCTCTCTCTCTCTTTTTTTCTTAGTATCCTTACCAAAGACTTCATGGTTGATTTAGTCTTTTAAGACTATCAGCTTTTGATTTTGTTGATCCTCAGTTTTACATCTTTTATTTATGTGGCTTCTTTCTTCTCTTACTATTTTCTATTTTCTGTGGCTCCTCCTTTGTTTTTAAAAAAGGAAACATGGAAATGATGCATCTCACATGTCCTCATTCAGACTGCAGTAACAAGTCACCATAGACAGGGTGGCTTAAACATCGAACAGTTATTTCCGTCACTTCTGGAGACGGGTCAAGTCCAAGATCAAGGCGGTGGCACGTCTGGTTTTGGGGACAGCCTGCTTCCTAGTTCACATCTGGCGGTCTTCTCATTGTGTCTCCATGCGTCAGAGAGCAGAAAGCCCCAGGAAGCTCTCAGCGGGTCTTACAGGGGCACTAATGCCATTCATGAGGGCTCTCCCCTCCTGCCCTGCCTGCCTCCCAAAGGCCCACTTCCGAACACCATCACATTAAGAGTTAGAATTTCAACGTACCAATTTTGTGGGGACACAACCTTCAGTCTATATATTGGTCTTTTTCTTTTTGGGAACAGGTAATTGTACTTCCTATATAAACAGTTTATAGCTGGATTTTGTATTTCGGGGGGGTCCATATTTTTTAACTCAGAAGTTCAGTTCATTTACATTTATAAGTATGATATTATTGACTTTGTACCATCTTATTTTTTGCATCTTCTATTTGTCATATGTTGTTTGAGTTAAATATTTTCTTTGCCATATTTTTTCCTCGCCTGGTTTGGAAGATACACATTGTCTTTTACTGGTTACCCTTGAAATCTAAACGCATATTTAAGGAAGTCTAAAGTTAACTTCTTGACCCTCCTCCTAAACAGTACAGAGCTTCAAAATGCTTTGAATTTACTCCCCTTCTATCTTTATTTAGCCTTGTATGGTGTGTGTGTGTTCTCATGTATATGATGGGGTGGGATTGTGGTTTTGATGTTGCTGTTGTTTATACAGTCAATGTATAAAACTGTTTTATTTGTTTTCTTATCTCACTTAGGATCACTTTCTTAAAGTACATTGTTTAGAAGCTCCTTTGGTGACAGTCTTTTGTCCTAAAGTTCCCCAGTGTCCTTTTATGGATATGTTTTATTTTTAATTTGAAAATCTGTGTTTATTTCCGTTTTGTTCGTATATCATTTTCTCATGGCTCTAACTTCTGGCTTCTGATACAGCTATTGGGAAGGCATAGGTCTGTCTAGTTTTTGTTCCTTTTTTGTTAATCTTTCATATGGCTGCTTTTTAGATCTTCCTTTGATGTTAGGGTTCTTCATTTTACTGTGTCTAGATGTGGGATGTTTGTTTGTTTTTACTTGCAGTTCTTTGTGCTTCTTCCATCTGAGGATTCCTGTCTGTTGTGCCTCTCCTGGTCCTTCCATCTCCTTGTGGGACTGTGAGTAAAACAAACATTTGTTAGATCTTCTCACTTTATCCTCCACGTGTTTTAATTTCTCTTTCATTATTTTCATCTTGGTCCCTATGCTTTCTTCTGAATAATTTCTTCAGAACTTCATTCTGGATCACAAATTCTCTCTTCAGCTGTATCTATTCTGCCATTTAGCCCTGTTACTGAGTTTTGTATTTAAATTGTTATATTCTTAAATTTCTGGGAGGGTTTTTTTGTGTGTGTGTGTTTCTTTTTAAGTTTGCTAGCCAGTTTTCAGAGTCTCTTACTCCTCTCTCCTTTTTGGCTCCTTTTTTATTTCCTTAAACACATTGAATAGTTCTTTTATATTCTGATTTCAGTTGTTCAGCGTATAGAACCTTTATGGTCTGGTCCTGTTGCTCTGTTTGTTGAGTCTGCTGGCTCTTGCTTATGATGGCTTGTTGCCTTGAATGTTTTGCTGGGATTCTCTCTGGGACTTCATGAGACTTGAGTTGAGACTGTTTTTCCCCAGAGGATTTGCTTCTGCTTTTGCCACCATCTGGCAGCACTTCCTTGGGTTTTGGACCACGCTGTGTAATCAGGCATCAACACAGGTGTCGTCAGCTAGTGGCTTCAAAATCTCAAAAAAGGCTTCTTTTGTTTATAGCTCCCCTCAGAACTAAGGTTGACATGGACACATTTCCTTCCTTAGCTGTTCTTTTCATGAAGTGGAGGTTTTCTTCTAGTTCTTTGCTCTTTGGACCAGCAGCATGAACATCACCTGGAAGCTTGTTAAAATGCTGAATCTCAGGTTCCACTCAGGCCTATGCAGAATCTACATTTTAACAAGATCCCCCAGATGGTTTGCATACATGTTTTGAAATCTCCAGGCTCTTTCTTGTCTCAGTGAGTGAACCTCCCTAAGTGCTGGCCTCTGATAGGTATTTCTTTTGCTCAGCCTCTAAGCCTCCCTGCTCCCTGCTGTCCTGAAAGCTCTCTACCTCTGAGTGTAGGTGAGGAAGACAGGTATCCAGTGGTTCAAGTGGTTGTTTACCTCTCTGGACAGCTTTGTTAGCTTCTCTTGTTTACTTTTTTAAAGGTTTTCCTTGATTTAGATAGAAATGTTTTATATATTTTTTGGCCTTTTTAGATGTTTTATAGCCACAGGGTTTGGACATCTCTAATTTATCTAATTGACAAAAACAAAAGTTCTGAAAAGTTGTTTGTTGTTTTTATTTTTCAATGATAGTTCTTTTTCCTTTACTGATACTATTTCTTCTTTTAGGAGGTCATTTCTTGCCTGAAGTGTGCTTGTAAACACAATTGTATATAGACTTTAGATGAGGCCAAACTACCCCTTGAAGACGTGGGCTTTAGGGTGGTGATTTCTTATTTCTCAAAAGCTGGTTTTTGCTTTACGCTTGTCAGCGGTTGCTCATGTGAAGGTAGTCAGAAGCTTACTGATGGCCAAATGTCATGCTAACATGAGTGTGGGCACTGTTGCTTAGGCCCTGCTATCTGATAGGCAGGACCCATAGGAGTGGCACTTGGACTCACCTTCATCTCTGCTAATCCTTATCATCTGATGCGACCTTTTTTTTTCTGTGTCTGCCCTTGAAGCTAGTTGTACGTGCGTCACTACCACCACCTGAGGCTGTTGGGCATGAACTTCTTCCAAAACTAGAACTGACAGATGTCTCCTGCCTTACCTTCTATTGTGCAGAAATGAAGGGAATTGTCTTCCTCTGCATTCTGTCACACTGTTACCTCACTACAAAAAGAGCTCTCTCTATGCTGCCATGGTCTCAGAGTCCCTTGAGAAAACCGGTCCTTCTTTCTATAGATAAAGTTCCTTCTGAAGTGCCTAGGCCAGAGGGAGGGACCAGTTTCTTAAGCTGCACTTGGTTACTTTCCTCACTTTCCCTGAGGCAGACTCATGTTCCTGTCCTTTACCACAGCCCTTAGGCACATGGACTTCTGCATCCCTTATTAGGTTCAAGTTATTAATACACTCTGTGTGTGCACATAGACCTTACTTCATCCCACCACACTACCGGCAAGATGAGTAGAAATATCCCCTTTTTATAAATGGGAAAACAGACTTGGTGAGATACCATAAATGTCTCAGGGTCACATTACTAGTAAGTGATGTGAGTGGTTTCAGAATCCATATGTGACTCTAGTGCCCTTAGTTAGCAAGTTTCTTACTTTCCCATTGTATTACGTGAGGGAAGGGCCATGCTGCTGTAACGGTTCTGCTGAAGGGACAGGCAAGGTCACTCTGGCAGGTTATTCAGGGATCCAGGTTCTTTCCATCATCTTGTTCCACCATCCACAGGGCAGCGCCAGTAGTCAGCCCATACACTGCTTATTCACAACCTGCATGCGTTCTGATGCACAGTGTCTGTATCATACATGTTCACATTGTAAGTGTCCCTCTGCTCAGGGTTTTGTCCACATCTGCCATGTCCATATTACGACCTGGGGGAATGAGAAAAGAAATCCAGGGCAGTCAGCTTGTTTCAAAATTGAGGCAACCTAAAATATGCACATATCACTTCCAGTTACAGCCCACTGGTCATAACTGGGACATGTGGCTGCTTGGCTTCGAGAGAAATGTACCCTCTCAGTGAGTGGCCTCGGGCTCTGCTTAATAGCAAGCAACGTGGGAGTAGGAGTCTTAGAAGTAATTGGAAGAAGGGAAAAGTGGTTACCTGGCACGTTTAGTGGACTCTGTCGCATCCACCTAATGTCACTTTTTCAGAAATGATTTTGTTCATGTTGAACATAATTACTGCAAAATAAAAATAGTTCTACCTGTCATCCAGCTATTGTTAGCTATATGTCACTAAGGTGACATCTGTTCAGTCCCAGCACATTGTCCGGCACATAGTAGGCATCTAACACATATTTATTACTTGTATTCCTGAGTATGTCTGCATCATTTAAGAGGCAGTACCATTTGTGCCATTTTTATGATTTTTGTATAAATGCTTAGGAATGTCTATAGACTTAGAACATACCATGATTACTATTTCACTGAATATCATTTCAAGCTTCAATTACGAATTTTTTTTTTCACTTGTAAAATAACCAAACCTAAAACACGTACTAATTTTACTGTATTGAGTGGAGCCTGAGTGTGTGATAGCAAGTGGTTACTGGTACTCCTGCGGATTTTTAGGTTTCAAAGTGAATTATTTAATGTACAGTAAAATAGATCTAATTAGTAACCAAATGCAGAATGTACTCATTAGCCAAAGTAGATGTAAAATGTGTCCATGTTTAGCATCTAATTTGTAATTGTTAACGTTCTCTTTTCTTTATATCTGTACTAAATGTTACTGAACTATCTTGACTGAGGCAAAAACCTTTCATGCTTTACAAATTGGTAATAGATTTTTTGATGGATAGATATAGTTGGACATCAAGATGATGGACAGAAATTTCAGTTGTGGAAGTTGGCTTGCTTTCTAAATTGGGATACAACATCAAATTCGAAAGAATCTGTATTTCAGATAACAAGTGACTAATTGTAAAAATCCTATGATTTGCACTGGGAATGTCTTTGAATTGTGCATGGTCTATGTTCGCTAAAATTTTCCATGTAATACTTTCATAAATAGCCAACCACAGTAAGCCAAGATCAGATTATGATATGAAATATACTAACACAGTCAGAAACTCCTATGTTTTCCACTTAGTTTCTAAATAAAAATAAATACTGCCATGTAAGATATTATTGCAGATTTTCTTTTTAGTAATATGTCTAACATGCCCTTAGATATTAAAGTAGGAGTTTGAAGGCAGAATGGTTTGTATTCTAAATCAATGACTAAGTAAAAATTTTAACATAAGTGTTTTTATATTAATATGTATAGAAACCTTTGTTGATACACATTTTTCCTCAGCCAGTTAGTGTCATAAATATGAAGTATCTCATGTAAGTGAGCTTGCAGATGGGAGGATACCATATTAATTCTATAGATCATTGTCGTAGTTTATTAAAACACTCAGTTATGTTTTTTTTAATCCTTATATTTTGTGGGCTTTTGGAGAATGCTAATTTGCATTGCAGTTGGTCATGCAGTCAACAATTTTGCTAGACAGTGAACTAAATACAGTAGATTTGCAAATGAACAGCTTGTATTATTTTGAAATTGTTAATGCAGTTTGTATATAATGCAAACTTTAATCTTAACAATAAATCTTACATTCTAAATTCTTGAAGTCTTGCATTATAAATTCTTAGATTCTAAATTGGCTGTGGAGTGTGTGTATGCATACACAGAGACAGATATTTACAAACATTTGTGTCATATATTTGTGCGTAATTTTTTAAAGCAGGGAGTAGGGTGATATAGTGATGGCTAGAATATGAATAAAATACATGGAATGAAGGAAAATTCTAATTATATATAATGCTATCAGCTTCCACAATAATAATGCAATGATAATAATTCTACAATAATAATAATAATGATAGATAAAATATACCAATATGCTAAATGCTTTGAATTGTCCTGTTTTATCTATTTTATAACCTCATGCTATAGGGACTGTTATCTTCAATTTAGAAAGGTAGGCAACTTGACGAAGTTCAAACAGCGGGTGTTTGTATTAGTTTCCTATTGCTGCTGTAACAAATTACCATCAGCTTAGTAACTTAAAACATTTTACAGTTATGGATGCGGGAAGTCTGAAATGGGTCTCTCCAGGCTGAAATCAAGGTGTTATGGCAGTGTCCTTCTGGAGGCTCTAGTTTCCTTTCCAGTGCCTGCAGGTGGCCCAAGTTCCTTGACTTGTTGCCTCTTTCCTCCATCTTCAGTCGGCAACATCGGTCAAGTGTGTCTTAAGTTGCCATGTATCTGCTTCTCTCTTCCAATTCTCACCTCTCCCTTTAAGGATCCTTGTGATTCACGGTGGAACTAACCCAGGAATACCTCTGTAGTTTCAGGTCATCTGAGTAGCAGGCTTCATTCTATCTGCTACCTAAATTCACCTTTACCACATGACCTAGCCTGTTCATAGGTTTTGGGTAACAGGTTCCGACCATCTTTGGGGACCATTATTTTGCCTGCCACAGTGGTGGAAGTGGAACTGGTACCCAACTCTGTCTGCCTCTAAAACTTTATTTAGGACCCCAACCCTGCTGTCATTTTTTCAGAGTGATTTTGACCTTAGTGAACATTATCTCAACAAGGGTGGTAATGTTTAGCTTTCTCTTTATAACCTAGAGAGAGAGTGATCTCATTTACACATTGTGGATGCCCAATACATTTTTAGATGTTTAATTGGAATCATGGAAAAGAGGACCATGATTAGGATTTAAATAGATTACCGAATACAGTCCTTGTGACTTCCAGAGATTTAAAAGCCAACCATTGTCAATGAAAAGTTCATACTACTTAGTTATTAATGATCTGATTCCTGGTATTTTTGGCATTGCTTCAGAGAAGACAGTATTTTATGTATAAGTGTCTACAATGTTGATAATGGTTAACTTACTTCAAGCACACCCTTTCAAATTGATCATTCGTTGCCTCCAAAGAAGGGAAACAGCTGTCTGGGGAAGAGGGAAGAATTTTCACTCTATGTCCTTTTGTACATTTTGAATTTTGATAAATGTGAATGTGTAAACTAAAAGTAAATAAGTAAAATCATTAAATTAGAAAAAATGAAACAGCTCCTATTTTTTTATTGTCTCCGCTCTGCTAGGATCACCCCTTCTGTGTAATTCTATGAGGGAAATGAGTTCTCAAGGAGAAAAATCTAAGCCTGTCAACCAATCCCTTAAGAAGCCAAAGTTACCAGAAGGTCGTTTGGATGCACCAGAAGATGCCAGTTTAGAGAAAGAACCACTGACAAGTGAGTATAGTAAAGCTCCTCTCTAAATTTTTGAGTAGCAAAGTGTTCCAGTTATTGAGGAAAAAAAAATGAAGGAAAAGTAACATATTGTTTATATCTGTACTAACAATGATTAAAGATATTGCAACAGTGAATCAAATTACCATATTGATCATCGATATGTGTGGGTTTGAAAAAGATTTCCAAGTTCCTGTTTTGATGCAGTTAATAGAAACCCACTTGAGAAAACTTAAGCATAAGGTAGGGTAGGTGGTTCTTAGGGTACAGGGCACAGGTGAAGCCCCCTAGGGCAGTGATTCTGGCTGGGCCCTGGAAAGATGGGGACCTCAGGACTGGACACGGCAGGCTCACCTCAGAGGTGCTGCAGGTCAGTTCCAGGCCACTGCAACGAAGAGAGTAGCAGAACAAAGCGAGTCCAATGAAGGTTTTGGTTTCCCAGTGCATAGAAAAGGTATGTTTATACTGTAGTCATATTTAGTGTGTAATAATAACATTAGGTCTGAAGGAAAATGTACATACCTTAATATAAAAATACTCTGTTGCTAAAAAAGGCTGGTTATTGCTGAGCTTTCAGCAGGTTGTGATCACAGATCACTATAACAAATATAATAGTAATGAAAAAGCTAGAAATGTTTTTTTCAAGCAAGAATCGCCAAATGTGACCCAGAGACTAGAAGTGAGCCAGCGCTGCCGGGAGGTGGCGCCCGTAGACGCTCTCCACCCGAGCTGCCGCACACCTACAGTTCGTAAAAGAGGCAGTACCTGTGAAGTGCAGCGAAGCGAAGCACGCTGAGACGGGTGCTCCTGTATGTGGGCACCAGGATGTCCTCCCTCCTTCTCCTGCCCCTGGTCTCTTCTCATTGTTTTCTGTCTCCAAACTCCTTTCTCAGTCCACTAAGCAGACGGACAGTACCTACTCCCAGCAGCTACTCAGTTCAAGTGAGCAACCAGCCTGGCAATTCATTTCCTAGACCTAGTTCTAAATTCTGTAAGAAGATAGTTCACTGGCTATGCTTGGGGTCAAGTATCTACAGCTAAACCAGTCAGAGTGGCCAGTGGTGTGTGTCCCAGTTACAGTTGTCCTCACTGTAACCTGGTGGTTGTGGAAAGGGAAGGGGAAGTTGGGAGAACAAAGTTTTCTTGAGGTGGGGGATGATAGGCTAAACATCATTTTGTACTCAGCATATACAGAATTTGGCTCATGTCTTAAAACTCAGGGTTTTTTTTCAAGTACTACTTTATTTTCATTCTATACTCTTAACTTTGAATTGTGGAACATGTGCAAGTATTAGCTATCAGAAGTCACATTTTAGACAGCATAAATGTAAACATATCACTTTGAAACTTTGGCAAGGCTGCCGTGCATGTCTGATTTTTCCAGTCTCACCAGAGTGAATCCATCTATGTGGTGAAGCATCCTAGACAAAAAGATTTTAGTAGAGGATACAGGGACCTGTGTCTGTACCTCTTCCAGAGTATGAAAGCCTTTCTTTGCTCATTCAGATAAATACTTCAACTTTTACAGCACTTTGCCAAGCTCAGTCTAATGACCAAGTCAGCCAAGATGATGGAGACTTCTGAAAAGTTACCATCTAAGGGTAAAATTTTTACTTGGTGTTTTTCACTGAACACAAAAATCTGAGAGGAAATAATTCCTTTAAACATCACACATAAAAGCAACAATCCTAAAAATAAACCCTCACCTATATGCTCAAATGATTTTTGACAAGGCTGTGAAGACCATTCAGTGGGGAAAAGAACAGTCTTTTTAATAAGTGATGCTGGGAAAACTGGATATCCACATGCAAAAGAATGGAACTGGAGCCTTACTTACACCATATACAAAAACTATCTCTAAACATGTCAAAGACCTAAACTTAAGGGGTAAAACAACAAAACTCTTAGAAGAAAACATTGGGGAAAATCTTCAGGACATTGGGTCTGACAATGATTTTGTGGCTATGACACCAAAAGCAAAAGCAACAGATGCAAAAATAGATAAATATGACTTCATCAAAGTTAAGAAATTTTTTGCATCAACAGACAACAAGAAAGGAAGAGGTGATCTACAGAATGGGAGAAAGTATTTGTAAATCATGGATCTGACAAAGAATTAATATTCACAATATATAAAGAACACCTATAACTCAGCAACAACAGAAACAATGGAATTCAAAAATGGGCAAACAACATGAATAGGTATTTCTCCAGCAAAGATGTACAAATACCGAGCAAGCACTTGAGATGTTCAAAATCACTTATCAGTAAGAGAATACATATCAAACTGTAATGAGATACCACATCACACTTGTTGGGATGGCTACTGTTTAAGAAAAACTGGAAAATGACAAGTGATGGTGACAGTGGAGAAATTAGAATCATCATATGTTCCTGGTAGGAATGTAAAATGATGCAGCTGGTATGGAAAACAGTTTTGTCATTTCTCAGGAAGTCAGATGCAGAACTACCAAGTCACCCGGTGTTTCCACTCCTGGGTATATATCCAAAAGAATTGAAAGCAAGAACTTGAACAGATACCTGTACACCATGTTCATAGCAGCTTTACTCACAGTAGCCAAAAGGTAGAAACAACCCAGATATCCATCAGTGGGTGAATGGGTAAACAAAATGTGGTATATGCATGAAGTGGACTGCTCTTCAGTCATAAGGAGGAATGGCATTTTGATACATGCTACAACATGGACCTTGAAAACAGTTTGCTCAGTGAAGTAAGGCAGACGGAAGGACAAGTATTGTATGAGTCCACTTACATCACATGCAGTACCTGAGTAGGCAAATCACAGAGACAGGGTAGGAATGACGTTATCGAGGTCTAGCAGGAGAGGGAAAGGGGAAGTTTTTGTTTAATGGATGTAAAGTTTATAGTTAAGGCTGATGAAAAGATTTTGGGTATAGATAGTGTGATGGTTACAGAGCAATGTGATTGCATTTAATGCCACTGAATTGTGCACTTACAAATGATTCAAATGATAAAATTATGTTAGATATATTTAATACAATAAAAACTGCACATTTCAAAAAGTAATCATCTGACACAATGCTAGGTCATCATCTTAATTTTTAGTCACTTAAGTTTATGTTGGACATACTGTCTCTTAGAAACTGGTCTTGCAAATATCACTAAATCCAGGAGATGCTCTTCAATCCTCATTTTATTCAAACCACCCACAACCTTAGATAGTGTTAACCACTGTTCTTGGAAATCTCTTGTCTTGGTTCAGGTCATGCTTTCTCCAGTTTCTCATCCTATTTCTTTAACTGTTTCTTCCTAGGCTCTTTTTTAGACTTCATTGTGTCTACCCAACTGCTTAATGTAGGAATTTGCCAGGCCTCTTTCCTTAGCCCCCAAATATTTCTAGGGAGAACTCATATCTTCCTAAAATGATCTTAACTATCACATAGGTGTTGGTAACTCATACACTTATACCTCTAGTCAGACCACTTTCCTGAGCTTCTAGCTCCAGCTGCTTCTTGGACATCTTCATTTGCATATTCCAAATATGTCCATAACTAAAGTCATCCTCTGTTCGTTGTTCCCTGCCACAGGTTTTTCCTCAGTCCTCTTCCTTTTGGATTCCCAGCATACCCCATCTGTCAAGTCACCTAAGCCTGACATCTGGGGGTAATCCTCACCCCTGCCTCTTCCTGTGTCCTTGATTCATTTGCTCACCAAGCCTTGTTGAGTTTACCTTCTTAATACTTTCCAGAGTCATCTCTTACCCATCCTACCAGTAAAGCCCAAATTCAAACTGTCTGTAGTTCTGTTGGTCTCCTAACAAGTCTGTCTTCTTCCTTGTTTACTTCCTTCTAGTCTTGTCTCCCTGCCTCCAGTACATACATTATTCCAAAAAAACTTTATAGATTGTTAGTTTGTAAAGAGTAGATTTCATTAGTAAGATGACAAAGGAAAATTTTTGCAGTTAGGCACCCTATTTGGTGCAAAGATGAATACGGGAAGTGAGATCCATAAATAACTATGAACAGAACATTGTGTGGCAACTGGCATGAGCGATACACGGGAAAAGATCAGAGAAAGGTAGACAAAAGAGGTAACATCTGAGCTGGAGTTTTAAGGAGTAATAAAATTGTGTTAAGTATGTAAGGAGTGGTGGGGAGATATTTCAAACAAAAAGTATGGTCAAAGAGAAAGAGGCTGGGGAACATGGCACATGCAGAACACAGCAAATGGGCCTCTTTGGCTGCATTATAAAGTGTATATAGTAGATTAATAGAATATAAGGCTAGAAAGGTAGATTTGGCTCAAATCTGGGAGGGCCTGAAGCGCCAAGTTACAGTATGTGGGCTTAATGCAGTGGACGGTGTGGGAAGCAGTGAATATTTTTGGATTGAGATTGTTTTAACCTGCTTTACTAAAGTATAGTCTGCATATAATAAAATTCACTCATTTTAAATTTCACCCATTTTAAGTAAGCAGTTCAGTGAATTTTAACAAATGCTTACAGTCATGAAATCAACACAAAGCACGAGTCACTTCCATCCCTCAAAGATGAGGGTGGAGATCCCTCATGTGTCTTCCCATCCCCCGGGCACCAATTGATTTGTTCTCTATCAATATTGTTTTGCCTTTTCTAGAATTGTATGTAAATTAAATCATGTAAGATGTGATCTTTTGTGTCTGGCTTCTTTCACTTAAAAGTGGAGGATGGTTTCTGTTTTAAAAAGATTAACTCAGCCTTCTGTGCAGGTTAGGCTGGAGCCCTGAGAGTCAGAGAACATAGACAAGTTAGGATACTATTGTGTTAGTCTACAGTGGGACTCAGCGTGATTCGGTGTGAAAGTAGTGAGAATAAAATTACCAAACACTGGGTTATAATGAGAGTGAAAACTAGGTTAAACAAACGTGAAGAAGGGAGACAGAGGGATAGGAGGTTGTGGTCGGAAAGAAGAAAGCTCAAGAGTTTGGGATTTGAAGAAGGAACACATTCATGAGTTAATAAAATCCAGTTGGATGACAGAAGGGGAAATGAAGATTACTATCTTCATAGATTAGGAGAAGATTGAGGACCTCTGTGGCCCCAACATAGGTCACTAATGTGGATGTTGATATTAAGGATGGGGAGAGATGAAACTATGCAGCAAATACTGATCCTATCTAAGAAGATAGAAAAATCTTTGGATTTATTAGAAAACTAAAAAACATTGGACAGGTGAATGGTGTGGAATTCAAAAGAATGGTGAAACTAGGTGGTAGAATGAGATGCAGGACATAGCGAGGAGCCGGGACCTCTTGACCCTTTTTTCTTCCCCAGTGCTGTGGTCTGAATTGTGTCCCCCTAAAATCCATATATTGAAGTCCTAAGCCCCAGTGTGGTGGTAATTAGAGATAGGGTCCTTGAGAGATAGTTAGGTTTAAATGAGGTCATGAGGTCTGGGGCTTCATGATGGAATAAGTGCCCTTCTAAGGAGAAACACCGGAGAGCTTGCGGCCACGTGAGGACACAGTGAGACAGCTGTGTGCATGCCCGGGGAGAGCCCACAGAGCCCCGTTGTACTGGTGCTCTGATCCCAAACTTTCACCCCCCAGAACTATAGGAAAACTGGTTTCTGCTTTTTAAGCCACCCAGTCTGGGGGATTTTGTTGAGGTGGCTCGTGCTAAGACACTGTGAGCCCCAGACATTATGGGAGAAGGAAGAGCTTCTGTTTGACCTTCAGAGGAAAGCAAAGCAAGACGTGCTTTAGACAAAAAGAATGATGATATGGGTGGGGAGAGGTTATCCACAGTCAAGAAATAATTAGGGAATGGATAAGTACTTGAAAATTTTCAAGGTAAATACTGTATCTTCTTTTTTTGCCTGGAGTGGGGAACTACATGATTCTGGAGATGTTTGTTTTCTAAAGAGACACATAGTTCAAGAATTGGGGTTCTTTCTAAAAGCTGTTTCCTCGCTGTTCTTCCCATACATAGAGCAGCACAGTTCATGGGCTAAGAGCAAGACTGCAGCCAGGATGAACCAAAACTCACTTGTACCACCTACTAGCCATGTGACCTTGAGCAACTTCTTGACCAACTTGGGTCTCATTTTCCTCATATATAAAACATTAGATTATTTTGAAGATCAAATAAGTTAATTTGTACAAAATGCTTAGAATTGGGCCTGACTCAAGATGGATATTCCTATTATGAGCACAACAATATTACCAATAATGAAGGCTGTTCTGTCATAAATGACAGTATCAGCTGAACAGTTGCTGAGGTCGAAAACCTTAGATGAGGAATAGTAATACTCATAGCTAATATTAATCAAGCATTCTTATGTACCATGCTAGACCCTTTACAGACATTTCTTGGTTTAATTTTCAAGATCATAAGGCAGGTATGATTTCTCCATTTTACTGCAAAGAAAACTAAGGCATTGAGTCAAAGTAATCTTGTTTCAAAACCTTCCCGACTATAGATTTGTGCTCTGTATTCTCTGCACCCCTTTCCTTCTTTGTGATCCAGTAGCATCCATGCAGCTGCTTCCAGAGTGGGGCTGAGAGTGCTCCAGAATTCTAAGTAATTAATCTAGTTGATACAGTTGATCAAACTTGGAAAGTGAATCCTAAACTGATTTCTCAAACTTAGGGAAAGTTCATTTAAAGGCCACACAGTAATAACTTAGTGTATCTAGTCTATCAACTGGGCAGTTCTGCAGTCCCATCTTCAAAATTGACCATAATGCTTTTCCTGTCTTTACTGACTACTTTTTTTTTGACATCTTCTGTCTTTCTTCAGAATTTCCAGATGATATTAATCCTGTTACCAAAGAAAAAGGTGGACCCAGGGGCCCAGAACCTACCCGATATGGAGATTGGGAACGAAAAGGACGCTGTATTGATTTTTAAGCTACATGTTCTCTAACTTCAGTATCTTTTTCTGAATATACTGAATTATACATTATTTATACTGAAATGCATTATTTTTTTCTGTTGTTTTCTTTCTGTATATCCTTGAAGTCATCTAATTCCTATAATTGTTTAAAAGTGTGTGTGTGTGTGTGTATGTATATGTATGTATATATATATATATATATATATATATATATATATATACA
>JAQQAC010007890.1:6226713-6253672 GCA_029783875.1 Phataginus tricuspis | reverse complement strand
ACACACACACACACACACATATATATATATATATATATATGGTGGCCTTGGAAGAAAATATGCTGTTAGAAATTAGGAAAGGGAAAGTATTCTATATTAGCACATTAATTTTAATTTATATATATTGGGATATATAAGTGATGACATCTGCAGACTTATTTCATCATGTTTCAGTTTAATCAGTTGCTTATAAAATGCAAATATAAATAAAACAACTTTTAAAAAAATTTTATTGCCTTGTGCTAGGTAATAATGGCTTTTAAAATGTGAGTTGAGTAGTCAATTATAGTTTGAGAAGGCCACAGTAACAACAAAAAGTCTTTAACTTTGGAGCCAGATTTCTTGGGTTCATATCTTGGTTCTGCTACTTACTAGCAGTGTGACCTTGGGTAAGTTATTTAACTTCTCTGTGCTTCAGTAACCATATTTGTAAATTGGGGATAATACTAGTTCCAGCTGAGAAGATTAAATGAGTAAACACATGTAAACCCTTTGGAATAGTGCAGAGTGCATAATCTCTCAGTAAGTGTTAGCTATCCTTAAATTGTAAATAATATTTTTCCAGGTCTTTAGGTTTCCTGGGGGGAAAGATTAAGGAACCAAAATTTGAAATACTTCAGTTGAAATTGTGTTATATGAATATAACAATAAAAAAAGCATTAGTTGGGAAATTGTTGATTATTTGCATGGGTAAACTGAGCTGAAATATACATTAGTTGGTTAAAACATTAAATTCAGGTACAGAGTGCTAATGTGAGGAAAGCAGGAGATGGAATAGGCCAGTTTAGTTCTACCCTGTGGCCTTTGGATAACTGGGTCAGGAAAAGTCTAGTCCAGTTTGCAGATCTGGAAGGAAGGAAGGAGGGGAACTGTGAGGCTCCCCTAAGACATCCTCTGCTGTCCTCTGGACTTCCTCAGGCACCGAGGCTGGACCTTCAGTCCCAGGCTACACTTAAATCACTTAGGAAGGGGTTTGCAGAGACAATAGAAAGTAGAATGCAGTGGGCTAATAATTATGTGATATGAATTATAAGTACACTATTGAGAAGATTGTAGGGAGACTTTTAATTAGGAGAATAAACTTTTTAGACAATGTATTCTCAGAAACAAGCTATCAAGTATGGTAATTGGGACTAGTTATGCAGCCTTTTTTTTTTATCAGTTGTCTCTCTTGGTCAGCATTTGTTCTAACTGCAGTTACTGTGCATGCTGCTAAGTGATAGCCATAATCCTTTAAAAATACTCTGTTATTTAGTCAGTAAGCCCAAATTAATGAAAAGTTCTTTACTTAGTTAACACTCCAGAAATAATATGTTAAATTATTTTGTATTGTTTTAGTGGTGTTCCACACTAATCATCATGTGTGACAGAGAAAAGACAACAACTCTACTTCAAAAACTGATATAAAATATGTAACACCAAATAGAATCAACCTCTGTTAATAGTAACATGTTTAATGACAGTTTTCAAATATATAGGTAACATTTGGTGGCATGAAAACATTTATGGCCTTTATGTCCATCAAACATTAATGAAAAACACCTGAAGACTTACAACAGACGACAAGGCAGCAATGGGTATGTGTCACTCAAATCTGCAGTGAGAAGCAGTGTTCTCACCAGACTGAGAACCCCAGCTGCTGCCCCGTGGACTCCACCACCATGATCCCACTTCCCCTAGGCTGTTCCCAGCAATGGATGAGTATGACAGGGCTACAGTAAATGGACATGCTGGCCACTTCCCTGGTGGGTGACATTGGCTTGAGGACTCCCCATCAGCCTGCCCAGAATTTTCTTGAGATTGTGCTGCAGTCAGGGACTCTTCCTGTCCAACCCTCTTTTCCTTTCCTCTCCTCTTCACAAGTGTCAAGATTCTGTCCACTCCTTCCTTTGGTAATTCACAAATGTCTCCCCAATAAATCTCATTCTCATTTAATCCCATCTCAGCATCTGTTTCTCGGAGAACCCAAACTCACATGGATAATTGTAAAGGAACAACTTATAGATAGGTGTTTAGAAAATGTTACACAAAGCTTGTAGCTTTTTCTAATACTATCATAGTTTAAACACCTTAATTGTACATTGCTTAGAGATTCCTGGGAAATTATAGGTTGAACTTTTATGTACAAGGCTTATCCCATGGACCCTTGTACATAGAACCTTGTACATAGTAGGTATTTTGGTGGAATTGAATTGTGTTTAGCATTTTTTTCTTACTTTGATTACAGTAGCTGTGACCTACTGTGAATTGAAATACAATATTACCTATTACCAAACTTGTAAGAACAAAACTAAAGCCATATTCTGCTAGTAAATAACAAATGTCTGTTGGATGAATAGAACAGTTTACAGTGGGCAAACTTTGTAATACTAATTAATAATGTATCGGCAATTTTAGTGAAAGTTTCATAACTGGATAGTAATTTTAATAAGTACAGGGTAAGAATGGCAGTGGGCTATTAGTTAACCAATACCAACTGATCAATTTGGAAAGCAAGTAAAATGAAGAGTAAGTGACAAGTTCACTCATTCTGTTGATTCTTTCATTTAATCAGGTTAGATTTGATTATTCGTCTATTGTGTACCAGATATTCTGCCAGGCTTTGTGTATTTGGTGATAAATGAAAAAGCGCGGTCTGGTGGGTTTGATTTGCACATGAGAACATTTACAAATGGCAAGTGACTAAAGACAATTCATTCCAAGCAACTGCTTCACTCCAACCAAGCCAAAGGAGACTTCCCAGGATTGATAAAATTATCACTTTCCAGGGCTTTTGATACTAGATGACTCTTCAGAGATTTGGGTTTTCACTTTATAAAATCTAAGCCTGACTTTTAGAAATCTATTAATTAGGTCAAATGCCCATTTTGTGATCAAATGCATTCTGACCTTGCATACATCAGCCTCCCTAGACATTGACCAAGAAGATATGGAGTGAGCAGAATGATGTAATTAAGGTTCCTGAACATATGAAAATCCCTCAAGGCATTGTGAGCCTAAGACCATTTTTGGCAGACAGGCATTTGCATAACTGCTGAAACTAAAGCTGCCTCTGACTTCCCTAAGTAGGACTGGCTGTTGTGAGTGAATTTTAAAGATTATTAATTGATCCATGCATATGAGGGTGTGTATGAACATAAGAAATATTTAGAATTAGTAAGTATTGAATATCAGTTTTGTGTCCATTGGGAACTTTGTTACAAGTCTTTCTCCTACGGTCTTCCATTTGTAGAAAGAGGAACATCTTTCTGACACTCCTCTTGACTTCTGGCTGTGTTTCTAATGTAGGCTACTCTTGAATCTCCCTTTCCTTTTCCTTCTCCTTAGTGGGAGCAATACCATATATTCTCTATAAGTCAGTTTCTCTTTTATAACCTGGGTAGAGAATTAAAATGTAGCCTTCTCTATTTTTCAGTTTTTTTAGATGAAGGTGACAGAATCTATCTCAGTGGCTATTAAGCATTTTAGTCTTAGGGCCCTTTTATACCTTAAAATTCTTTTCACGTCTCTGAATTTTTTAGGACCCCAAACAACTTATTTATGTGTGTGTGATATCTATTGATACTATAGAATGAAAATTGAGTAATATTTTAAATATTTATTTAAAAATAACCCGATAAGGACTCTCTTGTCCCCTCCTGGCTTGAGCTGGGAGCTTTGTCCTTTCACTTTATCTCTAAATAAAAGCCTGTACCTTGCTCTCCTAAAAAATAAAATAAAAAAAATAACCCGATAATAAACACATTACGTGTTAGCATAAAATAACATTTAAGAAAATAAAATTAATTTTTCTAAAACAAAACAAAAAAAGAATAAGCAAGGCATTGTTTTATATTTTTGCAATTTAATGTCTGAGTTAATAGAAGGCAGATGTATTCTCATATCTTCTGCACTCAGTCTTTTTTTATTGAAGTATCATTGATACACAATCTTACATTGAAAGTATACAGATGGTGGTTCAACAGTTACCCATATTATTAAGTCCTCACCCCCCATTAGTACAGTTAATCTCTGTTAACATAGGAAGATGTTAGAGAATCATTGGCCGTTTTGTCCATGCTGCGCTACTATCCCTGTGACCAAACTACATTATGATTGAGAATTCTTGTGCCCTTTTATCCCCCTCATGCCCCCACTCACTCACCCCAGCCCTTCCCCCATGGTAACCACCAGTCACTTCTCAGGTTCTTTGAGTCTACTGCTATTTTTTTCATTTTGTTTTGTTCTGTTTTTGTATTTCACAAATAAGTGAAGTTATATGGTATTTGTCTTTCTCCACCTGGCTTATTTCAGTGAGCATAATACCCTCTAGATCCATCCATGGCGCAAATGGCAGGATTTCTTTTTTATGGCTGAATAATATTCCATTGTGTATATGCACCACATCTTCTTTATCCATTCATCTACTGAAGGACACTTAGATTGCTTTCATATCTTGCCTATTGTAAATAATGCAGTGATAAACATAGGGGTGCATATACCTTTTCGAATCAAGAATTTTGTTTTTTGGGGGCATGTTCCTGGAAGTGGAATTACTGAGTCATATGATATTTCTAGTTTTAGTTTTTGGAGGGACCTCCACATCACTTTCCACGGTGGCTGCACTAATTGACATTCCCACTAACAGTGTAGGAGGGTTCCCTTTTCTCCATATCCTCACCGACGTTTGTTATTTCTTGTCTTTTGGAGAGTTGCCAGTCTAACTGGTGTGAATGATATTGTTTTCATTAAGTTATGGTGAAGAAAAACTGGCTTCACACAGATATGTAGTTAGAAAAGAGGATCTCACAGAGCCCCTGAAAGGTCTGAGGGACCCCCAGGGTCCTTGGACCACACACTGCTAAGAACTGAGCTTATTTAAATAGGAAAGGAGGTACTAAGCATATACTCTTTGGAGGGGTGAGACCAAGCTGAGCCGCTACGGCCCAAGTAGCAGGCCTGTGCGACAGCTCTGCCCGGAGAAGACTTGCCGCCGCCACTGTAGACCCCAGAGCCCTGGGCTGCACCAACTGCACTGGAAAAATGCTGTTCCTGGAAGTTTCTGTCCCCTCCCCTAACCCATGTCTGCATCATTGTCTCCTGTGGGTGGGCACTGAAGTTAGATATCTGCACCCTAGTGGAAGACGAGAAGTGTGCTTCTCCTGAATTCTGTAGTTAAGTCAGGCTCCACACCAGGGAACTGAGATGCAGGCGCATTCAACAGATTTGGGACAGACATATTCCTGTTGCCCACCATCATCTGAGAAAACTAGTTGAGAATCAGTTGTATTGGTGCATACAGGGCTGTATAGACATAAAAAAACAAGTTTTATATAATCCCTAAGTGTAAATGTTCTGCTCATTTGAAGAATGCATCCATAAGGATTGGGCATTTGAATCTGTAATTTGTTCTTAGGCCTTTTAGATAGCCTTGGCTAATGAATATGAAAATTAGTTATGTGAAAGTTGCTTAAAATTCAGTAACAGCCTATTTTCATTTAAAATACGGCTTAGATAGGTATTTTAGGCCCAGTACTTCTAACATAGTCACAGCAAGTGGAATCTTGTTTAAAGCCGTGAAGCAGCACCTACTCCTAATTAGCTGTTGCTCATAAAAAAAAGAATCATGGACAGATTGAGAGGGAGTTTCATGTTGATGCAGGTGTAAGGAGATGAGAATCAAAGGAGCTTTTAAGGGTTATTTATAAGAAAACTTTGGAAGCTGAAAACATGCATAATAAGAAAATTCGGAAGGTATCCTTGCAGGTTGTCTTTGAGTGGCCCTAGAAAAAAGCCTGAAGTCACCCACTAATGTGTAAAGACTGGGGGCTCTACCCATTCCCTTAAAACATTGTATATTCCTTAGCTCAGGAGGTCACTGTATTCAGTTCAGCATCTACAACTTTAAAGTTATATAAAATTTGGTTTTTGGCTCACTAGAAGATCAGATTTTGTCTCCTACCAAAGTCATTGACTCGGATCTCTTACTTTTAAAACAGTTTACATAGGATTTTATTTCAATAATTATCTTCTCCCTTCCATCCCGCTGGTAGACATATCATGCTTCTGAGTGTGTTGTCTTCTGTCAAACTGAATCCTTGATCGTGAGTCACAACCCTCTGCCATTGTCCGTATTTGCATACCCAATGTTTCAACTGGGTGACAACCCATATCTTATTTAACAGTTTAAATAGATAGATTAATGCTACTAGAATGCCCCCTGCCTTTCTCTACCAACACACAGCCCCTGTCTCTCCCTCCAGTCCTTCATATGAATTAGGCAGGTAAAATGCCCTTGTCTACTTGAAAAAAAGGTGGGGGGATGCCCCTGTCAGACCAGTGCTTTTCCAGCTCCTTCTGCCTGCCCCCTGGTGGTGTCTGTCCCTGCAGCAGCCCCTTGACCCTCCACAGAACGTGTGTGTACTCCTGCGAGTGCTGGGAGGTGGTGACTTGGCCCTTTTTCTCTTTCCAACTTCCTGGGGAGCTTGTCTGTTCTGTAGGAGTTAATGCCAAAAACCGCATTCCTAGTGAGGGTTCTGTGGGCACATTCTGCCAGGTGGATGCGCTCGATGGGACCTGAAAGGGGGATGTGAGGCAGGGCCACCGTCCTGCCGCCGACCCACACGCTGGGGAGCTAGTCGCTAGCCTTGTGGAGTTGAGGCACTGCCGTGGTGACATCCATGACTCCTGACCCCTCAGTGGCTGCTCGTTAGTACTCCTGTACTGAGCGTCTCCCAGGAGAGACTTCTGCTTCCCACCTTCCTCATGTTGGCAGAGGGGATAGCCCCAGTTTGGCCAGTTTTTTCTTGAAGTTATTCCTGAAAGTTCAGTCTAGAGTCTACCTACCTAGCCCTTGCAGAAATGTTGTCAGCACTTAAATACCTTTCTAGAGTAACTAGGAGGTTTCTGTTTCCTACAGTGAACCCCGACTGTCAAGGTATTTATCTATGAAGAGACCAGTTATGCCATGTCCTCTTTGGTTCCTAGACTCTCCACCCCTTCTCTGTGCACGGGCACACCTTGTTTTATTGGTCTTCACTTTATTGCACTTTGCAGATACTGCATTTTTTATGATTTGAAGGTTTGTGGCAACCCTGCGTGGAACACATCTATCAGGGCCGTTTTCCCAGCAGCATTTGCTCATTTCATGTCTCTTGAGTCACATTTTGCTAATTCTTGCTAGGAAAAAATATTTCAAAATTTTCATTATTATTATATTTGTTCATGATCTATGATCGTAATTACAACTTAATGAAACCTCAGATGATAACATTTTTTAGCAATAAAGCATATTTTAAATTAAGATATTTGCACTTTTTTTAGATATGCTATTGCACAATTGATAGACTATTGTATAGTGTAAACATAACTTTTATATTCACTGGGAAACCAAAAACTCCATTTGGCTTGCTTTATTGATATTCATGGTGATATTTATTGCGATGTTGCAGTGGTCTGGAACTGAACCCACAGTACCTCTGAGGTGTGCCTGTGTATCTGGAGCTACCTGACTGCCACCCCCATGGCAGTCCTGGATACGAGTTCCAGAAAGAAAAAGAGACAGAAGAGTGGAAATTATTGAAGAATTAATACAAGACTATCAGAATCAAAGGATATATTACTAGAGTAAACAGGCCCACCAGTACCATTTCCATGTCATCATGAAATTGAAGACTATCAGGGATAAAGAACAAAACAGAGCTTCCAAAGATGAGAAGAAATGTCACATAGGAAAAAAGAAATAGTACCAAGCTTCCCAGTAGAACACTGGAGAAAATAGTAAAGCAATCTGATCCAAATTTTGAGGGTAAATTTTTTTTCTATTTGGAACTTAATACAGCCAATGTAGCACACCAATCAAGTATGAGCATAGAATATACACAGTCAAGTATGGGAATAAGAAGAATTTCAGATAGGAAGTCCTAAAGGAGAGAAGACAAATTTACTCCCATGTACCTCATATAGAAAACCACTGGTGGATGTGCTTTAGCAGAAAGATGGCATGAATCAAAAACAGAACACATGGAATCCAGGAAGCAAGCAATTCAACACAAGGGGTGTAGTAAAGGGAAGTTCCAAGACACAGCTGAGCAATAGTCCCCAGAACAATCAGTCCAGGCAAGAGGTGGGAGGTGTGTGGAAGGGAAATACGTTGGAGAGAATGAAGTGGAAACAATCCATTAATTAATGTGCTTGAGCATTAGAAAAATTATTAATAAACATTTGGCATGGAGAGTTTAGGAAGCAGGTACATAGAAAACTATACAAGTAAAAATGAGAATTATTAAATTATTAACTCTAGGGAAAACAAGACTTTGTACAAGAAAGGCTATGTAACAACAATTCACTACCTGGCTCAGAAGGTATATAATTATTATATAATAACAAGTTTTAAAACTAGAATTTTTTAACATTATAACTTAAAAGCAGAGGGGAAAGGAAGTGGGTAGAGGATAGTAGTTTTAGAGCGCTGAATCTACAGCTTCATATTAACTGGTTATCAAGAGATACTGGCTAAAATTGGTAAATCCAGGGAAACAGTGCATGCACATTGTTTAGAAATATGGAGGAAAGTACCAGAAGAGTCAACTGGAAGAGCTGAAAGTCATTGCCTTGAGGGGTGGATTGGCTGGGCAGGGATGGCTGTTTTTCTTAGAGGCTCTATTTCTTAAAAGAAATGAATATATTAGTTATTTTAAGAATTTATACAGGTTGATTGAAGAAATTTAGAGAACAAAATATGAAGAAAAA
This sequence comes from Phataginus tricuspis, assembly GCA_029783875.1. NCBI lineage: Eukaryota > Metazoa > Chordata > Mammalia > Pholidota > Manidae > Phataginus > Phataginus tricuspis. The sequence continues at coordinate 6,244,942 of JAQQAC010007890.1, read as the reverse complement.
ACTTCTATACCTGTTTACTTTGGCAAATTATCCTTCAACATTCTATGTATGTACATGTTTTTCATATAGCTGTTTACCCTAACAATTTCCTAGCCAAAATGATATTTCACTAATCTTCACTTTCTTAATTACAAGTGATGTTAAACACTTTACACTGGTTGATCAACCTTTTGCATTTCTTCTATTAATTGATTTACTTGTCATTTGCCAATGTCCTGTTAGATACTGGTCTTTTTGTTATCAAGTTGTATGAGACTTTTGCTTTTCCATTGTACTAGTTTATGCTGTAGTTTTCTTATTTTTATGGGGTCAGATTGGCCTTTGTGACTAATGTGTGAAAATCTGTTCACAAATTCCATGCGTGGTTCCTCCCCACTGTGTTCTTTCTGGCCTGGCCCTTGACATCTGTACGGGGCCTTTTTATGCAGGCACTGTCCATGCCAGTCAAGCCCCACCACCCACAGCCTCTCAGACAGGCTTCTCAGTATGTCCGCATCTCGGTAGAAAAGCATGCCTTCTGCCTGAAATGCCCTGCTCTTTACTGTCTGCCTAGAAAATTCCTATTGAACTATACCCTGCGTCCTTGCCTACATTTTTTGTGTCATTTCCACATTCAGCTATTATAGACATACTAATTTGTTTTAGAATTAATTTTCACTTCTGTCTCCAGTAGGCTATGGGCTACCTTATCTTGTCTTTGTATTCCTGATTTATTTTATTTAGCTTTGTGCCCCCAATTATAGCACAGTGCTGGATATTTAGTAAACCCTCAGTAAATGTTGGCTCAGTGTTGAGTAATTCAGTATTTGTGGCAGGCAGGATCCCATGACAGTCCCCATGGTGTGAATGCACAATGGAATCCCTCCCCCTCCAGGGCGGTGGGACCTGCGACCCTGATGAGATAGTCATTCCCTTGACTGGGGTACATTATATGGCTAAGGTAATGGAATTCTGGTGGTCATGTTACCTTTATAAGACTCCACGGTAGCCACTGAAGATCCTCCTGTTTTCTTTGAAGAAGATGCCATGTTGTGAAAGTGACATTGGCTAGGACCTGAAGGCAGACTCCAGAAGCTGAGGACGATCCCCATCCGACAGCCAGCAAGGAAACATGGACTTTAGTCCTACAGCCACAAGGCTCTGAATTCTGCCCACTACCTGAATGGAACCTTCTTCCAAGGCTGAAAGAGGATTCTGAGCCTCAGATGAAATTCCAGCCCCAGCCAATTTGATTTCAGCCTAGTGAGACCCTGAAGAGAGGACCCAGCTAACCAGTGCCCAGATTCCTGAGTCCAAGAAAGCTGTAGATAATAAATGTGTACTGCTTTAAGCAGCTGTTTGTGGTACTATCTTATGGAGCAATAGAAAATTGATAAAGTATTCAAGCTGCTGGTATGAGGGCATTGTCTTTGAATCTCAGAAGTTATGGCTGGGCTGATTTTAGGACCTTGTAGTTTGGATAACTGGATCCTTATTTTGATTATTTATACACAAAAATCACTCAGGCCTGCCCTGCAAACTCTTGCCGTTGTCTCTCTCAAGAGAAATGAAACCCTGCCACCTATAAACGTTCTTCCCTGTGCTATTTGCCTACTGATCAACAACAGATTTTAGTTACCACTCTTAGATACCTTCTTGCCATGTTGTCTGCATGTAATACCACTCCTGTTACTTTGCAGTGAATCGCCCTTCCCTATGGAACCACATGCGTGTGAGCTACGAGCTACTATTGTGACAACTTTTCTGTGCTGTTTTTAGCCAACTTGGACCCATCTTCTTCAACAGCCTGCAGCCTGGTCTTGTTCATTACCCAGAAGGTAAATCTATTTCATTTGCAGACTGTTGCCTCTAATAATAGTTACCTGGCCCGATATTCTAGAATTTGACCAGGTGGGTCCCTCAGGTGAGATAAAATAATCTCAAGTCATTCTAAGAACATTGAGAATAGAATGCTATTTAATTTAGAAATGAGAAGCATTTTGAAACACTTTTAATTGCCATAAAATTGCCTCAGATTCTTTTATGAATTGGTTTACTAGGGAAAAAATGCATTATTTTTTAAAACCACCCCAAACACTAAAAGATTTAGAATCGTCTAGGATTTCTAATGGTGATGTGAGACAGGCCAGGGATAAGTTCCATCCGAGTTGCAAGGGCAAGTGACTAAAAAAGAGGCAGTAGTTCAGGAAGATGAAGTTGCGGCAGGTCGAGCTAACGTGCGCTTGAGGGGAGACAGGGTGGCCGGAGAGCTGGGAATGCCAAACTGGGAGGAGCGCGCCCTAGTGACAAACGGTCTCAAAATGTCAGAGATGGTCCAGGGTTTAACATCATTTTTATAAGGTTACCTGCTGAGCCACAAGGCAGTCGGCCTCATTTTCTATAAATGAACAGAGAACTTCAGGCTGTGTGAGGCTGACCTCACTTTTCAGAGCCACTGAGTTCACTGAAACTACCCACATTATTTGCATTTAAGTTTTGTTGAGGAAATTAAAAAGAATTTACTAGAAATGGGAATCAATCTATAAGTACAGCAAGTGCCAAAAATAACAGAATAAAGCTTCTTTACCATGTTCAGATGCCGTCCAAAATTTAGAATAATGAAAATGTAAAAGGCAAAAAATAGTTTCAGAAAAGAATAATGCTGACATTTTCAGACACTGCCAGAGCAGAGCTCCCTCTCTGGCGTGTAGCAGCCTGACGCCGATGATCACCGGGTGGGGGGGGAATGAGCCACGGCTGCCTTCCTGCCAAGCCCCTCCGCCCCCACCTGCCATTCCCACTGCGGGCGACTGGGAGGCCCTGTCACCACTTTCAGGTCAAATCCCTAAAAAGATGCTTCAGCGTGAAATGTCACAGCTATTTCAGTAATTGAAATACAGGATATTTCCTATTTTTCCCTTCAAAATGTAAGCACTAGATAGATTTTTCAGGGCACCTCAGAACCAGTTCAAGACCTACCTATCATGATTCAATTTAAACTCTTGCAGAAAACTTTTCCCCACTGCGCTTTATAATACTCACCACATTGGCATTGTTCCCAAAGGGCCCTCTAGATGCATACTTGTCACAGCTGAAGGGATTAAGGTGCATGTTAACATGTAATTCATGAGAATGTGTTAATTTCTTCTGATATATTCATTGCTACTTGGCATCTGTGGGATCCCACAGGCTCCTGTGGGAAGAGACCAGATATGTCATATTTATTATTGTTACTTAAGCTTTCATTATGGAAATTTTCAAAATACACAAAAGTAGAAAGAATAATATAATGTGTCCCCTATGTACCCATTACCCAAGTTTGACAGTTACTGATTTTTATCAACAATTATTAATTTTGTTTCATTATGTCCATACACACATTTTAACCCCTCTGAGGTATTTTATGGCAAACAACTTTAGACCGAATGTGTCCTGTTTTATAGAAAGAGTTAAGCAAATTTCAGAGAATGGCTCCCTGGCTGGGCAGCCTGTCTAGCTGGGGATGCGGGGCAGGGGTGGGGGTGGTGATACTAGCTGAGGGTGTCAGCATGAACCTATTTATCTAGCTGGGGGTGTTGGCACAAAGCCTGGGGTAGTAGCCCACGGCTGGGGTACTCAAAGGTCAATGAATTTTTTTAAATGTATATTTTCTGGGAAACAACTTATCTTGACTGCAAATGAAAAAAATTATGGTCTTGCTCTTTTAAGGTTTTGTTTCATCTTAAGTATAGGTGGACTGTGCCTTTATTTATTTATTTCAAGGTGTTTGTTTTAGACTTAAAATACTCCTAATTGCTTTGAATTTAAACATCCTGTTGTAAGCAGTGTGGTGACCATTGGTTTTTTGCTTACTCTTAAAGACCAAGGACAATGATTTCACAAACTTGAGGAAATACACTTAATCTTTTACATTCAGGAAAATTACTATTGGTTCAGTTCTCTTTGATTATATAGTATATTTCCATTTCTTTTCCTTTGGAAATTGGCAGTTAAACTCTTTGGCTGTTCTCTTCCTTTAACAAATCTCTGTTTCCAAAAACTCAATGAATTGTCTTTCAGACAGTCCCTTGTATATGTTTAAAGGTAAATGTAACGCAGGGGAACACCTCCCTGTTGCACTAGCATATTTGGGAGAGAGGGTTTGTCACAGCATAGTGTGAGGAAGTCCTCATGGCAGAGGCATCCTTCCTGCGCCCCGGCTGCTCTGCGCCCATCTGTGGCCCACGGCCTGCCCAGCCTCCATCGCCCCTCCTCCCAGCAGATGCTGCTGTCATGGTGAGGCAGAGGGTGAGAGGAGAGGGCCGTGTGGCCCATACCCGGTGTTCCTTACCCTCGCTGTTGCTCCTGCCAGCCTCTCCCTGAAGGCTTGGGGTGGCTGAGGATGTGCTTGGGACAGCACGGGACAGGGAGCAAATGCAAACTAACATGAGAAGGTTAAGCTGTTAAGGAAAAAAATACACTAGACTTTTTTGCTGTGTTGTTCATTTCCTTTAATTATTGTGGCCTTACCCAGGAAGAATAATTTCTCTGTCCCTTCCACCAATCCAGTAAGGAGAGGCCAGTATTGTGTTCTTAAGGTCTGAGTTGTTTTTATGACTCTCTTACTCCCCCAGGGAAGTAAGTAGCTGTTGTGGCTCAGGCCCTTTGCCAGGGACTAAACTGGACTGGCTCTGTAGGCAGGGAGGGGGCCCATGCTTGGCTTCCAGAGGGAATGTGGCCATGTGTGCCCCACCCAAGCTGCACCCTGGTGGAAACACCTCTGAGGGGATAGGTAGGAATACCTGGAGACTCTTCCAAGTGCCACAGCTTTGGAAGCTGTATTCGTTTCCTGGGGGGCTGCCATGTTACAGACTGGATGGCCTAAAACCACGGGAATTTATGCCCTCACAGTTCTGGAGGCTGGAAGCCTGAAATCAAGGTGTTAGCAGGGCCATATTCCCTCTGAAATCTGGGGAGGAGAATCTTCCTTGCTGCTTCCGAGCTGCATGTGGAATGCGAGCAGGCCTGGGTGGTTAGTTTGCAGGTCTTAGTTTTTAAGTATACACCTCCACTCTCTGCCTTTGTAGGCACATGGTATTCTCATTTTTTCACAAGGCTATCTTCTTACAGGGAAGATGTCATCCTGAATTAGGTGCCTTCCTCTCCAGTACGACCTCATCTTAACAATTTATATCTGCAAAGACTGTCTTTCCAAGTAAGGTTATATTTGGAAGCATCGGGGACTAGGAACTCAGCATACCTTTTTTTGGGAGACACAGTTTTTGAGGAGACACAGTTCAACCCATAACAAGAGCCATGGCACAAGATTGTACCAAGCCTGGTACGGAGGAGGCCACTAGCCTTTAAACAGGCCAGGTGAACTTCCATAATAACTACTGTCAGCACTGACCAACGAAAGACCAGAGGCTCTCTGCGAGGGTTCTAGACTGTAAGCATTTAGAGACTCTTACACAGTCTCAAGAGGGAGAAGAAGCCAGCCCACTTCGCCTCCACCATCCCAAATAATGTGACTGTTTTTTGCATTTCCCCAGGAGCATAGATTTGGTGATTTGTTGCATGGGCGCTAATCAGGCGATACACTTGACATGCTGTCCTCACACTCCCCGGGCTATTCCACCTCCAGCCACTTTGACTCCAAGTGCTTCCTTCTTCCACCTGCTTCCCATAGTTGCCAGCATTCTCCCTTTAGAATAATCTCCTTTGATTGTGCCTCGTGAAACTCTGATGGCCATATGTATACAGGCAAAGAAAACCAGGGTCAAAATGACTGCCAATCAAAGGTATCACCTACTCCTGGTCAGCAGACTTAGTAATAAAGCATTTTGCAGTGACAATTTGTCTTCGGTACATCCTATATAAAATTTGTAGGAGGAACTTATGCCTGTACCAGACCCTGTAAACAGCAGGGAAGGAATGGAAACCATGTTCCTTTCCCCATAGAATTAGTCCCTAGGGGTCAAGAATATGGGAGGCTTTCTGCCAGTTATATAAAAATCAAACAAATGCCCCATTTCTGCTCAAATTCATTTGAGATAGCACCATCTGACTTTTCCTTAGTTTTAGACCCAAAATCTGTCTACGATTTTTTTAATCCTGTAAATAGCAACCTCCCACTCAGACAAAATGGAAACCTCCGTACACTGTTCTTTAATCAGAGCATCTTTACACAACTGCACAGAGGAAAAAAAATTCAAGAAAGATGGCAACAACAGGCAGACTTATGTTTATAAAGTGAAATAAATGTTATATAAAAGCATTTTAGTTATATTTGATAATAGGTCTAGTTATCAATAAAATTGCTGAACCACTTTATTTATTGAATACTTTCTAAAACAATGAGAACATTAGACTGTAGGAAACTGCCCTTAACCCTCCCTTAATAGAAAATTATTAAGGCATTTGAGTAGTCTCAGTGTAGGATCATTTTACAAAGAGGAAGTCAATTTTTTTAAGTTTATATGCATAATTTTTCTTCAAGGCTGTTCATATTTGTGATCCAATGCCTGAAAACACAGCTAGCTGAGGGAAAATTACTGTGGTCCATTGACTCATTTACCTAAAGCTTTATTAGCCATAAGTTATTACAGTGTAAAAGACGAAGGGAGGGGGGTGGGAACCAGAGGAGGTGCAAGAGCGGCACCTTGAGCCCATTGTTGCAGGTGGAGCCGGCATGGGGCAAGTGTTACTTCTTGGGTTGTAGGCTGTGTGTTCGAGGAAGGATGCAGCGTGAGGATAATATATTTATCTTAGAATCAGGGCTATTACATCCTTCCTCACCATAGGCATTAGATCTTGAAAGTAGAGATTATCTAGTGTTCAGCCAGGCAAACAGAGGTGCAGAGACTAGTAGATGACCTAGCTGAGAGCTCCTTACTTCTTAGGTGCTCCAGGGCCAGGACTTCGGTTTCTTGACCTCCAGGTCAGTGCTCTAGACCCTCCCCTCTCAGCCCTACCCCGCCCTGTGTTCTCTTCAAACTAAATTTAAAATGTCAGTAATTTAGAAAGCTTCTGGTTTTAATTTGCTTTGAGGAGTGGATATTGGATCACTATTGTAATATTTTCCTCCATATTTAGCCATCTCAAAGTGTAACGTATAATTAAAGTTGATAATCAAGCAAATATCTTTGTAACTTTAGAAGTGAGTTGCTAGCCTCCCTTCCAAATATTCTCAGCAAGCCTATTTGTTTTCTTAGCTGCTTACAGAACCTAAAAGAATGCACTCAGGAACAGGCATTCTGTGCCTGTTTGCCTAGACACATCGTCCCGTCCTCTAGCATCCGGGTACCACTGTTAGTGTGTCAGCTGCTGCTTTGCACCAGCAGCTGTCAGTTTGAATTCATTTCCCCACACAGTCCATTGCCCTCTGAAAGTCATTTGGCGATATATCATATTCTTAACTCCAACTGACAGGGTTAATGACTTAGTTACAAATCATTACCATAAAGTTTATCAGTTATTTCTCCGTTTTGAAATATTGATACAAAACTAAATTATTTATTGGCAATTGTTTTTTTGTGGAACCATCCATTTTCCTTTATTTATTTACTCCCAAGCAAAACAAAAACAAAAAACCCAGTGTGCTCATTACATTTCTGTTACAGTGAAGAGTCAGTGTACAAAGTGGTTAATGAAAAGTATGCAAAGCCACTGTAAAGAATATAATTAGTGCAAATCCATTTGTCATTCATATTCTTGAGAAGAAATAACTGGTGAAACTCAATGATCACAGAGGATATGAAGAGACAGTTCACCAAAGAAGAAATTCAGAGGGCCAACAGACACATGAAAAGATGCTCCACATCACTAATCATCAGGGAAATGCAAATTAAAACCACAATGAGATATCACCTCACACCAGTAAGGATGGCCAGCATCCAAAAGATTAAGAACAACAAATGCTGGCGAGGATGCGGAGAAGGGGAACCCTCCTACACTGCTGGTGGGAATGTAAGCTAGTTCAACCATTGTGGAAAGCAGTATGGAGGTTCCTCAAAAAACTAAAAATACAAATACCATTTGACCCGGGAATCCCACTCCTTGGAATTTACCCAAAGAATACAACTTCTCAGATTCAAAAAGACATATGCACCCCTATGTTTATTGCAGCACTTTTTACAATAGCCAAGATATGGAAGCAACCTAAGTGTCCATCAGTAGATGAACGGATAAAGAAGATGTGGTACATGTACACAGTGGAATACTATTCAGCCATAAGAAGGAAACAAATCCTGCTATTTGCAACAACATGGATGGAGCTAGAGGGTATTATGCTCAGTGAAATAAGCCAGGTGGAAAAAGACAAGTGCCAAGTGATTTCCCTCATTTGTGGAATATAACAATGAAGCAAAACTGAAGGAACAAAATAGCAGCAGACTCAGAGACTCCAAGAAGGAACTAGTGGTTACCAAAAGGGATGGGTGTGGGAGGGCGGGTGGGGAGGGAGGGAGGGGGGATAGAGGGGTATTATGTTGAGTGCACATGGTGTGGGGGGTCACGGGAAAACAGCGTAGCACAGAGAAGGCAATCAGTGAATCTGTGTCATCTTACTACACTGATGGACAGTGACTGCATTGGGGTATGGGTGGGGACGTGATAATATGGGTAAGTGTAGTCACCACATTGTTTTTTCATGTGAAACCTTCATAAGAGTTTATATCAATAATACCTTAATAAAAATAATAAAAAATCAATGATCAGCTCCTCATTCACCACCTGCACTTTTTATGTGACTAAACAGTGCAAACATCTCAACTCCTCAGCTTCAGCTTCCCAGCCACCATGCTAAGGATGGAACCATTGGGAGGTGGCTAATGGTCCTGAGATAGGATAATCTGGTGGATTTTTTGGAATGGCGAGTCGCCAGCTTCCCTGTGTTGACTGCCTTTCCTCGGGACTGTTCTCCCTCCCAGGACGAGCGGGCCGCCTGTGTGTAGACAACACCCGCTGTCTCCTGTGCACATCAAAGTGGTAATAACAGGGATGGACAAAACTCCCCCTGACTAGTTCTCAGGGCTCTTGGCCATTTATCACTGTCCTTTAGAACCCAAATCTCCAGGGCCTGGCAAGTGCCAGGCCAAGGCCAGCCCAGGGGCTCCCCTCAGCAAGCTGGCTGGATGGGTGGAAGCTCCACACCTGCTCACAGGGCCCAAGGCTGCTTTTCCACCTTTCCCTGAGGCACCACCAGCTCTGGTCCAGTTCAGAAGCTAGAACTGAACATCACTTATGCATTGTAAATTCTAAATATTATTCATAAGAGAGGAGAATGATTAAATAATTTATATTTATACTTCTGGTTATGAAACAAATTGCTTCTGAGGCTTTTGAGAAGCAGCTGTAACCAAGTAACATGAGCTACACCTGAATTTGCCATCGAGTTTTTGCAAACCAGGAATTTAGGTTCATCAGAGATGAACCTTATTTCAGGAGATAAGATTTTTGATCAAGGTAGAAAGTGTTACTTCAGGAAATTAAGGAAATAAAGAAGCCTAATGGTAGAAGACTCCTACGACTTGGCACCTGGAATAACCAGAGAATTACTGTTTCTCGTCCTCCTATTTCACAGATAAGGAGACTGAGGCTCAAAGAGGGTGAGTGTGAGAAACACAAGATTTCACGGGGAGTCCCTCCCCCACTCACCAGTGTGAGACTAACGTAGCCCGACCGACCACAGCAGCCTCCGCTGCTTCAGCTCATCGCTGGGGCCGTCAGCAGGGTCGGAGAGCCGGGAGTAGGTCTCTGCTGGTGCACACCCCAGGGAGCTTTCAGAAGCTGGACTGGATTCTAGGCCACTGATTTTTTCCTGTAATTATGAAATAGCCCTTTACAAATGAAAGATTGACACAGTTATTTGTTTGTCAAACTGATACATAAACTGTTTCTGCATACAGTTTGGAAATGATGCTTTCACTGGCATTCAGTACTCCCATGTGTTTGGTGGGATCATCTCAAATTTGAACGGCAGATTCCCAGTCCAAACCAACACACTCATTAACTCTAAGCTGAATTAAATCTTAGTTTGTGAGAGTGGTAACACTAACTTGAAAACAAGCTAATACTAAAATTATAAAATTATAAAACAAAAATAGAATGCTACTTTGACTTCATTTGTACTCACTTATTCTTAGAATTACAAAGAGGAATGCATTTGATAATTTTCCCCTACTTGTAATGTATATATGCATTTATAATACTGTGGATAAAATGAAGGTTCCTGTGGCCAGGATTCTCATCTGGCCCTGGTTGGCTAGTTCACTACACACATGTGGGCAATACGTTGCTATTGACTCTATATAAAGAGCTGTGCCCAGTACTCTGGGCGATATGGTGGCATGGCTGCAAGGCTGCAGGAGAGCAGAGCAGAGGCTGGAGTGGTGGCAGCACCAAGGACAGAGGCCCAGAGGACGGCTGTGTGGGACGACTGTGCAGGCAGAGAGGCCCCAGAGGACGGCTGTGCAGGCAGAGACACCCAGAGGTAGAGACTGGCTTGCTGCGTGCAGACTTGCTCTGAGGGGATGGGACTTTAGTGATTGACCTCCCACTGTGGAAATAAAGTTGGGTATAAGCCTTTCACCCCAAGAACATTCTACTGTCATTTCTTTGGTCACATTGAATCCATAGTGAACTTGCCGGGGGCTGAAACCCATGGGCAAGACAAATACACACACTCAAACCATCTCAGACAGATAAATACACACATGAGGAGAAGTTGTACTCTGAAAGCTGAGCGGGGACCAGTACCCTCACACGCTTCCACGCCTCCTCTATGCAGGGTCTGTTGTGTCGGGACGGACTAGCGTCTACTGAGGTAATCCTTTGGGCTGGGGGTCCAAGGGTCTTTTTGAGATGTCAGCATCACAAATATTTTTAGCCAGGATTATTATTTCTTTGATAGTGCTACTGTCTCAAAACCTCAGCTGGCCCTTTCCCCTTCCTTAGGTTGGTTCAGGCTCATTCAGCGGATGTGGGTCGAGTGCTCGCAGGGCTGGAACCAGGGTGAAGGGAACTTGATTAATGTGGTCTGTGTGTCCAGAGAAATGGGGCCAGAGACACAGCCTGAGTGTCTGGGAGAACGCATACACACAGAGGGTCTGCGCAGGTCGCAGACTATGTTGAGGACCACACGAGCCAGGCTTCCTGCTGTCGGAGAAGGAGGTACAAATACAGGAAGGGAAGGGCAGAGTAAATGCTGGAGTGCCTAATTGGGAGTGGGGGTGAGATAGCAGTGTGAACATTTGGTTTTCAAAGTAGGTCGGTAGGCAGGTAGATGATCGATGATTGATGGGTAGATAGATAATAGATGTTTGTGTACATGTTGCATGTTTGTATACACATACGTATATCACTGAGTTTTTCTACTCAGAGGTCCGAGAAGTAATAAAATTACTGTAGCAACAAGCACACTAAACCCCCAGATCTTCGTTTCTTATTTCTTCATTCAGAGAATCAGGGCTTTTGAATAAATGGCTGATTGTAGGGCCCAGGTAGGGAAAGTACAAGATGAACCTGGAATATCTAGTTTTGTCAGGAAGTGAGGATGTGCTCAAAGAATAATAAGCAAAAGGACACAGGAGCAAGCTTCAAAGTTCTCCCAGTTGCCAAATTTGAAACATTTTGATGATAAAGGGGGATCCACGTGATGCTGTGGCAAAATATTTGGCAAAATATATGACTGGATCTGATAACATGGAAGGCATATATATGCCTCTGGACTTCCGGTTTGAGGGAAAGAGATTGGTTAATATTCATTGCATTTTTTTAAAGTTAATTATTTTTTTATTTTGCTATTATTAATATAGAATTACATGAGCAACATTATGGTTACTAGACTCCCCCTATTACACCCCATTGCAGCCACTGTCCATCAGCATAGTAGGATGTTATAGAATCACTACTTGTCTTCTCTGTGTTATACTGCCTTCCCTCTATCCCCCCACTCCACCCCCACCCTCGCCACATTATGTGTGCCAAGTGCAACAGCCCTTTTTCCCCTTTATCCCTCCCTTCCCACCCATCCTCGCCAGTCCTTTTCCCTTTGGTAACTGTTTGTTCATTCTTGGGTTCTGGGGGTCTGCTGCTGTTTTGTTCCTTCAGTTTTTTCTTTGTTCCTATACCCCACAGATGAGTGAAATCATTTGATACTTGTCTTTCTCTGCCTGGCTTATTTCACTGAGCATAATACCCTCTAGCTCCATCCATGTTGTTGCAAATGGTAGGATTTGTTTTCTTCTTATGGCAGAATAATATTCCATTGTGCATATGTACCACCTCTTCTTTATCCATTCATCTACTGATGGACACTTAGGTTGCTTCCATTTCTTGGCTATTGTAAATAGTGCTGCAATAAACATAGGGGTGCATATGTCTTTTTCAAACTGGGCTGCTGCATTTTTAGGGTAAATTCCTAGGAGTGGAATTCCTAGGTCAAATGGTATTTCTATTTTGAGTTTTTTGAGGAACCTCCATACTGCTTTCCACAACAGTTGTACTAATTTACATTCCCACCAGCAGTGTAAGAGGGTACCCCTTTCTTCACATCCTCGCCAACATTTGTTGTTGTTTGTCTTTTGGATGGCGGCCATCTTAACTGGTGTGAGGTGATATCTCATTGTGGTTTTAATTTGCATTTCTCTGATGACTAGTGATGTGGAGCATCTTTTCATCTGCCTGTTGGCCATCAGAATTTCTTCTTTGGAGAAGTGTCTGTTCAGATCCTCTGCCCATTTTTTAATTGACTTATTTGCTTTTTGTTTGTTGAAGTGCGTGAGCTCTTTATATAATTTGGATGTCAACCCCTTATCGGATATGTCATTTATGAATATATTCTCCCATACTGTAAGAAGTCTTTTTGTTCTACTGATGGTATCCTTTGCTGTACAGAAGGTTTTTAGTTTGATATAGTCCCACTTGTTCATTTTTGCTTTTGTTTCCCTTGTTTGGGGAGATATGTTCATGAAGAAGTTGCTCATGTTTATGTCCAAGAGATTTTTGCTATATGTTTTTCTAAGAGTTTTATGGTTTCATGACTTACATTCAGGTCTTTAATCCATTTTGAGTTTACTTTTGTGTATGGGGTTAGACAGTAATCCAGTTTCATTCTCTTACATGTAGTTGTCCAGTTTTGCCAACACCAGCTGTTGAAGAGGCTGTCATTTCCCCATTGTATATACATGGCTCCTTTATTGTATATTAATTGACCATATATGCTTGGGTTTATATCTGGGCTCTCTGTTCTGTTCCACTGGTCTTTGGGTCTGTTCTTGTGCCAGTACCAGATTGTCTGGATTACAGTGACTTTGTAGTAGAGCTTGAAGTCATGGAGCATAATTCCCCCTGCGTTATTCTTCCTTCTCAGGATTGCTCTGGCTATTCGGGTCTTTTGTGGTTCCATATGAATTTTAGAACTATTTGCTCTAGTTCATTGAAGAATGCTGTAGGTATTTTGATAGGGATTGCATTGAAATTGCTTTAGGCAGAATGGCCATTTTACAATATTAATTCTTCCTAACCAAGAGCATCGGATGAATTTCCATTTATTAGTGTCCTCTTTAATTTCTCTTAAGAGTGTCATGTAGTTTTCAGGGTATAGGTCTTTCACTTCCTTGGTTAGGTTTATTCCTAGGTTTTTTATTCGGATGTGATTGTGAGTGGAATTATTTTCCTGATTTCCCTTGCTGCTAGTGCATCATTAGTGTATAGGAATGTAACAGATTTCTGGGTATTAATTTTGTATCCCGCAACTTTGCTAAATTCATATATTAGATCTAGTAGTTTTGGAGTGGATTCTTTAGGGTTTTTTTATGTACAATATCATGTCATCTGCAAACAGGGACAGTTTGACTTCTTCCTTCCCAATCTGAATGCCTTTTATTTCTTTGTGTTGTCTGATTGCCATGGCTAGCACCTCCAGTACTATATTGAATAAAAGTGAGGAGAGTGGACATCCTTGTCTTGTTCCCGATCTTAAAGGAAAAGCTTTCAGCTTCTCGCTGTTAAGTATGATGTTAGCTGTGGGTTTGTCATATATGGCCTTCATTATGTTGAGGTACTTGCCCTCTATACCCATTTTGTTGAGAGTTTTTATCATGAATGGATGTTGAATTTTGTCGAATGCTTTTTCAGCATCTATGGAGATGATCATGTGGTTTTTGTCCTTCTTTTTGTTGATATAATGGATGATGTTGATGGATTTTCAAATGTTGTATCATCCTTGCATCTCTGGGATGAATCCCACTTGATCATGATGGATGATCTTTTTCATGTATTTTTGAATTCAGTTTGCTAATATTTTGTTGAGTATTTTTGCATCTGTGTTCATCAGGGATATCGGTCTGTGATTTTCTTTCTTTGTGGTTTCTTTGCCTGGTATTGGTATTAGAGTGATGTTGGCCTCGTAGAATGATTTCGGGAGTATTCCCTCCTCTTCTACTTTTTGGAAAACTGTAAGGAGCTTGGGTAATAGGTCTTCGCTAAATGTTTGATAAAATTCAGCAGTGAAACCATCTGGTCCAGGGGTTTTGTTCTTAAGTAGTTTTTTGATTACCAGTTCAATTTCCTTGCTGGTAATTGGTCTATTCAGATTTTCTGTTTCTTCCTGGCAGCCTTGGAAGATTGTATTTTTATAGAAAGTTGTCCATTTCTTCTAGGTTGTCCAGTATGTTACTATATAATTTTTCATAGTATTCTCTCATAACTCTTTGAATTTCTGTGGTGTCCGTAGTGATTTTTCCTTTCTCATTTCTGATTCTGTTTATGTGTGTAGACTCTCTTTTTTTCTTGATAAGTCCAGCTAGGGGTTTATCTATTTTGTTTATTTTCTCCAAGAACCAGCTCCTGCTTTCATTAATTCTTTCTATTCTATTCTTCTCAATTTTATTTATTTCTGCTTTAATCTTTATTATGTCCCTCCTTCTACTGACTTTGGGCCTCATTTGTTTCCTTTTATAGTTTCATTAATTGTGAGTTTAGACTGTTCATTTGGGATTGTTCTTCTTTCATGAGGTAGGCCTGTATTGCAATATACTTTCCTCTTAGCACAGCCTTCACTGCATCCCACAGATTTTGTGGTGTTAAATTATTGTTGTCATTTGTCTCCATACAGTGCTTGATCTCTTTTTTTATTTGGTCATTGATCCATTGATTATTTAGGAGCATGTTATTAAAACTCCATGTGTTTGTGGGCTTTTTCATTTTCTTTGTGTAATTTATTTCTAGTTTCATACCTTTGTGATCTGAGAAGCTGGTTGGTGCAATTTCAATGTTTCTGAATTTACTGAGGCTCTTTTTGTGGCCTAATATATGATCTATTCTTGAAAATGTTCCATGTGCACTTGAGAAGAATGTGTATTCTGTTGCTTTTGGATGGAGTGTTCTGTAGATGTCCGTTAGGTCCATCTGTTCTAATATGTTGTTGAGTGCCTCTGTCTCTTTACTTATTTCCTGTCTGGTTGATGTGTCCTTTGGAGTGAGTGGTGTGTTGAAGTCTAAAATGAATGCATTACATTGTTTTCCCCTTTAATTCTGTTAGTATTTGTTTCACATATGTAGGTGATCCTGTGTTGGGTGCATAGATATTTATAATAGTTATATCCTCTTGTTGGACTGACCCTTTTATCACTATGTAATGTCCTTCTTTGTCTCTTGTGACTTTCTTTGTTTTGAAGTCTATTTTGTCTGATACAAGTACTGCAGCAGGAGTTTTCTCACTATTAGTTGCATGAAATATCTGTGTCCATTCCTTCACTTTCAGTCTGTGTATGTCTTTGGGTTTGAAGCGAGTCTCTTGAAGACAGCATATAGATGGGTCTTGTTTTTTATCCATTCAGTGACTCTATGTCTTTTGATTGGTGCATTCAGACCATTTACATTTAGGGTGATTATCGATAGGTATGTATTTCTTGCCATTGCAGGCTTTAGATTCATGGTTACCAAAGGTTCAAGGGCAATTCCCTTACTATCTAACAGTCTAATTAAGTTACTTCGTATACTATTATAAACAAAACCTAAAGCTTCTTTTTTTTTCCCTCCTTTTTCTTCCTCCTCCATTCTTTGTATTTTATGAATCATATTCTGTACTCTTTGTCTTCCCTTGGGTGACATCTTTTTAGCCTTAGGAATACTTGCATCTATAGGAGTCCCTCCAAAATGCACTGTAGAAGTGGTTTGTGGGAGGTAAAATCTCTTAGCTTTTGCTTATCTGTAAATTATTTAATCCCTCCTTCAAATTTAAATGATAACCTTGCCGTGTAAACTATTCTTGGTTCAAGGCCCTTCTGCTTCATTGCATTAAGTATATCATGCCACTCCGTTCTGGCCTGTAGGTTTTCTGTTGAGAAATCTGATGATAGCCTCATGGGTTTTTCTTTGCATGTGATCTTTTTTCTCTCTCTAGCTGCTTTTAAAAGTCTGTCTTTATCCTTGATCTTTGCCATTTTAGTTATTATGTGTCTTAATGTTGTCTTCCTTGGGTCCCGTGTGTTGGGAGATCAATGCACCTCCATGGCTTGAGAGACTCTCCTTCCCCATATTCAGGAAGTTTTTAGCAATTACTTCCTCAATGACCCTTTCTATCCCTTTTTCTCTCTGTTCTTCTTCTGGTACCCCTGTAATGCGAATATTGTTGCGTTTGGATTGGGCACACAGTTCTCTCAATATTCTTTCATTCTTAGACATAATTTTTTTCTTTCTGTGCCTCAGCTTCTTTGTATTCCTATTCTCTAATTTCTATTCCATTTACTGTCTCTTCTACTACATCTAATCTGCTTTTAAATCCCTCCATTGTATGTTGCATTTCAGATATGGAATTTCTTAATGATTGAATCTCCAACCTAAATTCGTTCCTGAGGTCTTGAATATGTTTCTGTACCTCCATAAGCATGTTTATAATTTTTATTTTGAACTCTCTTTCAGGAAGATTGGTGAGTTCAGTTTCATTTGGCCCTCTTTCTGGGGTTTGTGACATTTTGTTCTGAACCATGTTCTTTTGTCATTTCATATTTCTGTGTGGTGCCCACTAGTGCACAGAAACTCCAGTCTCTGGAGCTGCTCAGCCCCTAGAGTGAGGTTGGGGGTCGTAGGGGAGTGGAGCTGGTGCCTGGGGGGGCGGAAAGATCTGTTTCCTGATTCCGGTTTGCAGTGCCTGTCTCCTGTGTCCGAGCCAGTGGCTCAGGCACACACGTGTAAATCTCTGTGCTTTGTATCTCTAGCTGTTGCTGGTGGGGCCTCCCTCTGGCTGGCCTGATGCCTTCACAGTGACTGCCAGTTTGCGCCCAGGTGCCTGCAGGCCAGTAGGACGGTTTGGTAGGTTGTGTGTCACAGGGGGGCCTCGGAGCTAAGTAGGCAGCCAGGGAGATGGAGCACCAGAAGCTCCCCAGCGTTCCCAACCAGCTGGGCAGAGCACGCCCAGAGAACCTTGTCCAGCTCTCCCTTTTCCCGTGCAGCAAGCTCCGTGCAAACGCCGCCCCTTCAGCAGCCCTCTGGCTGCTAGGAAGCCTCTCAGACTGCCTGCCTTTCCTCTGAGACAGAGCGGCTGGGTGTCGATCCTTACGCCCACAAACAGCCAGAATGTCAATCTCTCAAGCACTCCACCCATCCGAGCTCCCCAATGTCCAGAGCACCACACACTATAGGATTCTGCTCACAAAGCAGATCTCGAAGGCTAGGTGTTCAACAGTCCCAGTCTTCCACCCCCTCCTGCACTTCGTTTCTCTTCCTCCTGCCGGTGAGGTGGGGTTGGGGAAGGGGTTGGGTCCCACCACATTAAGGCTTTCCTAGGTTACCCTGGTTCATGAGGTCCACTCTGTTCATGAGGTCTGTTTGCAGTCTGGTTCAGCCTTTTTTCCTGTTGCTGTTTTAAGGTTAGTTGTATTAATTAACTATATTTTTGTATAATTTGTGGTTCTGGGAGGAGCTCTCCGTCTCACCTCTCACGCCGCCATCTTGCAAGTCCATATTCATTGCATTTTACAAATTACCACAAAACAAATGGGTTCACAAATAACTGGCTAGTTTGTAAGAAGGAACAAAAGGGAATAGAGAGTCTAGAAATTCAGAACTTGTAGGATTGAAAGAGGCAACTGCTACTCAACTCCAAATAACAGAAGATTTCAATTAAGAAATGAATTGAGTTTCCAACAAGGATCAAAGCAAGGATATGGCTGTCAAACCCATGGTTTACACTTTTTAATGGATAAGGTGAGACCTGGTAAGTCTTTTCAGTTGGAAAAAAAAAAGGACTTAGAGAAAACAGGCTAAA
>JAQQAC010007890.1:6202258-6226703 GCA_029783875.1 Phataginus tricuspis | reverse complement strand
ACTCAACACCAAAATATCCCAAATAATCCAATTTAAAAAGTGTTGAGGAACTGAATAGGTATTTTTTCAGAGAAGATATACAAATGACCAACAGACACATTAAAGATGCTCACCATCACTAATCATCAGGGAAATGTAAATCAAAACCACAATGAGGTGTCACTTCACACTAGTCAGAATGGCTAATATCAAAAACACAAGAAGTAACATGTTGGTGAGGATGTGGAGAAAAGAGAACCCTCCTACAGTGTTGGTGGGAATGTAAATTGGTGCAGCTACTATAGAAAGCAGTATGGAGGTTTCTCAAAGAAGTAAATAGAAATACCATATGACCCAGTAATGCCATTTCCAGGAATTTACCTGAAGAAAACAAAATAACAAATTCAAAAAGATATATGCATTCCTGCTTATCGCAACATTATTTACAATGGCCAAGATATGAAAGCTGCTTAAGTGTCCATTGGTGAATGAATGGGTAAGGAAGAAGTGGTATGTATACACAATGGAATATTACTCAGCCATAAAAAAAGAATGAAATCTTGCCCTTTGTGACAACATGAATGGACCTAGAAGGTATTATGCTGAGTGACATAAGTCAGAGAAAGACAAATATCATATGGTTTCACTTACATGTGGAGTCTAAGAAACAAATAAACAAAACAGAAATATACTCAAATACAGAGAACAGACTCATGGTTGCCATTGGAGAAGGGGATGAGAGCATGGGCAAAATAGGTGATGGGGATAAAGAGATACAAACTTGCAAATATAAAATAGTCGAGGGAGGAAAATACAACATAGGGAATATCGTCAATAATATTGTAATTTCTTTGTATGTCAACAGGTAGTAACTACATTTATCATGGTAAGCATTTAGTAATGTATATAATTGTAGAATCACTATGTTGTACATCTGAAGCCAATATAATACTGTATATCAAGTATATTTCAATAAAAAGGAAAAAAGTACAGCTTTATAAAGTTCCCCTGTGTTAACATTTGACCACATTGGCCTTACCATATTCACTGTCTCTGCTTTCACTCTTAATTGGTCTGCACACACACACACATACATACCACACACATTATTAATTTTTCTGTATCTGGTGGAAGTAAATTGCAGGCATGATGCTTGTTATTCCTAATATTTCAGTGTTAATCTATAAAAACCTCACTGCTAACATCATGCTTAATGGTGGAGGGCTGAACGCTTTCCCCCCAAGATCAGGAATAAGACAAGGATGTCTGCTCTGCCACTTCTACTCAGCATTACACTGGAAGTTCTAGACAGGGCAACTAACCAAGAAAAAGATACAAAAGCATCCAGATTGGACAGTAAGACATAAAATTTTTATTACCTCTATTTGCTGATGATATGATTGTGTACATGGAAAATCTGAAGGAATGTACTAAAAATACATGAGAACTAATAAGTTCAGCAAGGCTGGAGGATGCAAGATAAATATGCACAAATCAATACTATTTTTCTGTATTGTAATCTCGGTCTCTGCCCGCAGGAAGATCATGTGGTGGTGGTAGAGGCAAACTCATACACGGGGTGTTGTATAGTGATAAGCGGCATTGAGCCAAGTGTGAGTCAGCAGGGGAGCTTCATGAAGATGATCTTTGAGTAAAAGTTGAACATAAAGGAGAAAAGGAAGGAAGAAAGGCATTAGAGACAGAGAAAGCAGCTCAAGTCAAGTCCCTGAGAGAGTTACAATAAGTTTGGTATCAAAATGCAAAGTGAGAAGCAGGAAAACAAGGATGGAGAGAGTAGTGACCCAGGATAAATCATGAAGGATTTACTGGTGGGCTGAGAGCTCAGCACTGGCTGAAAAACATGGATTTCTGGTGGTAGCAATTTTTTCAGATGTTTGAGATTCCCCAGCAGGATTCATCTGCTTGGATTTAACAGTGGACAATGCAGATTGCATCGTGGACCTCAAAATGGGCATGTTGGTGGGTGGAGGCGACCGAAGGATGAAGTGGAAGGGAAACAAGCACAGGTGGGAGAACAATACATGGTCAAAACTGGGCAGGCAAGAGAAAGATGCCAAGCAAATGTTCCTGCAGAAGAAAGAATACAGGTAACCACTCTCTATAGAGAGATGGAAGAGTAAAAAATGTGGGAATGAAGGATATTGGAAATTTTAGATTTCTGAAACAGTTTCAGATGATGATGACATCCAGAGTGTGGCCCTCCAGGCATCTGGATGTGGCACATGGAAGGCATTCTATCCACTTGCTGATTTTGTTGAAGGAGTGACTTGGCCTTTTTTTAAGGATTTCCATTATTTTTGCTTGTCTAAATAAGTCTTCAGAGTGGGTCAAAATTATTGAGTGAGATTCCTCTTACATAAAGGAGCGTTGCTTCTGCCTCATCAGTCTCATGAGAGGTAGTAGGGATCTGGCAAGATCATGAATATGAAGAAGCTAATCAAGCCCAAGGAATTTTTAATAAATTCATTACTCAGCATATATAGATCTTGTATTGAAAACGTCCTAGAAAGGAGTAGCCATATTCAACTGTCAGCTCTCTGGAGTTTTTTCAGATGATAGCAGTGAGCGGCTCAGACCATATGGGCACACATTCGTCACTGACATGTAAACTATGCCTTAATTAAACAGGAGATGAAGCTGTTTGCCAGATACCCAAATTTAGGATCAAGGAGTGGTACAGAAATACTAAAGTAAGATATGAGGTACTTAAATTTCTGGGATCTCAGTGACTCATAGTCGTGGCAGATATACCCCTACATCTTGTCTTGGGAAAACTGTCATTTGAAAGGCTGGTACAAGAATAGTAGGGAGAGATGTCCTAATCCAAAGGCAGTTAATGACTCATGACTCAGATTAATGGTTGGGAATGCCCCTTTCCACGTGTGATCCCAACAGAAAGGAATAAAGGGAGTTTTTCCTTAGTAAGGTAAAGACTGCAGGTGGAATGGTCCTACCCCTGGGTGGTTTGTGGGGCCCCACGCAGGGGCAAGAGGAGGAGCTTGGGCTATGAATCCCCAGGCAATTTGCAGATGCACAATCACACATAAATCTGTTAAAGATGAACTCAAAACTTTTATGCATTAAAGAGACATTAGTGTAGAAAAAAGGTAATGCTTAATCTATTCAGCACTAAGTTATGCATTAATTTAGGAAGGGTTTAAAAGTTGTTTATTTGAAAGAGCAATTTATTGTCAGCCCCTCTTCAATTGGTAATTTTATTACTATTTTATGTCAAAGATTATCATCTCTCTTTTTTCTATTTTTATATCCGATTTAATATTTTTATTACACAGATTCAATAATAAATCATAAGATGTTTCTTAATTACTTTTTACCTCTCTGAGTTCTCTCCTCTGCTATTCCTTTTTCCCTGGAATATATAACAGAATTTCATCAGCAACAAGAAATTAAACAGAGGCTTTAATAAAATGTTACTTTTCTGATACAGGCTTAGGGAGACATACTTGAACAGGAACTTGTGTTGGAAAGAAAGTGGCCACTGGACATTAGTGGCCTGTGAGCTTCATATGCACAATAGTGTGAGAGATGCTTAAAAAAACCAAAAAGGCAAAATAAACTTAGGTTCCACATATGGAAGTAAAGTGCTTGGAAGGCAGGAAAGTAGTACTTCTGTGTTCTGCTGATCAAACCACAGCTGAGATACAGAGTTCCATTTGGGAAAACAATCTCGGAGGAATGTGGGGGAAGGCCGCCAAGGAGAGAATCTGGCACCGGTCTTGGGAGGAAGCATGGGAGGGGCTTCGGAGAACTGGCCTGAGGAAGGGAACAGAAGGGGAAGACGGAACCACAGACAATGGGCCACTCACTGGGAAAAGGTGTGAATTTGTGGTAAATTTATTCAAACTAGGATTCTTATGCAGAGATTACAGGGAAGTACTTTATAGGTTAATTATTTAAAATTGTTTTCTAGCAAATAGGCCCATCGAAAAATGGAATATGCTATCTTAGAAAACAGCCATTTGCTCACCATTCAAGTAGGAAGTAAATGAGCATCTGTTGGGGGCAGTACAGAGCAGCATGGTCCAACGGAGCTCTGTGCAGTGATGGGGATGTCTGGATATGTCCTGTC
This sequence comes from Phataginus tricuspis, assembly GCA_029783875.1. Taxonomy (NCBI): domain Eukaryota; kingdom Metazoa; phylum Chordata; class Mammalia; order Pholidota; family Manidae; genus Phataginus; species Phataginus tricuspis. The sequence continues at coordinate 6,222,613 of JAQQAC010007890.1, read as the reverse complement.
AAGACGGTAGCCACTAGTTTTGTGGGGCGAAGAATACTTGAAATATGACTAGTGTGACCAACAGCTGGATTATTTTAAGTATAATTTACATTTAAACTGGCGTAGGGCACAGTGGCTACCATATTGGAGAGTGTAGCTGTAGAGTCTAGAAGAAATCCCTGCACTGGGTTGGAATTTGGAATAAACCAACTCCAGGAGTTCTAACCTTACCCCCTAGTGCCTCCCCTCACCCTGCCTCCTTCCCCTGGTTTCCCACACCCCACTCCAGTAATTACTGAATTACTAATTATATTTTCTTGAATATGCAAGGGCATTTCATGCTTGTACATGTTTTCTTTGCATGGAATGCCCTCCTCTAACATGTTCTACTTTTCTTCATCCTTCCTTGCATTCTCAGTTCTTCTGTAAAAACCTTCCTGATAGCCCAATCAATACTTTGTCTTCTGTATTTTGGACACATATCTCTTATTAAGTGCATCATACAATATCCTAGCCATCTATTTATATCTCCCTCTCACCCACTTGCTTTGAGCTTTCTTAATCATAGGGCAACTTTGCATCTCTAGCACTTAGCAACTGGCTTCCACAGTAGTGCCATTGAGCAAAATGGAATATGAACATACCTGATACTCCAGAGGACACATGTGTTTACTAAATGATACCCAAGAAATCTGCTCCATATAAGGGGAGATGTTACAACTTACAATTTATAGGTAAAAATAAGGAATTCATGGTTTTAAAATAATTTGTCCAATATCACCTAGAAAAAGTAAGTAGAAGAAATTGGCATATAATCATATCTTAATATTCATCTCCCTTCCCCATTCCTGAATATCATGTGTCAAGTTAAATACAGTCACTTTGGAAGAAGTTTAATTAAAGCTCTTAGAGCTACAAGGGATCTCAAGATATCCCCTGCCTTTTAGCAGTGAGATTGAAAAAGTCTAGATTTCCCCAACTTTACTGAGCTAGAAAGTTGCAGAGTTGGCTTTAAAACTAGGTTTCCTAATTGTTAGGAATTTATGTCTCTGTTGTTATTTTAAAGTTTAATGTGTTCAGATTTTTCTGATTCAAAAATATACTTGTTCTTTATAAAAATACTGGAAAATACAAAAAAATATAGAAAAGTGTAAGGAAGAGAATAAAGGTCATTCATAATCTACAAGTGCAAAGACTCATTCATTCATTCATTCTGCCCATGTCCACTGCCAAAAGTTACCAGGAACATGGCTGAAGTTGAGTAAGTTGTAATTATTACTCATTGCAGTGAGGGAGAACACACTCGTGGAGAACCCTGGGGCCCTCAGTCAGAGAGGCCAGAGAGAATGTATTATGGTTTTGCACCGTGGTTGAGTGATTCAAGGGAGGGTATAAGGGAAGGGGAGAAGGGTTTCCTTCTAGACTGGGTTCTTGTTAGAAAGTAAGACAGTTCTATGATTGGGTATCTCAAATCTGAGTTATGAAAAGAGTGGACTAGAACAAGGATAAAGTTACAATTTATAAAGAAGAAGCAGTCACTCATTTTCCCCAAGAGAAGGGCATTTGGGAGTGTCACTGTGACCTCACTTTTGTCTGTTCTTGGACAAAATCACATAGTGGCCTTTTCTTACTCTATCATGGTCTCAGAGTAAGCTTGTCTGAGGTTGGTGTTTTCTGAGATGGTTTACATCAAATAAGAATGGCCCTACTGTGTCAGACCAGCTCTGAACATCAGCAGCTGCTGCTTTTTGTCTTAATTCAGCTATTCATTCAATAGATATTTATTGGTCACCTACTTGTAACTCAGTTATATGAGTCAGAATGTAGTGAATAAAGCACAGGGCATGTTCTCCTGGGGATTATATTCTAACAAGCAAATAGATGTATAACACAAGGTCTGGTAGTGCTGACTTTCATGGCCACACACTCTGAAGAGACGTAACGCCAGGGAAGAAGCCCTCCTGGGAGAGGGTCCGTCTGAGACAGGATAGGCAAGGAAGGCCCCTTGTGAGGTGATCTGAGCAGAGATCTGCATGAAGTAAAGGGAAGATCATGAGAGGCCAGAGGGAAATGAGTCCCAAGCAGGAGAAAGCAACTGAAAGTCTCGGGGGAGAGGACAGCGTGGAGTCTAGGAGTGAGCGGGATGGGATCTGGTGACAAATGGAGACGTCGCCGCAGACAGGAGCCCACTTCGTCCTTCCGCCCCCCAGAGGGAAGGCAGAGAACAGCACAGGTGCGGTGAGTGGGGAGGGGGCCGTGGTGACGGCGTTTGGAAGTTCTCTTCAGATAGACTCGGTTTTCTTAGTGAAATAAGAAGCAGGCCTTCTGCTGGGAGCCAGGACAGGGGGACAGTGTTGAAACGCACAAGGGAAGAGAACATAAAATAGTCATCTTGAGTAGGAGAGTGATATTATTAGGGTAGATTTTAGCTCCTAGATCACTGTCACTCTCCAAAACTAGTCTTTTTATAAAACTCCATGGTTTTAGTATCCATGTTCATAATCCTTCCAGTACTTTAGCCTCTCAGTTCTTTTCTGTCCTCTCTTCCAATCTTTTTCTCTACTACCCTATCTGTCTTTTCCTCTCACTCCCGTGACACCCTAGACCTTATCATTTACATGAAACTGCCACCCTCCCATAATTTCATTTTCAAGCACTTCGCTTTCTACCACCTTCCAAATTTCTAGCTTATTTTCCTCTAGTATCCCAAACCTAGCAATCCTTCATTCTATCCCTACCACCTTCTCACCATCCCTCATTCCAATTATTTCAACCCCCTCCTTATCTAGCTTAGATGCCTTGATCAGTCATAATCATCTCCTTGTGTGTAACACTCTAGCATCTCCTATTTATCTCTAGTTTCTCCAAATTTTCTCTCTTGATTTTTCTCATTACACAAAACATGCTGAAATTTCCCCCATTTTATAAAACACCATTTTTAATCCTACTTCTGCTACTATGTTTTCTCTCTTTCCCTGCATAGGAAAAAAAATTCTCAAAAGAGTTGTCTGTATTCACTGTTTCCAAGTCCTTTCCTTCCATTCTCTCTTCCACCCTCCCTAATCAGCCTTTCCTTACCACCACCCCACTAAAACTCCGTATTACACAAGTTTGTAAATCTATTCTCAGTTGTCGTTTTGCTCCATATCTCAGCGCTTTTGTCTTGTTTTGTCCTTTTCTTCACTTGTCTTCCGGGACATCAGAGTTTTCTGATTTTCCTTCTGTCTCACTGGCGGCTCCTTCTGAACGCCAAAGGGCTCAAAGCCTTGGACTTCTCTCTTCTATCTCCATTCACTCCCTTGGTGATCTGATCCAACCTCACGGCAATAAATGCCACATGTGTGCATGCTAATGACTTCCAGATCTTGTCTTTGCCCACATCTGTCCCCTGAATACCAAGCTTACATATAACTTCCACTCATCACCACTTGGGTGTCTAATTGGCATCTCAAATCTAGCATATCCCAAACTGACCTTTTATCTTCCCTTCTGAATTTAAGCCACCCATTCTTCCACATTCAGGTTCGATGGCAACTCTACCTTTGCAGGTGGTCATGCCAAAAGCATTGGAGTCATCCTTGATTCCTCTTTGTCTCACATCTCGCACTCAATGTGTTGGAAAATTTGCCCAGTTCTTAGCACTTTGGGCCACCCTAGGTCTTCCGTGACTGCCCCAAACTGAGTGTTTTCCTATCTTGTGCACTACTGGTCTGTGATACACTATTTGAGAAGCCCTGGGCATGTGGTGGAGAATAAGGGGTGTATGGGAATAAGGAGAAGCTTTTTAAGCAAAGAAAATAAAAGCAGGGAAGAGGAAAATGACACATTTGGAGGGCTGCTGGTAGTTCAGCATAGCTAGAACAGAGGATGTAAGAGATGAGGCTGGAGAAATACATGGGGGCTAGATTATGGATGGCCTTGTATTATTTACTAGGCAGAGGACTTTATTTTGCAGGCAATGAGGAGTCATTGAAAAGTCTTAAGTAGGGGGAAACATAACCAGATTTGTGCTGTAAAGATCACTCTGGCAGCCTGCCTAGGCCCCAGCTCTCGGGGGTGTACTCTTGTCTTTTTCTATAATTGTGTTTTTCCAGATAAGCTCTTAAAACTCAACCAGAAAGAAAAAAAAGGAAAAGAAAAAGATTAGTCTTACAGCAAAGTGGAAGATCAAGTAGACAGGACACGTCTGGAGCAGCAGGGTGGGGACAGTCAAAAAGAAGAACTATTTGAATAGCCGAGGAGAAAGATGACTGAAATAAGGTGGGCTCTGTGGAGATAGAGAAGACAAAGCTGAGACATTTTTTAAATATCATATTCCCTTAGATTTGGTATATCATTGAATATGGCGAAAGGTGGGAGGCGAGGGCGATTCCCAGTTTCTTGCCTTGGGTGTGTTTGGGGGTAGGAGACGGGAGGAACACGCACAGAGAAATGATGCACTGCTGTTGGACTGACTGAGTTTCAGGCTCCCAGAGACATCTCAGTGAAGACAGGCAGGAAGTTAATACATTTTATGGGTCAGGAGCCCTGGAGAGAGGTTTGGGCTGAGGATGTGAGTTTAGGAGTTACTTGAACACATAGCCATTCTAGCCTGGACGTGGGAATTGGTCAGCGACGGTATGCCAAAAGGGAAGAGAAACGACCCAAGGGTAATATGTAAGATTAGGTATGTGCAAAGGAACAGGAGCCCCTGAAAAGTCAGCGTGTCTGGGGGTAAGATGAGAATCAAGAGAGGACAGTGTCTCAGAAATTAAGGGAGAAATTTCAAGAAAGGAAGTTACCATCAGGTACAATGCGAAGTATCTTAGCCCAGGCCGCTGTACCAAAACACCGTAGACGTTGCGGCCTTGACATCACAGGGATTTCCGACTGTCCTGGAAGCGGCAAAGTCCTAGATTAAGGTTCTGGCATATTGATTGGTTCCTGGGAGAGCCCTCTTCCTGGCTTTCAAATGGCCACCTTCTGTCTGTGTCTTCACCTGACAGGGAGGGAGGGAGGAGAGGGGAGAGAGAGAGACTGAGACTGGGAGAGTGAGAGCATGCTCTGGCCTCCTGCTTGTATGAGAACACTCATCCCATCACGGAGGCTTCAACCCCGGGACCTCATGTAAACCTGCCCACCTCCCAAAGGCCCCACCTCCAAAGGCCACCGCACCGGGGTTAGGGCCTCAAGATCTGAACTGGGGTCTGGGCGGGGAGGACGCACAAACAGTCCATAGCGAGGGTGGAAGGGGTCCTTTAGGTTTGGCTGCCAAGAAGCATTTAGTGGCCTTGGTCAGTGCAAGTTTTGAAGTGAGTATGGAAGTCTGACAGATAAAAGGCGAGTCAGAAAGCGAAGAGCATGATCTCAGTCTAGAGTTCCAGGACCTGGCTTCAAAGGAGAGGAGAAACGTAGGGGTGTATTCAGAGGGGTGTTTTCAGAGCTGTTTTAAGAGGGAGGGGTGTGAGCATGCTCACAGGTATCTAGAAGTTATCAGTAAAGAATATTTTGATAATTTGAAAGTACTGGAGAGAAAGGAGATGACTAACGGAGCCGAGTCTTTTGGGTAAAGGAAGAGGGTTGCACTGAGAGAAAGAAGAGTTGAACAGGAAGCAAGATTTCTTCTGCTGGGGTCAGAGAAGAGGCAGTAAGGTTGGGGCCAGATCTAGGAATCATGTAGGTGTAAGCAGGGCCAGCTTCAGGCACAGCTGCATAGGGCTCACTCTCCAAAGGAGTCCTATGCTTCATCAAATCTCTGCTGTGGCTGCTTTGAAATTCTTAATAGTGTTACCTTTGAATTTGTGTTTTGTGTGTGTTCAATGGGACAGTGAAGTATACGCCAGAAGAAAAAAGATATGCCTGCTGGCGGTGTACATACACTCAAGTTGAAGCCTACAGACATGGCAGGCAGCAGGCAGTTCAGTGGCTGTCCCACAGAGGCGCACACACCTGGTGCAGGCGGGGGAGCTCTGGGGGCCTGAAGGGGCAGCTAGGGCTGAGAGTTGGGACAGGTTGGCAGTGGCAGCAGACGCAGCCGTGCTGGGGGCCTGGGCCCCCACCCTGGGAGTGAGGAGGGGCTCAGAATGAAGGCAGCACCGGCAGCGGGGGGCTAGCTCACCTCTGACCCAGGATCCCCACCCTGCGGCATCCGTACGAGCACTAACTCCTGTGCATGCTCAGGCAATCAACTTTGGGAAAACAGTTAACATGAAACAGAAGTTTACATGTGGAATAAAGCTTATCAGAGGTTTATTAGACTATTTCAAAGAGTTCAGAATTTATTGTTTTGAAAACTGCTACAACACTGCCAAGCACATGTCCGTTAAATTGATGCTGTATAAACTTAGAATTAAATTCTAACTTAACACAAAACTGATTAGTATAAAAGATCTTTTTAGAAAAATTGTTCCGTAAGAATCATCAGTTCAAAATGTACTAAAACATATGTCGAAATACTTTATCAGAAATTTATTTCAATGTCATAGCCTATAAAACACTGTGAAGAGTTCCTGTAATAGTTGCATCAGCCTAAAGATCCTTCTCAAAATAAAAAATTATTACAGTGTTGCATTTGTGAAAAGCTTTCAATTATATCAACTGAAAATGAAATTGCTGAAGGTAAAAATTGTGCCGACCTAATAAGTGAACTTGCAGAAAAGTGAACCATAATAATCTTACCATGAGGATGTAACATGAATAAGATAGTGTTATTTATTGTATTATATAAAATTATGGTACCAAAGATATTATTTTTTGCAGTTTGTAAGTTTATGTTTTATTCATGTGTCACTCTTACTCTTAATATATTTTATAATTAATAAAATATTTTTAAAGGAAAAATTGGAGGCAAGGATTGGGGTGTGGAAGCATTAAAAGAAGGTGGCTCTGAGGGTTGGTTCCAGGGAGTTTTAAAGGTTTAAAATATTATGTAGGGAATCAGTAAGGGAATGGGCCCCTTTGTCTGAGTGTTTTTAAATACTTTCAATATAGTAATTTCCATAAGCTTTTTTAATAACTATATCTATAATAGTCATTTTATGACTGATCATAAAGAAAATTACAGTTGGGAATTATTCTATTTCTACCAACACATTTGCTGGGTTTAATGTTGTGAAAAGTGGAATACCATTAGCTTGACTTGATAAGAAATAAATGGTGTGCTGAGGCCTCGATTGCTATAGATGATAGAGAATAAACATAAGAGTGTCATGTAAACTGTAAAGTATTATAGGCACTATAATAATTAAATTTGGTTTTAGTAAATGAGCTATAAATGAATTTCAGAAATGTCCTTTTCTTTATAAAAGTGGAATTTTGCAGATTGACATATACTTTGTTGAAAATCTGAAAATTTTGTTATATAGAGAAAAAAATGATTCAGAGGTTCTTTTTTCCAAACTCTACTATTATTATTTTGATATGTTTTCTTCCTTTCTTTCTTCCAAATTATTTTGATATTTTTCTTCAGCAAATTTTGAGAATACAATTGTAGTCATATAGTTATATGTTATAGAAATTCTTCATAAAAACCATTTTAGCATTTAGATGATTGTCATGTGCCCATTATATATGATTTATCCATTTACCTATTGTTGGACATTTAGGTTGTTACAACTTTTCTGTAATTGTATATAACTTCATGAAGATTCCTCACTGAATCTCTTGCTAGTTAAAATATTTCTAAAGTTAAACTCAGTTTAATCACATTCCATTTCTCTGCCTGTTCCTCCTTTCTCCCCCTTTTTAACAAACAAAAATGAATGCCACTGATCTATCTGAATCTTAGTTACTGAGAACAATGTGCATAAAAAACAATTATTCTTGGAAGGTGAAAAAACACTAAGGCTAACCTCACAGGAAATTACCTTTATGAACTTATTTTCTGTTATATTTGAAATGCCTGAGGACTTCTTAGCAGGGAGGAAAAGCAGAGATTCTGATACCGCAGATACTGCTTGGTTAATCACTGCCTGAGAAAACTTGGGCGGGAAATAGGCTGAAGGTCCCTGACACACGTAATAAGCTGTTTTCTGTCACCTCTAAACTGTTTAAATGTAAAGAGATCATCTGGAATCACATTTAGATTTTCCTAAATGGCCACTGTGCCCAGGAATATTTCACTTGTCCTCTATTCAGTTCAACCTAATCATTACTGGCTGTTCGAGGATATTTATTTTGTGGTCAGGAGACTTGAAAGAGTTAAGGCCCTTTTCAAACGCCTTACTTGTTTTCGGGACTAACTTCCACAACAGGATCTGGCTTCTTAGCGCTTCAGAGAGATGTCTAAAGAAAATTCTATGTTAGACGCATCACTGAGATGCTTGCTGTCCCACCAGGAGCGCATGGGAAAACAGCTTGGTGGAGTACGTTTATTTTTGTCTTTTTCTTCCCATGAGTTTTCCACCAAACATCTGGCCGTTTCTAAAATGAGGTTGACTAACCATTTATGAGATTTGAGAAGGGACTAATTAGTATTGTAGGTTGATTGGGGATTGTATCTATTTTTACTTAAAAAAATCACATGCAGAGAAGCATTTGGTGACTTGCTTGTAAAATTACTTTTCCCCAACCATAGTGTATGGTGTGGCCACTGCATAGGCACAAAGCTCACGATTCTTTATCACTCTTTGAAATTGGGCCCATCTCAATCGGTGTCACTTGGCCGCATGATTTCACACAGTATTACAGGTTGAGGCAAGAGAAAACAGGAACTCTGACTCCAGGTTTTCACAGATGTGTCCTTATTAATTTTTCAAGTGAGAGGCTAGCCTAACACCCCTTTGCAGGCCTTTCCTTTGGGCATTGAACAGAGATGACTAGCTACAGTACAGAAGTCTTGCATTTGTGGTAACAGTGACCATGAGCCCCCTCACCCCAACCTCCTCGTCCCCATCCTGTCCTCTGACCGGGAGGCCCTAGCACCCTGGGCCAATCCCTACCTCCAGAAAAGCATCATGAATACCACAGAGGAAAGCAGAGGTCACTTTTTAGGGCTGAAATTCCTGGCCTGGAATCTCACTACAGCTCTTCTGTCAGTGCCGCCATCTACTTTTAGCTTGTATGAACTAGTCTAGATTAACTATAGCTCTTCTCCTACTGTCCTCCAACTAGAGTAAATCCTCTGATGAATGAGTCTAAATTAACTCGGAATTCCCAAAGAGCCAGGATCTCTTTTCTCTCTCTATCTACATTCTTGCCAAACTTCAGCCTCACGCTGTTTTTACCCTGCACCAGTCTCCTTTGTCTCCTTAGTTTACCCCTCATTGAAGTTTCCATCCAGAGGTCAGCTTCTCTGCCCACACCTGGCCCCACTAAAGACAAAAACAAAAAGTTACCCAAAGACAATCACAATAGATTTCGAGCCCATTCACTGTTTTCCCTCAGCATCCTGTGCTTAAGTTTTCAGTGGAGCCTATGTTCTACTAGAATCACCTCTTTACTGGAGGGCTGTCTGCTCTGCTAGGTGCTAACATTCTTGAGAACACCATTCTGTTCATCTTTATACACCACTAGGTTAAAGTGGTCTAAGACACAGTTCTGTTCATCCAGGAATTTGCAATCTAGTTGTGAGAAAAAGGTGTAGTTATGTAAAGCCAACAGCAAAACCTATGTATGATTAGGTTTAGGCCTGTTTGGTGTAATTATTAGATCAACGGGAATTTATAGACAGGATTGACCGTGAAGGAGGGACGGTTTAAGGAGGCTCCACAAGGAAGCTGAGATTGGAATTATCCAGATGTCGCCATTGCTGCAGACAGGGGCAGAGTGTATGTGTGTGTTTGGGGGTGTGGTGATAAACCGAGAGAATAAAATGAACAAAACTGTGGGGAGAGGTGATAACACTCAAACTCTACCCCCTTTGCATATTCCAAGTATACAATACAATACTATTAACTATGATCACATTGCTGTGCGTCATGTCTGCAGGATATTACCTTGGTCATTGGCACCACCTTCTCTCTTACTTGCCCTATTGTCCGTCACAAGGTCATATTGATTTTACCTTCTCAACACTTCTCAACTCCACCCACTTACCATCTCCATAACCACCCCCCAAATCCAGTCATCATCTCATCCAGACCACTGCCAAAGATACCCAACTCTTCTCCCTGCAGGCACTCTTGCCTACATCCAATCTGTTCTCTACATGGCTGCCAGGACTGTTTACTTCTCAAAACGTAAATCTGGTCATGTCAGTCCAATGTTTGAAATACTCCATAACTTCCTCTGACTCTTGGGATAAAGACTAAAACGACAGCTGTGGCCCAAAAGGCTGTGTTAGTTGCAGTCCTCCAAGAGGTGGATGCTAAGATGGGATTGGACGAGGTATGAAAGTACTTGTTAGGGAAAGTGCCTGTGAAGAATGCAGAGGTAGAGCATGTGGGAGGACTTTCAGACTGTGATGTCAGTGTAACACTTGTGAAAAAGGGAGAAGGAAGGAGGCCTGGGCAGGAAGAGGCTCTGATTCCAGCAACGTTCTAAGAAAGTTTTGGCTAAGCTAATGTTGCCAGTTAGAAAAGTCTTCCGTCTATGGCAGTGTCCTTCCTGCCCACCACCCCCACGCCTATGCTCAGTCTTGGCTGGGAGCTGCCCAAGGGAAGTGAGGCTTCAGTGTGAACACAGTGGATCCGGAAGAGCAATGGCTCAGGTTATCAGTCAGCTGTTTTCCCTGCAGCAGGAGACCTGAGTGGTGCACTTTCATGACCACAAGGCCCTGTGTGGTTTGACCCCTGCCCACTTCCCCAGCTTCGCCTGGTACCGTGCTGCCCTTTGTGGTCTCATACTAATCTGACAAGTCTTTTGTTATTTACTTGAACATGAATGTTACTTGTTTCCAACCCCTCTCCCTAACACAAACATCAGCTTATTCCTATTAACTGTTCTAGCAGTCAGCTCAGTTGTCTATTTGCTTGTAGATGATTTCCATGACTGGGGCCAAATCTCCCTTTTACATGCTCTCACAGCAGTATATACCTCTCTTTCATAGCATTATTTGTGTGATTCTTTCATTACTGTCTGTCTTCTCTCCTAGACTGTGAGGTACCTAAGAATTGAAAGTGTCTTTTTTTGCTTGTGAATATATCACCAGTGACTAGCGGATAGTACAGGCTCAAAATATTTTTGTTAAATGAATGAGTGGATGTAAGAAAGGAGACTCAAATCCCTGATCTGCTGGGGACATGGAGACTTTTGGTCTTCTAAGCTATTTTGTCTACCTGCCGCTGATGAGAAGTTGACAACCCTGCCCTTGCATGTGAGATCTACAAATTCTAAGAAAATGACATTGGGTGAATCAGGGTCAGGGAGAGTATAGAAGTATAGAAACAAAGAAGCCAGTCTTGGCATGAAGAGCTGATAAAATGAATTACAGAGACATTTTAAAGAAAGAAGTAAAGTGAGTTGGTCGTTTACTGGACATTTCATTTATTTGGAGTGAATCAAAGATGACTCTGAGGTTTCAAGTATGGTGACCAGGATCCTGGAGATGCCAGTGTCGGTGGCAGGGAAGCTTGAAGGTGAAGCCTGAACGGGAAGAAGGAGGAGTTTGGTTGTGAAGACACAGATTTCAAATGAAGCCAGGCTCTCCTAGTGGAAATGGTCCATGAGGCACTTGGAGATGTGGAAGTGAAGCTGGCAAGAGATCTGACGTCCATCGAGGGTCTCCTCCAAGGGGCCTGCTGTGGCAGCTGTATCCCAGGGCCTTGGGGGTCTGGGGTGGGGGAACCTGCGCCACACGGAGAACAGGGAGATAACCTGACAGGCAACAGGATAAAGGAAAATGTTATTTGGCATCTAATAGGCCAAGTAGCTGGACAGGGTAGCTCCCAGTGCAAAGTGTCAAGGCAGAGATGTGGAATCTGGTGGGGAGCTGATTGAATGGAAAGTAGAGCTCCAGAAGAGATGGGAGGTTTGAAGAGGGTAATGGAAAGGAGACCCTGGAAGGATTCTCTGAGCCTATGGAAGAGTGGGTGTCAAAGCCTATAGCTTCGGCCAGGTGCAAGGTCACCTTTATACTAGCCGCTCCGCGTAGAGGTGATGGTGGAACTGTGAGAATGCACAGTCCCCAGCAGAATCACATGAACTTCAGGAGAGAAGAGCCAGGGCCTGAGGATTCAATACTGACAATGAGGGAGCAGAGTGAAGGGCAGTTTTTATGAGGCTCAGAGGAATTGGGGTGTAATTATACATAAGTGCTGAGGGCAGAGTATCAAGGAAGGAGAAGGGAAAATTCTCAGCACACATTCAAGAAAAATGGGAACACACAAAACAAAATTATGCTCAATTTTCTGGTGGACCAATGTCCCCCAATACCTTTTTTGAATATTCTTTCTATTGAGATATAAATGATATACAAAAAGTGCAGAGACCTTAGGAATATAGTTAATGAGTTTTGACAACTATATACACTTGTATAAAGCATTGTCCCAGTCAAGATACAAAACATTCACATCATCTGAGAAAGTTCCCCATGTACCGTTCCATTAAATCTCCACCCCTCTCTCTTCCCAGGACAATTATGGTCCTAATTTCCGTGGTCATAACATTAGGTCCGGTCTAGAACTTCCTGTAAATGGAATCATACTGTTTGTACTCTTTGTGTCAGGCTTCTTTTACCCCACATATATTTTTGAGATTAATCCATGTTGTCTTGTGTACAGAAGTTTGTTCCTTTTAATTCCGAGTAGTATTCCATTGTATCCATAATTTATTTATCCATTCCCTTGTTTATGGTCATTTAGGTTGTTTCTGGTTTTCAAATATCATGAATTAAGCTATTATACACATTCTTATGTAAGTTTTTTTGTGAATATATTTTTTCATTTCTCTTGGGAGTGGTATCGCTGGGCTAGGGAAAGTGTATTGTTTTAATTTTATCTGACAAATAGTTTCCAAAATAGGTATAACTTCCCATACTCCCACCAGCAAGAGTACGAGTTGCTACTTAATATTTGGTGTTGGTATTGCCTGTCTTTTTAGTTTTCGTCATTGTGTAAAGTGTAAAGTGATATCTCATTGTAGTTTTTATGTACATTTTCCTAATGACTAATGATGTTGAACATCTTTTCATTTTCTTATTGGTCATTTGTTTATTTGCCATTTTTAATGAGTTGTCTTTATTATTGATTTGCAAGAGTTCCTTATATATTCTCTAAACAAATCCTTTGTATTCATCATGTATTGCAAATATTTTCTCCAAATCTTTAGTTTGCTTTTTATGTTTTAGAAATTTTTTTTCCAAATTTTATATTGCCTTTTTTCCCTAAGCTTTTTTGAGATATAATTGACTTATAACATTGTGTAATTTTAAGGTGTACAGTGACTTTCATTTTCTTAATTGTTTTTTTTGAAAAGCAGAGATTTAAATTTTAATGAAGTCTGATTTTCAGTTTCTTTTCTTTTATGGTCAGTACATCTTGTGTCCTAAGAAACCTCTCTGTTCTAAGTTGATAAAGGATAAATAACATTTTAAAACAATTTAAAATAAACACATGCCTATTTCCTTTCCTCCTTTCTCCTAAAATGATGCTGCTTTTAGTTTAAAATTACAAAGCTGAGATGCACCATTTGGGGAAGAAGGTCAAGAATGAGAAGGGAAGAAAATTTCGTGTGTAAAATGCTCATCTCAGCAAGGTTACCAAGCCTCAAAGTTCTAGAAGGAAAGGAATGGACTCCTTTAAAGACTAGGTAAAGAAGCTGAGTTCTTTGAAAATAATGCTGCCACTGCTTCCATCAAATGGTACACGGCTCATTATCAAGAATTTTGGTTCTCTACGTAAATCAGTTTTAGTTTGAGTCTTTGTATCTAACACACAAAAGAGGAATGCACTGGAAGCCTTACTGAGGTAGTCAATCTACAGGATAACTAGAGCCAGTCTTCAGAAAGGACCAGAGCTAGACTGGCTGTGAGGATCAAGGGAGCAGATTCACACAGGTGCACAGACCTCCGGAAGGATGAATGGTCTCCATCTGCTGCTGCCTTTGTGTTAGTCCTCTCAGGCTCGTCCTGCAGGAGGAGAGTATCTGGATGACCTGATTTGGTCACATGTCCAGGGGAGGGGATCTTGATAAATAGCCCCTCCTTCAAAACTGGATTCATTAGAGGAAGGGAATGGTTTCCCAAGGGAAAATTAGGGCACTGCTCTTAGAAGAAGGGGGTGGATCCTGGGAAGATGAAAACAATAAATGCCCACTACACCTTTACAAATGCAGAACATGTCTTTCAACTTGTGTTTCTGTCTCCTGCTTCAGCAAGATGAAAATTGCCTTTGTTCACCCATCTTTGAGTCTTTCCTCAAATACCTGGGCTTGGTTGAGTTCAGTTATATTACTGCCAAGGCCAAATTTGTGAAAGCCGAGTGTACCTGATTAGAGCTCATCCCAGGTCAGTTCTGTTATTATTATTGTTTTAAAGCATGAAGTTGACTGTGGATTTCTGATTAACTTAGAATTTTTCTTTCTAAATTGAGATGAAGAAGCTCTGTTAAATCTAATATTAAGCGGAAATCTATATTAAGGGGAAAATGGAAAACACTAAGTAAAATATAACTTGATCAAGGTGAAGTGAATTTGGAGTAGGATAAAGTTTTGTCAGCTTTCCGTTTTAAAAAGTTGCTAAAAAAAGTATGTTTCTTAATTTTGCTTCTAGAAACTGTACGTTTTCACACACAAGCTCCTATATTCAATCTTTTTTCCTCATTTAGTCACTCATTCAGCACACATTTATTAAGGGCTGGCCATGTGCATTAGTGGCGGGAGCTTTGGAGATCTCTAAGAGCAACATGGTGAGAGAACCTGATCCATGAATATAGACAGTAAACTGTTACAGGCATGAGGTCTGAGGCTATGGCTGTTAACTTTTTATCCTGAGTACCTAGCACAGTGCCTGATAATAGAAGGAACTAAAAAATGTATTGTTGAATGGATGAATAGACAGATGGACGGACAAAGCTCTTGTCAAAAGACTGGTGGGATTGGGAGCGTAGAGGATAGTAGGAAAGGGAAGGTTCAAGAAAATGTCCTCAGAGTTGTGTAATTCTGCATTACCAGAATGCCTAAAAGTCTTTTAGACAGCCTGCCAAAGGCCGATTTGAGGACTGGTTACCCCTCTATGACCCCACCAGGCCTCTGCCTTCAGACACGCATGTGGGTTGTTAGCTTGCCTCTGACAAGGGGCTGCAGGACTCGGCTGTGCTCTTCTGACTCTTTGGATCAGGCTTTTCATGACTGGGACACTCATCACCCATATAACCACTAAAAAAGAATTTGGAAATTGCTGTTTCCTGTGTTGAGCAGTATAATGTTGTGGGTTCTTGTATAATAAATATTTGCTCAATACTACCTATTTGGAAATAACACACATCTTCAACAGAGACCACAGTCCTCACACGTGGTCTGTTGTGGTATGTTATGATTGTTTATATATCTACATGTTTGTGTGTTTCTCTTGCCTCGATGCACCTGGCCTCTCTTTAACTCTTGCTGTTGTTGGTTCTAACTTATTCTACTCTGTTTTCCTACCCAGGGGGTAGCATGGCCATGAGAAGAACAGGACTTTAATATCGAAAGGACCTAACCTCAAATGCCGTTTATACTGTTTAATATCCAGGCAACTTTCAATGGAGAACTCAGCATCTCTGGGCCACAGTTTCTGTGTTGTTCAGGGATTTCCGTTTCTCCTTCTAGGCACGCGGTAACGTTACTCCCTTAGTTCTCTTGATATTAGGCCGTGCCCTGCACTTGGTTTGGCCAATGGGCTAAGAGTAGAAGTAGACATGTGTCATTGCTGGGGAGAAGCCTGTCAGATGCACCTGGCTGTCTTTCCCCTGAAACATGACAGAGACTTGATCAGTCTGGTCCCTGAGTGAAGGCAACATGGAGCAGAGTCCCCATCAACCCATTGGACAAGAAGCATGATCATGAAGTTAGTGTCTATTGTTCGAAGTCATTCAGATTTTGGAGTTATTTTTTACTCAACGTGAATTAGCCCATCCAGGCTGATGTTTCCTAATACAAATAACGAGTATGATCCAATCTGCCTCAAAGAGTTGGTGTGAGGATTACTAACCCACAGGAGGGGATTAAAAAGCAGTGGCTCCTTGCTAGTCCCCTCGCCCTCCCAGCCGCCTGTCTGCAGCGCTCGGGGATGTCTCACCAACTCCTTGCTCCCTCTTGTCCATTTCACTCCACCCATAATTTTCCTTCATCTCCCCACTTCCCTTCCTTTTTTCTTTGTCCTCTGTGGAATACCAGCTCCATTGCTGGCAAACTCTCTAAACCTGTTTCTTCTCTTTTTCCTCCAACTGAAAACAGGATTTTAGAATCTAAGGGGCGTTATCTCTCCAAGAATCTGTAGAAACAGACCTTCAGTCTTGCTTCCCACCATCAAGCATCCGTAGACGCTCTGGCATCTAGTCCTCATCAGTACACGTTACTTCTTCCCTCTGACTGCTGGTAGCTCTAGGTCACTCGTTACTCATTTTCTAGCTGTTAGCATCCCTTTCCCAAGGACACCAGATCACCTCTGGCCCCACAGCAGCCTGTACCTGCCTGGCTGCTCTGATTTCAGCCCTTAGGCATGCATTCTGTACCCTTTCCTTCCCTTCCACTCCTCAGTTTACCTCCATCAGGGCTTCCTATCCTTGCACATGCATCTTCTCTATTTTTCCTTTGAACCATCCCATCCCTCCCTCAACATTTTACTGCAACACCAGACGGTCACAGCCCCTGAGAAGCCTCACCAGATGACTTCTCTTCCCTTGTTCATAGGCTGAAGGCCAGTTGTGAGGGAAAACAATGAAATGTACAGCCCCATGATGACATGCTATGTTGTCTAAAACAAATAATTGACCTTTCTGGAGCAGTTGGCGTTAGCGTTCACCCTTCCCTCTCAGAAACTGCCCCTCCTGTGGCCTTGGGGTGTCTTCTGGGCCCTACGTTACCTCTCTTCTCAGTGGCTCACCTTTCTCTGCTTACTCTTCATTTAGCTGGAAATTCCAAGAGTTTTGTCCTTGGGACTCTTTTTTGTTTAACTGCTTTCTGTAGAGGAATGTCATCCACTCTTACGGCTTCTCTATTTAAATGTAATGACTTTCAAATGACCTTCACCAGCACTAACTTCTGTATAGAACTCTAGAAGTAGACTTGCAATGTCCCGTTGGATATATGGAGCAAAGGTCCTATGGACACCTTAAACCTAACATGTCCTCAAGCAAACACCTTTTTTCCTTGGACATCAAATCTGTACTATCCCTTCTATTCTTGATGTAGGTTAATGGCATCATGATTTACCTATCTCCCCACTTAGAAACCTTGGTGTTATTCTCACTTCCTTTTTCTCAACCCCCACATACCGTCAGCTGCCAAATCTTGCTGCTTCTAATTTTAAAACATCATTTGATTCTTCTCCTCCAAATTGTATGCTACTGGCTTAAAATAGGCCTTCAGCATATCTTCTTAGGACTAGTATTGCAACAGCTCTGACCATAATCTGTCTCCCTGATAACGTTTTTCCCCACCGATGGTCTTACAGAAAACAGCTAATCAAGCCTTTTCTCTGCAAAAGTGTCTGCTGGCTTTCTGTGCCCATGGGGTAAAATTCAAACAATGTAGTTTGGCTACAGATCTCTTAACCTCCTGGCCCCAATTTTCTTCACCTGGTTTCCTTTTCTGTTTTCTTGTTCTCCATGCACATCCTAGGCTCTTGATGCCTCATATTCTCACTACTTCCAATGCATAACCATGCACTTTTAGAAGTCCTTATGTTTTCTTCCAAGCTATTCATTTTTCTCCTCTCCACCCCCATTTGCTCGAAAATTTCCTAAGCATGTTAAAACCAAGTTTAAGCATCACATACTCTGCAGAGCCTTCCCCAGTTCTTCCAGGCCACTGATGGTCTGTACCTTTTGCTTCCAGAGCACTTTATATTTGCTACAGACTTTACGGTGTGGCTATGACCCTCTCTATTTACATATTTGTATCTCACACTAGGCTGTAAGGTTCTGATTATCAGAGAACTTGAGTAGAAGCTGTTTAATATGTATTGGTGAGTCAATGCAATGTTGTTTCCTCCCAAGATGTTTTGGGTATCAGTCTCTTCTTTTCTTTTCCATTCTTCCTATTACATCCCTAATAAATAATCAAACTTAGAGTTTCATAGCCTCTAGGCTGACCACCTAGAGCAGCACTATTCAGTAATGTAACCACTAGCCACATGTGGCTCTTGAGCACCTGAAATGCAGCTAGTCCAGGTTGAAATGAGCTGTAAGTATAGAATACACACTGAATTCTGAAGACACTGTGAAAACAAGAATATAAAATATCTCACTAATAATTTTTTATATCACATGTTGAAATGATAATATTTTGGATACATTGGATTTAAAATATACTATTAAAATTAATTTCACCTGTTTTTCTATTTTTAAATTTGGCTACTAGATAATTTAAAAGTTCATATGTGGTGTGCATTATATTTCTATTAGACATTGCTGTGACCCCTTCATCATCATGCAGATCATTTCTTGGTGGTAAGCCTGTCTTGTCTTCTTTCTAAATCTCTGCAGTGCTAAGCAGAATTTTCTGGAGGAAGAAAAACCACTAAAAAATGGTGTTTGTTAACTGGTCACTGCTGGACTTTCACAAAACATCCTTCCTTTTCATGCTACTATGCTAGTCGAAGGTTCTACACATTTTCTGTGGTCAACTGCATGAAGGCCAGATTGGTTTGGTTCACCAAACCTTCTTTAATTCTGTACCACTTGGCTTATCCAGCCTTATCTCTCTCTCCTAAGCAGTACCTCTGTCCTTAAGTCTTTTAAACTCCTTGAAGTCTACACTTCTGTTAGTGCTGCTCTCGCTGAATAGCCCCCATCTAAATCAAGCCGGTCTTTGGGAGCTGGCATTGTGTTTTTTTTTTCTGTTTATTGGAACTCACCCTGATACCCTCCTGGTTACCACTGGTCAGGGCCATGCAGTTTAAGCTCTAATTTGTTCAGTTACTCAGCATTTTCACTGCCATCACTATTCAATTTCATTCCACAAATAATTTTGGGACTCTGTGCCAAGAATAGGGTCAGGTGAGCATGAGGGTTGCCTGTATGCAGGGCCTAAGCTTAAGAATTGGCTCTGTAAAAAAGCAAAACACAGGGTCCTGCTCATTGCCTTTCTTAGCATCTGCTCCACCACAAGTAAGCCATGTTTACTGATTACATAAGCCCCATATTAGAAATTGCTAGGAAGCCACAACATGCCAAAATATTCAAATAGCTTAACCCAGGGTTCAAATCCCATGAGCCTGGACTGGGGAGCTCTGGGCTCTAATCAAGAGTGACTTCTTTCCCTAAATTTTCTTTTTCTGCATTGAAGATCACCGTTTATACAGCTTCTTGTTAAGTGGAACGGCCCAGTGTTTGCTCCTCGGCCACACTTTCTCCTCCTTATGGAAGGCCTTGTGGCCGTTGCTTTCAGACTCTGCAGTCAGACTGTTTTGGGTGTGAATACCAACTCCCACCGAGTAGCTCTGGGTGAGTCACTGAACTCCTCCATGCCTCATTTTCCTCACCTGTATATCGAGGAAAACAGCATCATAGGGTTGTGATAAGGGTTAATGAGTTAATAGTTTATGACAGAGTAATCACTCAAAGTTAGCTCTCAATATATGTCGCCACCAGACTATTTCTCTCCCCTATAATGTAAAAGGCTGTTTTGCCTATTTTACCCCACACGTGCCTCTAGCGTCTAGATAGGGACTGTTTCGAAACGCAGGTGTGTAAATGTCGAATAAACGAAGCCACCCAGTCACTTCTCTTTCTGTATTTCCAGTGTTGTGCCAGCGAGAGCAAAGGCAAGGATGCAAGTGAAAGACGCCTGCACGTAAAAGGCCTTCCTTTAATGGCTTTTCCTCGAGGATCTCAGCAACCACCGCGCGTCAAAGAAGAGGAAGCCCACCACGCGCAGCGCGCTGCCACCTCCCCCGCCGCGGTCAGCACGCGGGCGGCGCCCCGGAGGCTCGGCGCAGGCGCAGCGCGCCCGTTCCTTCCTGCAGCGCCTCCGGAAGCCCGGGCCCCGCTCCCTCCTCCCCCTTCCCGCCGGCTCGGCGGTGCGTGCGGGGCCGGCGGCGAGGAGGCGGGGCACGTCGGCGCCGCCGCTGCCCTCGTTCCCCCCCTCCGGTTCCAGCTGCCGCCGCTGCTTGGGTTGAGGACGCGCGAGTCCGGCGGCGCCAGGTGCGTTCGCCCCTCCCGGCTCCGCCCGCCCCGCCGCCGCCGCCGCCGCAGACGCCTGGCTCCCCGCGCCGCGGCCGAGATGGCGACGCGCTCCTGCCGGGAGAAGGCTCAGAAGCTGAACGAGCAGCACCAGCTCATCCTGTCCAAGCTGCTGCGGGAGGAGGACAACAAGTAC
>JAQQAC010007890.1:5857185-6201858 GCA_029783875.1 Phataginus tricuspis | reverse complement strand
GGGGCCGGGCGGGGAGCGCGGGGCGCGGCGCGGGCCTGGGCAGCGCGGAGGCTTCCGGCCGCCGCCTCCCGCCTCCGCGCCAGGTGCCCCGTTCCCTGTCGGGGCTCGGAGGCTCGCTAGCCGGGGGCCCCCTGCCTGCTCTCCGCGCGGCCGCCTCCCGGGGCGTGGGGGCCTTTCTGGGGGGTCGGCGGCTTCCCGAATCAGGCAGCTGGGGAGAGGTCTGTTATTATTGCTAGTAGTGCTTTCAGTCAGGACCTCAGCCAGAATGACCAGGAATTTTACTACACGGGTCTCTGGGACGGTGACTTCTGTTCCTGAAGATTCTGGTAACTAGATTCTTAGTAACTGTAGTTCGGGAAGATCCGTGGACTCTGGTTTGTGTGCCCCATAAACGCTGAAGGTGCATTTTAAAGATTCAGAGATGAAAATAACTAATTTTAGTTTGTTGAGTTGGAGGGCTTCTGCCTCATTCTTTGAAATAGATACACTATTTTTAGCCTATATGTTTCGGGTTTGGAGATCTGATTTATATTTAATGTCTTATAAATAATCTCAGGAAAAACGTTTCAGATTTCTCGAACAAAACCTCTTGTGGTTAAGAAAAGATCTTGCTTGTAAACTGGTTATTTGTTTATTCGGTGAGAAATAGGTAGTTCTCCAAAGCACAAGTCAGTCTTTGGAAATGTCATTTCAGATTTCTGCGTTATTTGACCTAGACTTTTCCTGAAGCTTTACCCTCCTTCCTCTTACTGTATAAATCAGCCACGTTTCAGTAGGCTAATAGTGTTTGGTCAGACTAAGCCGCACAGCAGCAAATTACTTCACCCTGACAGGGAGTGGATCACCGGAAGATTGAGTGAGTGGGAATCCTTTAACTAGGCAGTTTGATGAAGCACTTTTCAGTATCATAACTTGACAGAGCCAACCATATATTTGTTGTATGTAACCTTTCAGGTGGTGATTTAAAAATGCCTGATACTGTAGTAATATTTGTTTACCTGACACTATGTGTTTGGGTTTTTTGGGGGAATAATGTTCAGTATTGAGGCTCAGTTGCCCACTCATCCCTGCACTAGTAAAACACTGAAAAATGGGCCTTAAAAGGCCAGGAAAAGAAAGGAGCTGAAATCATATACTGTGCATTTTGAGTAATTAGTGACGTAATTAAGTACAGATGCTGGTAAATACTGAATCTACTCATTAAACATTGAACAATAGTTTAATTACATTCCTTTAGGTATAGAAATCATTGAAAAATAATTTTTACTCCAGTTCTTTCCCCAAAAATAGTACTTGCCACATGTTAACATTTTAACTCACTTTTTTTGAGGTGGGGGGAAGAGAATCATGCACTTCCTAAAACAGGACAAGAATTTAATTTCTTCTGACCTGAGGAAGAGGGAGCATTCGTTTTGCTATTTGTATTACTACTGAGGTCAGTAGATATCTATGAGTGAATTTCGTTTTGGTGTTGTTTGGTCTTTTATTTGTAGGTTTGTTTTTAAGAAGTGGGAGAAAAGAGATTACTCTCAACAGTTCGAGGGTGCAGTGTGAAGGGCACAAATGCAAGTCATGACTAAGAAAGAATTATTTGTTTCTTTGTTGTTACTAACTCTAGAATAATATTAAAATTATCTTCTAAATTATTCTCTGTTTTATCTTGATCTTTCAGGAAAAAATATCACAGTTAAGTCCAGTTACAGGCTTAATTAGGCTTAATTTCATAATTGCAGTTGAAAAACTTGACATGAATGTGTAGTTGATATAATTAAATATATTTTGTAAATTTTTGAGTCTTTGGTATGGTTGAACCCCCTTACAGAGTTCTCTTAGAATTCTTGACTTGTTCTATGACTTTGGATCTGTTACTTGTGCCAGGTGACATAGTAAATGTAGGTAGTGAAATTCTGATTTAAATATATTTTGAAGAGACATGTTAAGAGTCTTATTCTACAGCTCAGTTACTATAAAGAGGTTCCATACTGTATATATGTGTTACTGTTTTCTTCACCAATAACC
Source organism: Phataginus tricuspis (assembly GCA_029783875.1). Classification (NCBI taxonomy): domain Eukaryota; kingdom Metazoa; phylum Chordata; class Mammalia; order Pholidota; family Manidae; genus Phataginus; species Phataginus tricuspis. The sequence goes on along the minus strand of JAQQAC010007890.1, from coordinate 6,199,839 downwards.
TACATCAGACTTTTCATGTATTTTGAAACTATTTCCCAATTAACTCAATTTTTTTTCTTTCAGAGAATGCTTCCCTGTTACACACTTTGCAAACATATCCCAGAAACTAAAGTCTAGGGCTGGAGATTACCCTGTTCTATTGACTTAATAATAGTTGGCAGAGGTATGTCAATTGGATTTTAACATTTGCTTACTGAGTCACCAGTGTGTGTTTCCTGAATTGACGGTATTTAGGAAGTAAGGAAGGAGAAAAGGATGGCATAGGTGCCCGTTTCCTGCTCTTGATCCTGCTCTTACCAGATCTGTTGAGCAATTGGAGAAGAGTAGGAGGCAGATGGAGCTGCGTCTCTGCCTGGCCTCATTCATGACTCTGTGGGTGTTGGAAAGCAGTGCTGTCGGTTTTCGGTTAGTGGCACTGAATGGCGCAGTGAGGATTTAGAGCCTATTACCAACTTAAAGTTTAGTTTCTGGTATTTAAAGTTTCACCCCCAGTTACTACCAGATTTGATTCTGAACACATGTAAGTTGGCATGAAAATGTGTCTCTTGCCTAGTAAGTTTGGGGTAGTTGGCAACATAAGGTTTTTGAATCTTAAGAGACCATTTTATCCCATCTGTCTCATATTTAGAGGTTAAATTCTTTGCCCAAATCAGACACTTATTTCCTCATTCTATAGGTCTTGACTTGAGGGGACACTGTAAGCACTATAGGATTATGGGGCTAAAGTTTGTAAGACCTAAAGGAGTTTGTCAGTGGGGCTGGACTTTTGCAAATGAGTAATTCTAAGACAATGTACTAAGTGTTACAGGAGTGGTTGTAAGAAGTACCTGCCTCTCCACTTATATCGGGCTGCTGGCTGCCTTGCCTTCGTTGACTTCCCAGTTTCTAGAATGCTACCTTAAGTCCTTGCACATGCTGTTCCTTTTGGGGAGGAAGCTAACAATTTTTTGCCTGATCAGTTTTACCTATCTTCTAGTTTCTGCTAAAATGTCTCTTCAAGGGAAATGATTCTCTCTGGCTTCCATTTATATGTGTAAGACACACCCTTAATCTTTTATTATTCTTACTTCAGTTGTAATTAAACATCCTTAGGGTTTTATTGGGTAATCTATATCCCTGTTCGGTTATGGTTGTAAGAAGAGACCTTATCTATCTTGTTTTGGCTTGATCCCAGCCCCCAGCACAATGTGAGATGTGGTAGGAAACTGTAACTCAGCAGATACGTTTGAATGAATGAATGTGCATGAACACAGAGCTGAGGGTGGGTGGCAGGCTGTGTGGAAGTGGGTGCACACATGGTGTGGGGAGTGACCCTTCTGGGATAGAGTCACAGGAGTCTTGTTTGAGCTAGGTTCTGAAAGTGGAATGGGATTTCAACAGACGGAGAAGGAATTAGAGGACACAGCTGCGCACATAAGGTGCAGGTATATACAAAACTTACAAGGTTTCCACGTGGCTTTTTGGGGGAAGCTTTCTTTAAGCATGATCAGATTTAGTGCAGGCAGGTCAGGAAGAACTGGAATGGTGAGAGATTGTAGACAAGTCATATGGTTATAATTGTATAAGTTCTTATATAAAATGTGAGGTAGATAATATCCCATCTTACAGATAAGGAAACTGAGGTACACAGAGCTTAAGTAACTTTCCCATGGTTATGTAGCTAGGAAATAATAGAGCTAGGAATTTTTTTGTTGGAAGAAACAATTTTTGAATGGCTACTAATATTTCAGGCACTTGCTAGGGGCCAGGGAGGAAGCAGGGAATAGGTAGGTGAGGGCCATGCTCCAAAGGATGTACTAGTCTGTTTGAAGCAGGCCTGGCTTGCAAGGTTGGCCCTTGGATGGCATCAGGAAACTTGGATTTGGGAGGGTTTCACCATCCTGACTGACAGGAGTCAGTCACTGTGCTTCAACTATATATACAGTGTGGTTTATGCTGAACACCTGCTTTCCTTCTGAGAGTCTAGAATTTGCCTATGTGCTCGGCAGGAGTGCCTGTGTGACCAGCGCCCCAGTAAAAACCCTAGGTAGTGAGTCTCATGAGCTTCCCTGGTTGGCAACACCTCACACCTGTCAGAACGCACTGCTGGGGGAATTGTGTCCAGTGCAACTCCACTAGATGAGGGCACCCGGATGCTTGTACCACCTCTTTTCTCTTGGGCTTTACTCCATGTACCTTTTCCCTTTGCTGATTACACGGGTATCCGTCTGCTGTAATAAGTTAGCTTTGAGTACCGCTGTATGTCGAGTCTTGTGAGTCCTTAGCAAATTAGTGAGCCTGAGGGTGGTCTTGGAACCTTAATTAATAATACGTACTTTCCTCCAATATATTGTGCAGGACATGTTGGAGTCTCAGCATATCTCCGCTAGCTGTAGAACCTAACCTACTAGCCAGCATACAGCTCAGAGGAGCGACTATGAGCGTTAGAGGAAATTCTGGCTTTACTGAGAATGTTATGGGGCTGGGAATCCTGGACTAGAGTCAGGATTTGAACCCAGGAGATCTAGCTCCAGAGTCTATGCTATTAACTGCATGTTCAGTGGCACAGAAGATGAAATAGATGCTTTTGCAATCAAAATTTTGTGATAGAAGAGGTTATTTTTGGGAAGAGACTATCCCCTTTAAACTGACTTAATGTATTTCTCAGTAAGATTATTGCCAAATATGTTTCAGTGTGTACAATGTCTTTGTTTTAACTTATATTTTTGCACTTAATAGCAGAACCACTTTCAGTAGAATTGAGAGAGCACCAGCCTGGGTTAAGTTAGTAAATCTGTAGGTTTGAGTCCAAGCTTTGCCTGTGACTTGCTTGGGGACCATTTGTCCCTGTCCTTGTTGAGCCTTAGTGCAAAGATTTATTGCAACTCTGTTGTGGTCTGTATTCTTTTCTGAATACCATACTTTATGTCACTTCTATGTCAATATTTACTATTTTTGTTAATTTAAAAAGCATTCTATATTTGAGGGCTTCTCTTTTTGGGTCTTGTTGAACTTTGGGGCATGACCAAACCTTTATACTTTTTAAAGCTTTTCACTGATGACTTAGGTCTTGTTGAGCAAATTTGCCTAGTATGATCTTTCATTATCTCAAGCCACATCATACAACTCCCAGAAATATTCCTCATAGGTTGAAGAGTCCTTTTGTTTGAAACTTTCTTGAATTAGTTAGAATAAAATCAAAGAAACTATCATCTATTCTTTTCAGCTACTAAAGCAAAGAGCACTTTTCATAATTTTAAAGAAAAGATATATATGGGTCTAATTAAATTTTTAATCTCCATATACATTTATGAATGTCATTATTTCTACCCAAGACGTTAGGTAGAGTTATATTAACTCCAAATGGCATTTACCTCTAGTACTATATAGAAATAATTTTTTAAATTACATTTAAAACAATTTAAGTGCTATTGGAAATACATATGATTCCAGAAATACATGTAGTTTCATGTTCACATATATTTTGAGGGGTAAATGTGAGCACTTGGAAGGTCCAGTGGGGAGGGACCTGTCAGCTTTTCAGTTACCTTCCATTCTCTGTGGTCCCTCTCCCTGCCAACAATTTTTGGTTTCCATTTCTCGAGATCCAAGTGATTGCTGTTAGGAGTGATTGATGATAGACCTTCAGATGTGTCATTGATCTTTTGTAAAGAGTACATTTCAAGGGCAAGTGATCAGCTTGAATGCAAACTTTAAAAGAAAATAAAGGAGCTTTAAAATTTTTTGTGGGAAATTATATTCAGGACACCTTTATCTTCCAAAATAAGAAACTTCAAAAGTTAAGGTTTAGGCTGGAAGTTTTTAAGTTCATGCACTTCTTGAAAGTTGCTTGTGGTATAAAGTGGTGATGGTGCATGTTGCCAAAAAACTAGCAGAAGTATGTCATTGAAGTGAAATTCAGCACTGGTATATTAATAACCACAAATTTAGTGGCTTAAACAACACAAATTTATCATCTTAAGAGTTCTGCGGTTAAAATCCAAAATGAGTCTTACTGAGCTAAAAATCAGAGGTGTTCGTTCGGAGGCAGTACGGCAGAATGTGTTTCCGCATCTTCTCCAGCTCCCAGAGGGGACCATGGGGCTGGACGCTGCCCGCCCTTTGCCCTCACTGCGCCCTCCGGATCTCCGTCCACCTCTCTGCTTCTGTTATTACATCGCCTCTGGCTTTTGAAGACCCTGTGATTACATTGGGTTTACCTGGATAATACCATCTCAGTGCCCTTAACTTAAGACATCTATGGTCTGTTTTGCCATGAAAAGTAACATATTTACGGAGTCCAGGAATTGGAACATGGGCATCTTTGGGAGCCATTTTTCTGCTTGGCACAAGTGAATTTGTGATAAAAATTGTATACTGAACCTAGATTGTTATAAAAAGTACTGCTGGATGTGTTAAGATGGCATAGGATGGTAAATCAGTGCAATTTAAATTAGCCATTCTCACAGAAATTATTTTTAAAACATCTATTTATGCAAGAGTCATTTAACAAATCCCTTGCAATACAATCAAATGTAGAAAAGCCTTAGAAATTTTTTTTTTGAGCCCAGTCAACTCTTTTTTTAAAAATTTATTCAAGTATTGATATACAATCTTATGATGGTTTCACATAATACATTTCAACATTCACCCATATTATCAAGTCCTCATCCCCTGTATTGCAGTCACTGTCTATCAGAGTAGTAAGATGTTAGAGGGTCATTGTCTTTCTTGTTCATTACTGCCTTTCTTGTGACCTGCCTATATTGGGATTGTGAATTATAGTGCCCCTTAATCCCCTTCCCCCCTCCCACCCACCCTCACTAACCCCTCCCCTTTGGTAACCGCTAGTGCTCTGCTATTTTGTTCCTTTAGTTTTGCTTTTGTTTTTATACTCCACAAATGAGTGAAATTATTTGGTGTTTGTCTTTCTCCACCTGGCTTATTTCACTGAGCATAATACCCTCTAGCTCCATCCATATTGTTGCAAATGGTAGGATTTGTTTTCTTATGGCTGAATAATATTCCATTATGTATATGTACCACATCTTCTTTATCCATTCATCTATTGATGGACACCTAAGTTGCTTCCATTATTTTGGCTATTGTAAATAGTGCTGCGATAAACATAGGGGTGCATATGTCGTTTCAAATCATGGCTCTTGTTTTCTTTGGGTGAATTCTTAGGAGTGGAATTCCTGGGTCAAATGGTATTTCTATTTTTAGTTTTTTGAGGAACCTCCATACTGCTTTTTACAGCAGTTGTACCAATTTACATTCCAACCAGCAATGTAGGAAGGTTCCCCTTTCTCCACATCCTCACCACCATTTGTTGTTTCTTGTCTTTTGGATGTTGGCCATCCTAACTAGTGTGAGGTGATATCTCATTGTGGTTTTAATTTGTGAGGTGATTAGCAATGTAGAGCATCTTTTTATATGCCTGTTGGCCATCTGAATTTCTTCTTCGGAGAAGTGTGTTCAGATCTTCCACCCATTTTTTAATTGGGTGTTTTGTTTTTTGGGTGTAGAGGCATCTGAGTTCTTTATATATCCTCCCCTACTGTAGGATGCCTTTTTGTTCTGCTGATGGTGTCCTTTGCTGTACAGCTTTTTAGTTTGATGTAGTCCAATTTGTTCATCTTTGATTTTGTTTCCCTTGCCCGAGGAGATGCATTCAGGAAAAAGTTCCTCGTGTTTATATTCAAGAGATTTTTGCCTGTGTTTTCTTCTAAGAGTTTTATGGTTTCATGACTTAAATTCAGGTCTTTTGAGTTTACTTTTGTATATGGAGTTAGACAATAATCATATCATTCTCTTACATGTAGTTGTACAGTTTTCCCAGCACCAGTTGTTGAAGAGACTTGTCATTTCCCCATTGTGTATTCATCTCCTTTATCAAATATTACTTGACCATATATGTGTGGGTGTATATCTGGGCTATAGAGAGCATTCTGTTCCGTTGATCTATGGGTCTGTTCTTGTGTCAGTACCAAATTCTTTTATTTCTGTGGCTTTGAAACCTTAGAAATTTATATTAAAAAAAGCTATTAGAAACAGTAATTGAGCTGATCAAGGTTGCAGAAATCAAGGTGATTATGATAGAAAAATCAACTATTTCTATATCTAGCAACAAACAGTTGTAAGTTGAAAAATCATAATAGCATAAAAATATGAAAATTTAAGGATAAACTTTACAAAATACATGCAAGATTTGTATGCCAAAGAGTTCTAAAGATTGCTGAAAGAATACCTAAAGAAATTAAATTTATCATGTTCATGGATTAGAAGACTCAATCTTTTTTTTTTTTTAACAATTTATTTTGGTATCATTAACCTACAATTACATGAGCAATATTATGGTGATTAAACTACCCCCTTCATCAGGTCCCCCCCACCAACCCTATTACAGTCACTGTCCATCAGCATAGTGAGATGAGAATCACTACTTGTCTTCTCTGAGTTGTAGTCCTTTCCGTGCCCCCCCACCTTACGTCTGCTAATCCTAATGCCCCTTTTACCCTCTTATCCCTCCCTTCCCGCCCTTCTTCCCCAGTCCCTTTCCCTTTGGTAACTATTAGTCCGTTCTTGGGTTCTGTGAGTCTGCTGCTGTTTTGTTCCTTCAGTTTTTTTCTTTGTTCTTATACTCCACATATGAGTGAGATCATTTGATACTTGTCTTTTTCGGCTTGGCTTATTTCATTGAGCATAATACCCTCTAGCTCCATCCATGTTGTTGCAAATGGTAGGATTTGTTTTTTTCTTATGGCTGAATAATATTCCATTGTGTATATGTACCACATCTTCTTAATCCATTCATCTACTGATGGACACTTAGGTTGCTTCCATTTCTTGGTTATTGTAAATAGTGCTGCAATAAACATAGGGGTGCATCTGTCTTTTTGAAACTGGGCTGCTGCGTTCTTAGGGTAAATTCCTAGGAGGGGGATTCCTGGGTCAAATGGTATTTCTATTTTGAGTTTTTTGAGGAACCTCCATACTGCTTTCCACAATGGTTGAACTAATTTGCATTCCCACCAGCAGTGTAGGAGGGTTCCCTTTTCTCCACATCCTCACCAACATTTGTTGTTGTTTGTGTTTTGAATGTTGGCCATCCTAACTGGTGTGAGGTGATATCTCATTGTGGTTTTAATCTGCATTTCTCTGATGATTAGTGATGTGGAGCATCTTTTCATGTGCCTGTTGGCCATCTGAATTTCTAGAAGACTCAATCTTAATGTCACTTCTCTCTAGATTAATCTGTAAATTCAACATGATCCTAGTCAAAATCCCAGAAGACTTTTTTGTAGAAATTGACAAGGTGATTCTAAAATTCAAAAAGAAATGTAAAGTACCCCCTCAAAATATGGACAGGTTTGAAAAGGAAAAAGAACATCGGATTTCTTACACACCTTGATTTTAATACTTACTGTAAAGCTACTATAATCAGGACAGTGTGTTAGTGGTGTAAGGACAGACATAGGTCAATGGATTATAACAGATGGTGAAGAAATAGACTCAGGTATAAGTTCAATTAATTAACAGAAGTGTCAGGGTAATTCAGTAGGGAAAGGATAGTCTTCTCAACAACAACCAAGGTATGTACCTCAACCCTTACCTTATACTGTGCACAGAAATTAACTTGAAATGGTAATAAAACTAAATTTAAGAGCTAAAACTGAAAGCTTATAGTTTCCAGAAGAAAAAAGGAGAAAACCTTTGGGGCCTTGGGTTAGGCAAAGATTTCTTGGATGGAACACAAAAGCACCATCCATAAAGATAATATTGAGTGAATAGACTCCACCAAAATTAAAAACTTTTGCTTTTCAAAAGACTGTGTTAAAAACAAAGAAAAAAATCATAGGTTGGGAGAAAATAGTGTATCTGAAAAGACTTTCATTTGGAATGAAATACTGAAATAAAGAGAAATACTGCAATGTAATAAGATAAGATAAGATAAAACCTGTACTTGAACATTCATAGCAGCTTTATTCATAACAGCCAAACACTGGAAACAGTGCAAATGTCCATCAGTTAATGAGTGGATAAACAAACTGTGATACATCCATACAGTGGAATAATCCTTGGCAATATAAGGGAGTGAACTAGTGATACAGTCAGTAACATGGATGAATCTTGAAAACAGTGTGCTTAGTGAAGAAGTTCATACACAAAAGACTGTAGTATATGATTCTAATTATATGGAATTCTAGAATGGTAAACATTACAGGGACGGTAAATAGCTTAATGGTTGCCAGGGCTTGGGCGTGAGGGCAGTTAACTGTTTTTAAAATTAAAGTGCCATATCAGTATATTATTTTATTCATTTGGTGATATTAAAAGTTGCTATCGATTATAAAGCAGTTTCTCAATTATTTTATTTGAATGTGTGCAACATATATACTGAAGTTATTTTCTTCTTCCATGAAATGAATTTAATGGCCTGAGTAAAGATTTTGTAGAAGCAGTACTCTTCTTGATCTGGCTTTAAGGATGAAGAATCCTTGATTGGTGCCTCTTTTTTTTTGGCCAAGTCTAATAGAATACTAGTGAGCACTTAAAAAACTTCATGGAAATAGCTGGCTTCACTTTTTGTTTGTCTTAAGTTGTGTTATTCATACACAGCTCTCATGTTCCTTGTGGTGTGTCTTTAGAACATCAGTTTTTTTGGTGCCACTAGGGTGCATGATTTTCTACTAAGTACTATGGTACTCTATAGGGATGTGATGAAAATACAGTCTATAGAAAAGATTGTTATACTATTTGCCAAAAGAATGCCCATTTGAGTACTTTTGCCTCTAAGGAGTCATACAACTATTTGGTTCAGTGATATCAGACTTTCTGTTGTGAGGCTAGTGGCCCACTTCCTAGGACATGTAAGTCATCATTTGGGGGAAATTCGAATCATAATAAGCCAACGTCGGACCCTTTCACAAGGAGTCTTAAGTGTCAGAGGTTCTCTTCCAGTTTAGTAAACTACTTGAGGGCAGAACTATGCCTCCTTGTAGCTTTTCCTGTTCCAGAAAGTAGTTAAGTAGGATTTTTATTTATTAATCATGTCTCTGCTGCAGCTTCTTGAAATTTGTTCAGAAATTAAAATTAATTCATTATGTGGTTGTACATATAAGGAATTCCCCTGTCATAGGTTTGGAAAGGTTCCCTGATTTTAATGGCTTTCTATTTTACCAGATAAGTTACTGCTCTATTTTTATGCCTCTTTTTGGCATCTAGGCTTTACAACCAAAGAGGAGTTTTCTTAAATATGTCTTCTAATAATTCTTTCCTGTTGTTGAGTAATATTGTTTTAGATGTCATCAAAAAGGCAGATGTTTTTCCTTAGATTAGGTTGGCCCAATCTAGGGTTTATGATAGGTAGGACATATATTTGAATAGGTAAATGAGGACAAAGTTGTAGATTTCATTTAGTGGCAGGCAGTGGAGCATGAACTTAACTTGTTCCAGTAGATAACAGGGTCTTTCGGCAACTTACTATCCCTTTGTCAAAAATCAAATTCTGCATACTGAATGAAACAAAGCAGAAAGATGAATTTATTGCAAGGCCTTCAACCTGCAGGCTGGGAAACTCAAAGCTGTAGGAGCAATATGTTCCTACTTGCTTGCAGTCTAAGGAATTTTTATGTTACAAATACAGAAGTTATTTTACAGCTGATTGGTTAGTGTGGGTTTTCTTTCTTACTGAATCAGGGTAGCTAAGTTAGGAGAACAAAGCAGCCAAGAGGGCTTGAATAGGCTTGCTGTTGGGGGATTGGCTGGTGCACTCTCCTGATTTCTGATAAGAACTCTAAGTTCTGTAAGGCCAGCTTAAGTTTCCTTAATGCATCTGTGTTGACCATCAACATTTTGTCTTTGATGTAAGTAACTTCATTTTAATTTGGTTTTATACCTTCTAGTCTTGAGAGTATGAAATCACATCTTACATAACTGGTTAGATTTTAAAATCAGCTTTGACTGGGCTTTAAAACCTCTGTGATTCTTATATCTAGAACCCTATGTAATTATTCCTGTGAAAACTAAAATTTCAGTATCTCAGAATAGCTGGGCTTCATTAAAGGGAAGAAACAAAAGGAAGTTTCTGCATTTCAAACTGTTCTAATTAAAGTTAAATATCATGTCCCTAATGGTGAATGGCATGTAGGTGGATATTTCTCAATTGTTTCTCCTTGATAGCATGGTTTCCTATATATGGTTTTAATATTAAATTTGTATAATCTTAATAAATGTTGATATGTTAATAGGATTACCTATGATGCCTATTGAGTGATATGATGTATATGAAGCATTTATACAGTGTGATATATAGTAGGTAGCCAGTAAATGTTAGATTTGAGTCTAAGTTTGCATGATTAGACCCAGAAACATTGTTTTTTCTTTTTCCTTCCATTTACTTTTTAGAATTGTCCAAGGTTTCAGATGCAAAAAATGATTTCATTCTCCTGATTTTGCCTAAGTTTTATTGTGAAATTTTTCTGAATTTGAAATATTGTTTTAACATATAAGTTGTAATTGATCAGTTTATGAGGGCTAACTTTTTGATGTAATAATTGTAGAAAGTAAAAAAGATAAATTCTATCCAAATATTTGATACATGCTTTCTCTTCTTTGTAATGTGGTTTTCTTTTCTATTTGTATTAAGTTATTATTTTTATAGGCAAAGTTATTAGCCTATTGCTCCTATTACTCTCCACATTTTGTTAACTTTAAAACAGTGTTTTTTCCCTGTGGAAATCCTGCTTAACTTTGTACAGGAGCAGTTTTCCTTCTATTGTTTATTTACTTAAAATTAGTTGTTATTTAGAACTTGTTTTTTAGGTGACACAGTGATTACACTTACATAGATAAGACAAAGCTATCATGTAATGGTTGCCTTCTTTTTTGGGCTTTTATCTATTGTCCCAAACTTGGGTAATTATACTTTTGACTTTTTATTTATTTTATTTATTTTTATTAAGGTATTATTGATATACACTCTTATGAAGGTTTCACATGAAAAAACAATGTGGTTACTTCATTTACCCATATTATCAAGTCTCCACTCATACGCCAATTCATTCACTGTCCATCAGTGTAGTAAGATGACACAGATTCACTGTTTGTCTTCTCTGTGCTACGCTGTTTTCCCCGGGATCCCCCACACCATGTGTACTAAACAAAATACCCCACAATCCCCTTCTCCCACCTGCCCCACCCAACCTCCCACACCTCTCCCCTTTGGTAACCACCAGTTCCTTCTTGGAGTCTCTGCGTCTGCTGCTATTTTGTTCCTTCAGTTTTGCTTCATTGTTATACTCCACAAATGAGGGAAATCATTTGGCACTTGGCTTTCTCCGCATGGCTTATTTCACTGAGCATAATACCCTCCAGCTTCATCCATGTTGTTGCAAATGGCAGGATTTGTTTCCTTCTTCTGGCTGAATAGTATTCCATTGTGTATATGTACCACCTCTTCTTCATCCATTCATCTACTGATGGACACTTAGGTTGCTTCCATATCTTGGCTATTGTAAAAAGTGCTGCAATAAACATAGGGGTGCATATGTCTTTTTGAATCTGAGAAGTTGTATTCTTTGGGTAAATTCCAAGGAGTGGGATTCCCAGGTCAAATGGTATTTGTATTGTTAGTTTTTTTGAGGAACCTCCATATTGCTTTCCACAATGGTTGAACTAGCTTACATTCCCACCAGCAGTGTAGTAGGGTTCCCCCTTCTCCACATCCTTGCCAGCATTTGTTGTTCTTAGTCTTTTCGATGCTGGCCATCCTTCCTGGTGTGAGGTGATATCTCAGTATGGTTTTAATTTGCATTTCCCTGATGATTAGTGATGTGGAGCATCTTTTCATGTGTCTGTTGGCCATCTGATTTTCTTGTTTGGAGAACTATCTCTTCATATCCTCTGCCCATTTTTTAATCAGTTAATTTGCTTTTGGGTGTAGAGGCGTGTAAGCTCTTTATATATTTTGGATGTTAACCCCTTGTCAGATATGTCATTTACAAATATATTCTCCCATACTGTAAGTTGCCTTTTTGTTCTGTTGATGGTGTCCTTTGCCGTACAGAAACTTTTTAGTTTGATGTAGTCCCATGAGTTCACTTTTGCTTTTGTTTCCCTGGCACGAGGAGATGCATTCAGGAAGAAATTGCTCATGCTTTTATTTAGGATATTTTTGCCTATGTTGTCTTCTAAGAGTTTTATGGTTTCATGACTTACATTCAGGTCCTTGATTCATTTCAAGTTTACTTTTGTGTATGGGCCTAAACAATAATCAAGTTTCATTCTCTTGCATGTAACTATCCAGTTTTGCCAACATCAGCTGTTGAAGAGGCTGTCATTTCCCCATTTTATGTCCATGGCTCCTTTATCATATAAAATTTGCCGTGTATGGTTGGGTTTATATCAGGGCTCTCAAGTCTGTTCCATTGGTCTGTGGGTCTGTTCTTGTGCCAGTACCAAATTGTCTTGAGTACAGTGGCTTTGTAGTAAAGCTTGAATTGGGGAGCATAATCCCCCCAGCTTTATTCTTCTCAGGATTGCTTTGGCTATTCGGGGTCTTTTGTGGTTCCATATGAATTTTAGAATGATTTTCTTTAGTTCATTGAAAAATGCTGTTGGTATTTTGATAGGAATTACATTGAATCTGTAGATTGCTTTAGGCAGGATGTCCGTTTTGACAGCATTAATTCTTCCTATCCATGAGCACGGGATGTGTTTCCATTTATTGGTATCTTCTTTAATTTCTCTCATGAGTGTCTTGTAGTTTTCAGAGTACAGGTCTTTCACTTCCTTGGTTAGGTTTATTCCTAGGTATTTTATTCTTTTTGATGCAGCTTTGAATGGAATTGTTTTCCTGGTTTCTCTTCTTTCTGCTAGGTCATTGTTAGTGTACAGGAGTGCCACAGATTTCTGCCTATTAATTTTGTATCCTGCAACTTTGCTAAATTCAGAAATTAGATCTAGTAGTTTTGGAGAAGATTCTTTAGGGTTTTTTATGTACAATATCATGTCATCTGCAAACAGGGACAGTTAACTTCTTCCTTGCCAATCTGGATGCCTTTTATTTCTTTGTGTTGTCTGATTGCCTTGGCTAGGACCTCCAGTAGTATGTTGAATAGAAATGGGGAGAGTGGGCATACTTGTCTTTTTCCTGATCTTAAAGGAAAACCTTTCAGCTTCTCGCTGTTAAGTATAATGATGGCTATGGGTTTGTCATATATGGCCTATATTATGTAGAGGTACTTGCCCTCTATACCCATTTTGTTGAGAGTTTATCATGAATGAATGTTGAATTTTGTCGAATGCTTTTTCAGCATCTATGGAGATGATCATGTGGTTTTTGTCCTTCTTTTTGTTGATGTGGTGGATGACGTTGATGGATTTTCGAATGTTGTACCATCCTTGCATCCCTGGAATAAATCCTACTTGATCATTATGGATCATCTTTTTGATGTATTTTTGAATTCGGTTTGCTAATATTTTGTTGAGTATTTTTGCATCTATGTTCATCAGGGATTTTGGTCTGTAGTTGTCTTTTTCTGTGGTGTCTTTGCCTGGTTTTGATATTAGTGATGCTGGCCTCATAGAATGAGTTTGGAAGTATTCCCTCTTCTACTCCTTGGAAAAGTTTAAGGAGGATGGGTGTTAGGTCTTCACTAAGTGTTTGATAAAATTCAGTGGTGAAGCCATCTGGTCCAGGCGTTTTGTTCTTAGGTAGGTTTTTGATTACCAGTTCAATTTTGTTGCTGGTAATTGGTCTGTTGAGATTTTCTGTTTCTTTCTGGGTCAGCCTTGGAAGGTTGTATTTTTCTAGAAAGTTGTCCATTTCTTCTATGTTATCCAGTTTGTTAGCACATAATTTTTCATAGTGTTCTCTAATAGTTCTTTGTATTTCTGTGGTGTCCATAGTGATTTTTTCCTTTCTCATTTCTGATTCTGTTTATGTGAGTAGACTTTTTTTCTTGATAAGTCTGGCTAGGAGTTTATCTATTTTGTTTATTTTCTCAAAGAACCATCTCTTGCTTTCCTTGATTCTATTGTTTTATTCTTCTCGATTTTATGTATTTCTGCTCTAATCTTTATTATGTCCCTCCTTCTACTGACTTTGGGTGTCATTAGTTCTTCTTTTTCTAGTTTCGTTAATTGTGAGTTTGGACTGCTCATATGGGATTGTTCTTCTTTTCTGAGGTAGGCCTGTATTGCAATATACTTTCCTCTTAGCACGGCCTTCTCTGCATCCCACAGATTTTGCGGTGTTGAATTATTGTTGTCATTTGTCTCCATATATTGCTTGATCTCTGTTTTTATTTGGTCATTGATCCATTGATTATTTAGGAGCGTGTTATTAAGCCTCCATGTGTTTGTGGGATTTTTCATTTTCTTTGCATAATTCATTTCTAGTTTCATTCCTTTGTGGTCTGAGAAGCTGGTTGATACAATTTCAGTCTTTCTGAATATTCTGAGGCTCTTTTTGTGGTCTAGTATATGATCTATTTTTGAAAATGTTCCATGTGCACCGGAGAAGAATGTGTATTCTGCTGCTTTTGGGTGTAGAGTTCTGTAGATGCCTGTTAGGTCCATCTGTTCTAATGTGTTGTTCAGTGCCTCTGTCTCCTTACTTATTTTCTGTCTGGTTGATCTGTCCTTCAGAGTGAGTGGTGTGTTGAAGTCTCCTAGAATGAATACATTGCATTCTGTTTCCCCCTTTAATTCTGTTAGTATTTGTTTCACATATGTAGGAGCTCCTGTGTTGGGCACATAGATATTTATAATGGTTATATCTTCTTGTTGGATTGACCCTTTTATCATTATGTAATGTCCTTCTTTGTCTCTTGTGACTTTCTTTTTTTTGAAGTCTATTTTGTCTGATATAAGTACTGCAACTCATGTTTTTTTCTCCGTATTAGTTGCATGAAATGTCTTTTTCCATCTCTTCACTTTTAGTCTGTGTATGTCTTTGGGTTTAAAGTGAGTCTCTTGAAGACAGCATATAGATGGGTCTTGTTTTTTAATCCATTCAGTGACTCTGTGTGTTTTGATTGGTGCATTCAGTCTATTTACATTTAGGATGATTATGGATAGGTTTGTACTTATTGGCATTGCAGGCTTCAGATTCGTGGTTACCGAAGGTTCAAGGTTAACTTCCTTACTATCTAAGAGTCTAACGTAACTCACACAAACACACTATAAAGGTTCTTTTTTTTTTTCCTCCTCCTTTTTCTTCCTCCTCCATTCTTTATATATTAGGTATCATATTCTGTACTGTCTGTCTATCCCTTGATTGACTTTGGGGATAGTTAATTTAATTTTGCATATTCTTTGTAATTAGCTGTTTTACTTTCTTTATTGTGGTTTTATTACTTCTGGTGACAGCTGTTAAACTGTAGGAACACTTCCATCTATAGCAGTGCCTCCAAAATACACTGTAGAGATGGTTTGTGGGAGGTAAATTCTCTCAGCTTTTGCTTATCTGGGAATTGTTTAATCTCTCCTTCAAATTTAAATGATAATCTTGCTGGATGAAGTAATCTTGGTTCAAGGCCCTTCTGTTTCATTGCATTAAATACATCATACCACTCCCTTCTGGCCTGTTTCTGCTGGGAAGTGTGATGATAGCCTGATGGGCTTTCCTTTGTATGTGATCTTATTTCTCTCTCTGGCTGCTTTTAATAGTCTGTCCTTATCCTTGATCTTTGCCATTTTAATTACTGTATGTCTTGCTGTTGTCTTCTTTGGGTCCCTTGTGTTGGGAGATCTGCGTGTCGCCATGGCCTGAGAGACTCTCTCCTTCCCCAGATTGGGGAAGTTTTCAGCAATCACCTCCTCAAAAACACTTTCTATCCCTTTTTCTCTCTCTTCTTCTCCTGGTGCCCATATAATGCGAATATTGTTCTGTTTGGGGTGGTCACACAGTTCTCTCAATATTCTTTCATTCTTAGAGATCCTTTCTTCTCTCTGTGCCTCAGCTTCTTTGTATTCCTCTTCTCTAGTTTCTATTTCATTTATTGTCTCCTCCACCATATCGAATCTGCTTTTAATACCGTCCATTGGGCTCTTCAATGATTGGATCTCTGACCGTAATTCATTCCTGAGTTCTTGAATATCTTTCTGTACCTCCATGAGCATGTTAATGATTTTTATTTTGAACTCCCTTTCAGGAAGAGTCATGAGGTTGATATCATTTAAATCTTTCTCAGGAGGTGTATTAATAATTTTACTCTGGACCAGGTTCCTTTAGCATTTCATATTTGTATATGGTGCCCTCTAGTGCCCAGAAGCTCTACTCCCTGGAGCTGCTCAGCCCTGAAGCAATGTCGGGGGTCGCACAGGAGTGGTATTGTTGCCTTGGGGGAGGAAGAGCTGTTTCCTGCTTCCCGGCTGCTATGCCTGTCCTCGCTGCCTGAACCAGTGGGCTGAGCACACAGGTATAAGCCTCTGTGCTTTTCATTTTTAGTTGCTGTAGACAGATCTTCTCTCTTGCTGGCCTAACGCCAGGGTAGGGTTTCCCGGTTTGCAGGCCCGGTGGGGCTGGCCAGTAGGAAGGTGCAGTAGTCTGCCTGTAATGGAAAGTGTTCTTGGAGCTGTGTAGGCAGCCAGGGAGCTGTAGCACCTGAAGATAGTGAAAGTTCCCAATCTGCTGGGCAGAGTGCACCTGGACAATTTTGTCTACCGGTCCTCTCTCCTGAGCAGTAAGCTCTGTGCAATCCTTGCCCCTTTCGCAGCCCTCTTTCTAAGAGCTTCTTTGTTAGGAAGTCTCTCAGGCTGCCCACCTTTCTTTTGTCCCAGAGGAGCTGGATATGGATCCCTGCTTTCCATAAGCAGCTGGAATCTTAGCCTCTCCAGGTATTCTCCCTGTCTTAGCTTTCCAATCCCCTAATTACAAGAGTATCATGCAAGCACCGTGAAATGTAGGTTTGTGCTCCCAGAGCAGATTTCCAGAGTTAGCTATTCAGCAGTCCCAGATCTCCACTCCCTCCCTGCTTCGTTCCTCTTCCTCCGTTGGTGAGCTGGGGTGGGGGAATGGTTGGATCCTGCAGGACCACAGCTTTAGTATGTTACCCTTTTCTGTGAGGTTTGCTCTTGTCTCCACGTGTATGCAGTTTGGTGAAGTCCTCTTTCCTGTTGCTCTTTCAAGAGTAGTTGTATTAGTTATATGTTCATATTATATGTGGTTTTAGGAGGAAGCCTGTGTCTCACCTCTCACGTTGCCATCTTTAATCCATTTGACTGTTTTTTAACTTGTTAAAGTATGCCTGTAAACAACAGGAAATAAAGCTTCTTAACCTTAAATAAACGCCTGGTTTTCAATAATATAGTGAAGACACTTCCAGTTGCCACTCATTCTGGCTCCAAGATTGGAAGAAGCTCAAGCCTCCACTGCATCCTAACAAGTATAAAAAGCTGAGCAAAGTGAAAAATGAAAATTTCTTCTTACATCCATCAGAGAAGTGAGGTCACAGGGCAAATCGCTATCCCCAATATTGGAGAGACAGGTGAATATGGAGAATCAAAACTCCAATTAGAACTCTGTGGGAAGTAATAGTGGGGTAGGAACACCTAAAGTAATTAACAAATTGCTGGAGGCTCAGTGTGGACAAATGTGAGAGTCAGAAACTCCAGGGGAACTCAGTCATGGAGAGTCCCCACACTTCTGCAAGTTTTACCTTGAGGAGCTCAACACAGAGAATTTGGGAGAAAAATCTCCTACTGCTTCTGGCAGGAAAGGGAGAGAAGGAACCGGTTTGAAATACGCCAGAGCATTCTGTTTGTAGCAAGGTCTGCCCTCTGGAGAAACTTTAGCTGGAGCTGAGCTTATGGGGGAAGAGGAATATGAGCCCAGCCACCTCTACCCTTTCATGTGAGAGAAGGGAAAGCCCACCTCCAGCCTGCTCCTTACTGGAGAGGGCGACAAATGGAGATGTGTGACGTTCACGGGATAGAGGCAGAGGCTCACCGAAAGACTGTGACCTAATCATACAGCTGTAGAGGGCTTCCCCCCAGCACCTTACCCCAACCCTACTGAAAGCCTGTTCACAGCAGTTGCTTTTACTCTGGACATTATGTCCAGCTATCAGGAAAATATTACCAGCATGATAAAAGGCAGAAACTATTTGAGGTCCTTAAATTTCACAGTGAAAATGTTATGAGATATCTGAAGTATGACAACCGGCTGCCAGCCCACACCTAGTGAGATTTAGATCTAATTGGAAAAACACATAAAAATATTTTCATATGTTTAAATGAATGTGAAAAACACATGTGTATATGTAACTAGACATAGAAATGGCTAAAATTACTATATGTTCAGATTGAATAAACTTACTTTTTCACATCAAATCTTAAGTTCCTTTAGTTTAAAAGGCTTTTTTAGAGAAGAGTAGCAGTCCTAAATGACTCTTACTGTTAAAGCAGAGCCAAGGAGCAGCTCTTTAGACCAGTCTAACTCAGCTGAGCTTTGATCTTTATGGTAGGCCTTAAATATTCATATTCAAATTATATTTAGAATTCACATGATATGAGCATTGTACTGATCAGTGACATTTCATGTATATACATGTCCTCTGAAAATATTTTAAATAGAGGTAATTATTCTTCATATTAAACCTAAGTTCATTATCTCTTTACCAAGTCAGTTACATGGAAAAAGTTGGAAAGGGGGCTTTTCTAAATTAAAAGGAATTTAAGAGACCTAACCAAACACAGTGTATGTCCTTGAGAAGACACTGTTTTTGAAAAAGACCGTTACAAAAAAAATTTTTTGGAAGCACAGTTGTGGGAAATAGAATATGTCCGGAATATTAGATGACATTGAGAACTACTGTTATTAATTGGGCAGGTGTGATAATGGTTTTGTGGTTATGGGGAGAAAATTCTATTTTTTACCAATTCATACTGAAGTATTTAGGGTGATTTCTTGATGTCTGACATTAAGATACTTCAACATGAAAAAACGAAAATGTGGGAGAATATTAACAGTTGTTGAATCTGGGCAGTGGATAAGTGGGTATTCACTGTACTGTTTCTGTACTTTCTATATTTCAAATTTTGATAATAAAAATTAAAGCTGCCAACAAATAAAGGGGATCCTTCTGGTCTTAAAAATTTTGGAAGCAGTTTGTTTTTCAGTTAGAAGATTAGCAGTAATTAACTAGCGTTTTTTTCTTAAGCATTTGCCTTGCCAATGGGTTTCAGCCCCGGGCAAGTTCTCTGTGGATTCAGTGAGACCAAAAAATGACAGTGGAACATTTTTGGGGTGAAAGGGTTTATACCCAACTTTATTCCCACGGTGGCAGGTCAATCAGTAAAATTCCGTCCACTCAGAATGAGCTGCATGTAGCAAGCCAGTCTCTGCCTCTGGGCCTCTGCCCCTGCAGCCTTCTAAGCCTCTCTCCTTGGCGCTGCCACCACTCCAGCCTCTGCTCTCCTGCAGCCTTGCCACCGTGTCGCCCAGAGCACTGGGTGGAGCTCTTTATACAGAGTCACTGTCCACATGTGTAGCGAGCTAGCCATCCAGGGCCGGGTGAGAATCCTGGCCACAGGAACTTTCATTTTATCCACGTATGTATTTGGACATTTATATAATCTTGTATTGAATGACTATTTTTCAGCATATATCAACTATTCTAACAGGCTCAGAGTCTGTAAACATGTCAAGGGAATGAAAAGGTAAAAACTCGAATTAACTATTATTGCAAAGCCAGTGTGACTGAATAATTAAATTAGCTATTGGCTCCTTAGGGTCGACCTCTAATCACTGTAGGATGCCGGTCAGAAAAAAGATTATCATGAAGCTCTGTTAGTGCTGTCTAGCTGTTGTTAAAAAAGCATTTGAAAATGTGTAATAAATGTTCTTCTAATTTTACTTCTCCATCATCATGTTTTTCAAGAGCGTCTTGAAAAGAACCATTGAAAACCATGAGAATACACCAGAACATCTAAGGCTAATCACTGTCTTGGATTTTATCCAGGGGTTACTTAAAGAAGTATTCATTTCACAGGTTTCTCGGAGCACCTGTTATGTATAAGGCACAACTGCTAATTGCCATACGGATTGAAATTGTATAACATGTGAATCCTGACCCCAAGGCTTTTTGTATTATTTAGGAATTTCCATCACTGGACATAGAAACAGAGCTAGAATTGAGCAAAGTAGCACTGGGCACTGGGTATTTTTTTATCAGAAGAGCTGGGAGGATTGCCCCATATGACTTGGTTCTTGAACCTCTTTTGTTTGCATTTACTTGCCGATCTCATCCAGTCTCTTACTTTCCACTATCAGCTGTAAGTCAGCTCTCAAATATGTGTCTTTAGGCTAAAAGACATGGCTCCAGAACTCCATAGTGGTATATCCGGTTGCATGTTGCTGTTGATTCAGCAGCTCCAAATGAACATATCTTAACTGAATTCTTGAGCTCTTCCTCTAAGCCTGCTCATTGGGCGGTCATCTCCAGTTTACTCTGCTCTTTTGCTCTAGCCCCAAACTTTGGAACCATCCCCATGTTGACTCCGCTAGTCTTGCAGTTGGTCTCCTGGCTGTTACTCTTGCCGCCATCTGTCATACACAGCTGCCAGAGTGATCTTTAAAGTCAAGTCAGATCAGCTAGATCATGTCGGTGCTGTACATAAACCCTCCGTTGTTCTGTATGTCGGAGTGAAAGCCAAAGTCCTTACTGTAGCCCATGCTGCCCTCCTGGTGCTTGACAGTCCTAATCAGGTTTTGGCCTCAGTGCCTTGCAACTTGCTATTTTCTGTCCTTGGAATATTCTTCCACACATGCATATGTCTGGGCCTCCTCATCTAGGTTGGGTCCTCAGTCAAATATACTGTATACTTAATATTGTTAAATCCCTGTCTCCCTTTATAGAATATAAGAAGTCAGGGGTTTCTGTCTTTTTATTCAGTGTCCAGAGTACCTCTTGGCACATAGGTGCTAGGTAAAATATTTGTTGAATGAATTAATGATTGATGAGGGAGAAAGAATGCTCAGTGCAAGAGTAACATATATTCCAGTTGAAGACATTCTGTCCAAAGGTAATAATCACAGTATAAGCAATATGGAAAGCTAATTTAGCTCAGTGGTCTTAGAGATATTTCGCAGCTATCCATGACTTTGGTGATTCTCTTCCAGAGAAATAAGACCTGACCCAATATATTTCTCTTTGTCTTTTTCTTTTTTAGTTTATATAAAATTTCATTTAGTCAGATTTGTAAAAAAACAATGGCTTTGACTGCTAATAGTAAGCATATATTATTTTTTTTATGTTTAAATAAAGATTGTTTTATTTAGCACAGGAAACAACACACTTGCTGTGTTAACAGAAATGCTCTAATATAGGAAATCAGGTGCTTATGAAAGTAAAAATCACTGAGAGCAGGAGTTGGGGAAGGCTTTTAATAAAACAGGTAGTTCTTGAGGAAGAGTACAAAGGAGAAGAGTGGCAAAATTTCTCTAGGTAGGGAGAAGCTGGTAAGCCAGTTAGTTCACATGTTTTTCACATTCCTGGAGGCAGGTATAGATACCAGGCAGAAATTTAGGAGAGAGGTTAGACAAGGGGATGATTGTTGATGTGGGAGTCACTTGCATGGAAATGTTCATCAAAGTCAAAATGGATTAGACGGTTGTACATCAGAGGGTGGGCAACCAAGACTTTGGGAGGCGGCAGGAGGAAGTGAGTGGTTAAAGACCTGCATAGGGACCTGCAAGTCTGCAAGGAAAACAGCAGAGAGTCTTCAGGAG
Source organism: Phataginus tricuspis (assembly GCA_029783875.1). Lineage (NCBI taxonomy): Eukaryota > Metazoa > Chordata > Mammalia > Pholidota > Manidae > Phataginus > Phataginus tricuspis. The sequence goes on along the minus strand of JAQQAC010007890.1, from coordinate 6,178,118 downwards.
GAGGCCTTGAAGAAGAGGGTATAGTCAGAAAAATAAAGCAATAAGGAGGTAAAAAGGGCTAGAAAAGGGTATTTTTATTTTGATAGATGTTGAAACTATTTTCTAAGCTCTTAGGACAGAGTCTTTTAAAAACCGAACCCAAATTACTTCAGAGTTTGTTTTTTACCTGCTGTGTAGTGAGATCAAAGTGAATCTTCAGTCTGTTGGCACCATTTCTCAAGTTTTTCTCTGGCAAACCTCTGCTATTTTTTTAAAGCACCTTTGTCTGTTTCATTGCCTGTTTTGTTTTCTGCATTTTGTTTACTTTAGAAACAAAAGCTTTATTTTTCCTATGAATTCTGACAGCTTTTACAGTCTGTTAGGAAAATTGTTCAGAGTTTATTTTGCAGCCCAAGAAATATTGTTAGTATGTATGTAAATGGCATTGAAAATAAGGCTTTGTTGACATTTTATTTGTCATAGTTATTTTGTTTTGTTAGAGAGATTATAATTAACTCTTAAATAAACTGGTAAAGTTGACAAAAACTGGTTTCTGGGGAGACCTGTCAGTTTTTTTTGAAAAATATACGTTTTCTTTTAGCATACTTTCTTTTCTTTCTTGCTTCAAGAAGCACAATTCCTTTTGTGTAAGTGAATATTCTTGTGTCCGGACTTCTTAAACATGTGAAATGCATGTACATGGTGTTTATAACATATCTGCCCTCTGCTGGTGAAAATGCACTATTGCTCTGAACTCATTGGGTTCAGTAATTTCTTCAAATGATGTAATACTCTATATAAAGAGCAGCCATAAAGTTAAATTTTGGAGAAAAAAATTACCTAAATTGTTTGAAAGGAATATATTCCCTTTAGGGAAATCCTATGCAATGAATTATTCTACCCAAAAGGCCAGTAGCTGTGGGTAGAAATACCTATTAATACTGATGATTATTTTTACATTGTGTGTTTTTGTATACATTCTTGAATTTGTCTGAAAGTTCTGGATCTGCTCTGTCCAATGTGGTAGCCACTAGCCGTAAGTGGCTATTTAACTGAAGTTAAATATTTAATTCATTAGTTCACTAGCCACATATCAAGGCTTAATAGCCACATATGGCTATTATATATATTAACAGCACTGTGTGGACAATGCAGATTAAAGAATGTTTTGATTTCACAGAGTTCAATTGACAGTGCTTTTCTAATTACAAATTTTAAATAACAAGAATTACCATTTCCATGAAGTAATCATTGTTTTTAAATTTGCAATGAATTTCTTCCTTTACCATGCACTTTTTTCACATAAAAACAGTTTATCAATAAAGAGCTCCAATTAACTGAGAATATGTTTAGTAGGACTTTATTAAGATTTTTTTTTTGTCCTGTGTAATTTGCTATATCTTATATATGTTTATTGCCATGTGATTACGGTACAGTTTTCTCATTGTAGAGCATGAGCATTTCTGGTGTTTTCATCCACTATTTTGAAGCTTAAAGTTAGGTTAAAAATAATGGTCATATTTTTGTGTGCTATTTAATTAAGATAATAGCTCCTTTGCATTTTGGTGCATGTTTGAAGTGGAAGGAAAGCTATAAGTCAGAGCATATGCGGAAAACTGAAGACGTTACGACATTGTGAATTATTTTAATATATGTCAGTTAATTTAAAAAAAAAGGTGGTTGATTTAAAAAAACAGTCACTTTACCCAGCTTTGTCTAACGGTAACATCTTGCAAAACTACAGCTCAGTATTGAAACCAGGATATTGATATTGATGCAGACTATCAGTTTTACTGTGACTTCTATGGTTTTACTTGTACTCGGGTGTGCATGTATACTTCTGTACAATTTTATCAGAAATATAGACTCATACATCTCCCACCACAGTCAAGATAACAGTACAGTTCCATCGCTGCTGTGATCTCTTGCATTGGCCTTTGAACCACTTACATCCTCCTTCCAATCTTCCCCCCTCTTCTCTCCCTACGCCATTTTTGGGACTGGCTTTATTCACTCAGTATAATTCTTCGGACATTCATCCAAGCTGTTGCACATATTAACAGTTTTTCTCATTATAAAGAATTTTATGGTATTTATCTATGTGTCATACTTTGTCTAACTATTTACTCATTGAAGGACCACTGGGCCGTTTCTAGTGTTTTACTGTCATGAATAAAGCTGTACATTTATGTGCAGGTTCTTTGTGAATATGTTTTCAATTTCTCTGGCAAATGCCCATGGTGCACTTGCTGTGTTGTATGATAATAGTTTAGAATCATTTAAAAAATGCTAAACTTTTCCAAAATGGCCATATTACTTCATATTCCTATCATCAATGTGTGAGTGATCCAGTGTCTTCACATCTTTGCCGGAATTTTTTGTCGTCACCATTTCCCTTATAGCCGTTCTGTCAGGTGTGTAGTGATAGCGATGCTGGCTTTGATTTGCATTTCCCTAATAGTCGGTGGTGGTGAACATCTTTTCATGTGCTTCTTTGCTAACTGGATCTTCTTCGGTGAAATGCTTGTTCATGTCTTTCATTTTCTAATTGGATTTTTAAAGCTGTTTTAAAAAGAAAATAGACTTTTTAAAAGCAGTTTTAGCTTCACAACTAAATTGAATAGAAAGTACAAAAATTTCCCATATACCCTCTGCCTGTAAACATGTGTAGCCTTCCCCATTATCAACATACTGTTGAGTTTTGAAAGTGCTTTATTTATTCTAGATACTAGTCCTCTGTCAGATATGTGCAAATATTTTCTCTTACTATATAGCTTTTGTTTACATCATTTTCAAATGGTCTTTTATAGAGCAAAAGTTTTCATTTTGATGAGGTACCACTTACTAATTTTTCCTTTAAGGATTGTGTTTTTGGCAGTCTAATTGCTATTTTCTAATCCAAATCCTAAAGATTTCCTCCTATGTGGTTTTCTAAAGGCTTTACAGCTTTATATTTCTGATGACCTATTTTGAGTTGCTTTTTGCATACAAGGTATGGATCAAAGTTAATTTTTCTGCATATGGATATTCAGTTGTTCTGGCACTATTTCTTAGAAAGATTATCTTTTCCCCCTTAATTGCCTTTGCACCTTCATCAAAAATCCATCGACCATGTATGTCTGGGAGTATTTCTGGATTTTATCCTCCATATATCTATCTGTCTACCTTTATGCCAGTGGTGCAGTGTCTTTATTACTGTAACTTTATAATAAGTACTGAAGTCAGGTAATGTAAGCCCTCCAACTCTATTATTCTTTTTCAAATTGTTGTGGCTATTTCTAGGTTCCCTGAATTTTCATGTGAATTTAAAATCAGTTTGTCGGTTTCTACAAAATAATCTTCTAGGATTTTAATTGGAAATGCTTTGAGTTTGTAGATCCATTTGGGAGAAAATTGACATCTTTAACAATATAGTCTTTAAATCTTTGGACAAAGTATCTCGATTTATTTAGATCTTATTTAATCTCTCTCAGCAATGTTTTATAGTTTTTAATGTACAGGTTTTGCTTATCTTTTGTCATTTATTTCTAAGTGGCTTTTATTTGTAAATGTTATTGTAAATGGTATTTAAAAAATTTCAATTTCTGATTAATCATTGTTGGAATACAGTAATAATAGAAATACAGTGGGCTTTGCATATTTATCTTGTATCTTGCAACCTTCCTAACCTCACATTTGTCTTAGTAGCTTTTTTGTAGATCCTATTAGATCTCCTACCTAGATGATTGACATCAAACACTTTTTACTTTCTCTGATTTGGTTGCCCTTACTTTCCTTTTTGTTACCTATTTCACTAGCTAGAACCTTCACTAAAATAAAAGTGGGGAGAAAGGACTTGGTTGTCTCATTTAATGATGTTAAAGGAGAAAACACTCAGATTTTCATTCTTAAGTATGTGTTAGCAATAAGTTTCTCATAGATGCTTTTTTTTATCAAGTTGAAGTTCCCTTCTATTACGAGTTTGATGAAAAAAATGTTTTTATTCAGAAATGATGTTGGGTTTTATCAAATGCTTTTGCTTCATCTATTGAGATGAGACCATTTTTCTTTTTTAGTTCTTTATTGTGAATTACATTGATTTTTGCAAATTAAACTAAGCTTGCATTCCTGTGACAAACCACACTTGGTCATGATGTGTTATGTTTTCTGTATATTTCTAAATTTGATTTGCCAAAGCTATTTAGAATTTTTCAAATATTCATGAAGGCTGTTGATCTATAGATTATGATTCTTGTCATGCCCTGGTCTGGTTTTGTTGGCTTCATAGAATGAATTGGGAAATATTACTTCCCACCCTTTTTCTTTTCCATTTTCCTGAAGAGTTTGTAGAGTTTATATCATTCCTTAACTGTTTGGTAGATTTCCCTAGAAAAGTATCTAGGCCTGGAGGTTTTTTCCCCTCTGGAAGGTTTTTACAGGTTCAATTTCTTTAGTAGATAAATGGGCTATTCAATTTATCTTTTCCTTCTCAAAAGAGCTCATTTGTTTCTTTCAAGGATTGGTGAACTTATTAGCATAAACTTATTAGCATGAAGTTGTTCATACTGTTCCTTTACGAACCAATATATGTAGATTCTGTAGTGATGTCACTTTTCTTATTCCTGATATTGGTTATTTGGGAGATTGATCTCTTTCCTAATCACCTGGGTTACAGGTTTATCAATTTTATCAGTATCTCAAATAATCACCTTTTCTTTTCATTGACTTTCTTTGTTGTTCCTCTGTTTTCTGTTCATAGATTTCTGTACTGATTTTTATGTCACCTTTGTTTTTGAAAGATACATTAGCATGACAGGTCTAGGTGGGCATTATTTTACTTTCAGTACTTTTAAGCTGTTGCTTCATTGTCTTCTGGCTTACACTGTTTCTGATGAGAAATCTGTCGTCATGATGTTTGTCCCTTTTTACATGTGTCCTTTTTCTTTCTAGCTGCTATTAAGATTTTTCCATTCATCCCTTGTTTTAAGCAATTATATTATGATATATCTTTGGGTGATACTCTTCATGTTTCTTGTATTTGGGGTTCTTTGAGGTTTGGTTCCTCAGGCTTATAATTTCAAAAAAATTCTGGAAATAGTTTGTAACTCTGTGGGGAAAATCCCAGGACAAAATACCTTTGAAACCAAAATCAGTCAAAGGGGGAAATAAAGCTTAAAAACCTATTTATTTTTTATAAGCAGTCATCCCATGTCTCTCTCTACCCGGCTGCAGAAGAAGAGAGCTCCATCAATCTCTCCAGTTCAGATAAACCCTCGCATGCCCTTGTAATTACCTGTTGGTAAGGAGAAGGGACTACTTCTCTTTACCCCTTGGAAAAACCTATTGATATGGAGATGTACTAAAGCCAGGCCAGATATTCTGGGAATATTGCAATTTTACACACAGCCCGCCCCTCCAGAAATCACAGCTCACAATCTACATGTTCCCCATCTTCCACAATGGTCCCTGTGTGAGAAAACTGGAGCACTGTAACTAGACTAATAACATAAAATCATGATAATCCTCAAGCCAGAGGATTCAGCTAGGTTCAAAGTTCTATGCAGGTTAAGTCCATAGCTTGCCCACTCCACAGGCAGGCAGTAACTGAACCTGTAGGGAGTTCAGAGCAATCATCACATGGCAGCTACAGCTGGGAGGTGCATCCAGGCCACAAAGACTATAGAAGAAAATAACTTTAAGAGCGATAAGATACATGTTTTAATGACACCAGCATAGGCAAATCTTGTCCATCAGGTAGGATACATGCAAGAGAAGTGGTTCTGTGATAGGACAGTGACAGGAATGGTATCTTGTCCTGCTGTAGTGTACCAGACCTTCACCTCCTTCCCTGTGGGAGTTACAGATAGGTCAATATAGGCTGTAGGAGGTACATGCACTGGCCATGAAGATAAAACTTCCCTGTCAGATGATGTTACCTCCAGGACGTTTTGGGTACACTACCATGATCTTTGGGGGCCATTCTGCTGTTACTCCAGGAATACACACGAGGCCAGCTTCCAGACCTTTTCCCCAAGGTGCCAGAGGGCCAGCCATCTCTGGTCCATGGGTCTAAATGTCCAAGGCCATGTCCACTCAACAGCATCTCCAGGGTTTAATGCAGGAGGGGCTGGCAGCAGGGTGTTGTTCTGCTGGCCATGTCCTGGCTTCAGTAACTCCTCTTTGGTTTGCACATACAGCTGTATAGGAGAGACAGCAATGTGTGTTAGCATATCCACAGGGCAAGGCTCCTTTTCGGGGCTTGTCATTCAAACGCCATAGCAAACTGACCAGCCCCATAGGCTATTGGTATCCGACTTCAGTCCAGATTTCAACAAACCATTGTACCTCTCTATTATGCCTGCTCCAGCAGGATTATATGGTACATGAAACTTCCACTTTATTTCTAATTGCTGTACCCATACTTATAATGCATGTCCAGTAAAGTGAGTGCCTTGATTGCTCTCAATCACCTATGGCCAGCCATAGACTGCAAAGAGATGCTCCAGGCCCCTCTTAGTGGTTTGCTGATCTGCATGATGTGCAGGAAAAGCAACCAACAGGTGAGTAGCTGTGTCCACACAAGTCATGGCATAGTGATATCCTTCTGATATGGGCAGAGGCCCAATATAGTCTATCTGCCATCTGACAAGGGGTATTGGCCCCCTTACTATTGTCCCATGTAGCTGCGGGACTCAGTGTAAATCACTCTTAGAGCACACAGGTCATTCCTTCTGGGCTCTGCTGACTTTCCTTAAAGGTAAATGGCAAGCCCCACTGATAGGCTACAGCTCACATTGTCTTTTGCCCTGTGTGCAACAAATGCTGATGCAAGCATTGGGCTACATCACAGACAGGTTTTCCTTCTAGCCAGTGCACCTGGGCCAGTGTGTCAGCTTCATCATTCCCTGGGCGTGCCAAAGGCAAATGGCCAGTCACATGATACATGGTAACAGTCTTAGTCTGACCAGAGGCCCATAGGTCTTGCCACCACATGGAGTGCTCCACAACTGGGGAGAGGGCGGCTCCATCCCCCGAGGAACCCACAGCTGTTTTTTTTTTTTTTTACTTTCTTAATTACTACTGGGCAGGGCTTTAATATCGGCCCCGCCCCCCATCTTCCCCTGACACCTCCACCTTCTCTGGGGCTGAAGGCACTGCTCCTTTCTCCGCTCCCCCATGGCCTCCTGCAACACGGATTCTCTGGCTGCCTCACAGCTAGTGTATCTTCCAGGTTCTCAATAATTGTCTTTCTTTTTTTTTTTTCCTTTAATATTTTTATTTTTATTAAGGTATTATTGATATATACTCTTATGAAGGTTTCACATGAAAAAACAATGTGGTGACTACACTTACCCATATTATCAAGTCCTGACCCATACCCCCAGTGCAGTCACTGTCCATCAGTGTAGTAAGATGCCACAGATTCACTGTTGGCCTTCTCTGTGCTACACTGTTTTCCCCGTGATACCCCACACCATGTGTACTAAACAAAATACCCCTCAATCCCGTTCTCCCTCCCTCTCCACCTGCCCTCCCACACCTACCCTATAGTAACCACTAGTTCCTTCTTGGAGTCTCTGAGTCTGCTGCTATTTTGTTCCTTCAGTTTTGCTTTGTTGTTATACTCCACAAACGAAGGAGATCATTTGGCACTTGTCTTTCTCCGCCTGGCTTATTTCACTGAGCATAATATCCTCCAGCTCCATCCATGTTGTTGCAAATGGTAGGATCTGTTTCTTTCTTATGGCTGAATAGTATTCCATTGTGTATATGTACCACTTCTTTATCCATTCATCTACTGATGGACACTTAGGTTGCTTCCATATCTTGGCTGTTGTAAAAAGTGCTGCAAAAATAGGGGTGCATATGTCTTTTTGAATCTGAGAAGTTGTATTCTTTGGGTAAATTCCAAGGAGTGGAATTCCTGGGTCAAATGGTATTTGTATTTTTAGTTTTTTGAGGAACCTCCATATTGCTTTCCACAATGGTTGAACTAGCTTACATTCCCACTAGCAGTGTAGGAGGGTTCCCCTTTCTCTGCATCCTCACCAGCATTTCTTCTTCTTAGTTTTTACGATGCTGGCCATCCTTACTGGTGTGAGGTGATAACTCATTGTGGTTTTAATTTGCATTTCTCTGATGATTAGTGATGTGGAGCATCTTTTCATGTGTCTGTTGGCCATCTGAATTTCTTGTTTGGAGAACTCTCTTCATATCCTCTGCCCATTTTTTAATCAGGTTATTTGCTTTTTGGGTGTTGAGGTGTGTAAGTTCTTTATATATTTTGAATGTTAACCTCTTGTCGGATATGTCATTTACAAATATATTCTCCCATACTGTAGGATGCCTTTTTGTTCTGTTGATGGTGTCATTTGCCGTATAGAAACTTTTTAGTTTGATGTACCCCAATGAGTTCATTTTTGCATTTGTTTCCCTTGCTCAAGGAGATGCGCTCAGGAAGAACTTGCTCAGGCTTATATTCAGGATATTTTTGCCTATGTTGTCTTGTAAGAGTTTTATGGTTAAAGACTTACATTCAGGTCCTTGATCCATTTCGAGTTTACTTTTGTGTATGGGGTTAAACAATAATCCAGTTTCATTCTCTTGCATGTAACTATCCAGTTTTGCCAACACCAGCTGTTGAAGAGGCTGTCATTTCCCCATTTTATGTCCATGGCTCCTTTATCATATATTAATTTACCATATATGGTTGGGTTTATATCGAGGCTCTCTAGTGTGTTCCATTGGTCTATGGGTCTGTTCTTGTGCTAGTACCAAATTGTCTTGATTGCTGTGGCTTTGTAGTAGAACTTGAAGTTGGGGAACATAATCCCCCCAGCTTTATTCTTCCTTCTCAGGATTTCTTTGGCTATTTGGGGTCTTTTGTGGTTCCATATGAATTTTAGAACGATTTTCTCTAGTTCGTTGGAGAATGCTGTTGGTATTTTGATAGGAATTACATTGAATCTGTAGATTGCTTTAGGCAGGACATCCGTTTTGACAATATTAATTCTTCCTATCCATGAGCACGGGATGTGTTTCCATTTATTGGTATCTTCTTTAATTTCTCTCATGAGTGTCTTGTAGTTTTCAGAGCATAGATCTTTCACTTCCTTGGTTAGGTTTATTCGTAGGTATTTTATTCTTTTTGATGCAACTTTGAATGGAATTGTTTTCCTGGTTTCTCTTCTTTCTGCTAGGTCATTGTTAGTGTACAGGAATGCCACAGATTTCTGCCTATTAATTTTGTATCCTGCAACTTTGCTAAATTCAGATATTAGATCTAGTAGTTTTGGAGTGGATTCCTTAGGGTTTTTTATGTACAATATCATGTCATCTGCAAACAGGGACAATTTGAGTTCTTCCTTGCCAATCTGGATGCCTTTTATTTCTTTGTGTTGTCTGATTGCCTTGGCTAGGACCTCCAGTAGTATGTTGAATAGAAATGGGGAGAGTGGGCATCCTTGCCTTTTTCCCAATCTTAAAGGAAAAGCTTTCAGCTTCTCGCTGTTAAGTATAATGTTGGCAGTGGGTTTGTCATATACGGCCTTTGTTATGTTGAGGTACTTGCCCTCTCTACCCATTTTGTTGAGAGTTTTTATCATGAATGAATGTTGAATTTTGTCGAATGCTTTTTAAGCATCTATGGAGATAATCATGTAGTTTTTGTCCTTCTTTTTGTTGATGTGGTGGATGACGTTGATGGATTTTCGAATGTTGTACCATCCTTGCATCCCTGGAATAAATCCTACTTGATCATTATGGATGATCTTTTTGATGTATTTTTGAATTCGGTTTGCTAATATTTTGTTGAGTATTTTTGCATCTATGTTCATCAGGGATTTTGGTCTGTAGTTGTCTTTTTCTGTGGTGTCTTTGCCTGGTTTTGGTATTAGTGATGCTGGCCTCATAGAATGAGTTTGGAAGTATTCCCTCTTCTTCTACTCCTTGGAAAAGTTTAAGGAGGATGGGTGTTAGGTCTTCACTAAGTGAAGCCTATGGTGAAGCCATCTGGTCCAGGCGTTTTGTTCTTAGGTAGGTTTTTGATTACCAGTTCAATTTTGTTGCTGGTAATTGGTCTGTTGAGATTTTCTGTTTCTTTCTGGGTCAGCCTTGGAAGGTTGTATTTTTCTAGAAAGTTGTCCATTTCTTCTATGTTATCCAGTTTGTTAGCATATAATTTTTCATAGTGTTCTCTAATAATTCTTTGTGTTTCTTTGCTGTCCATAGTGATTTTTCCTTTCTCATTTCTGATTCTGTTTATGTGAGTAGACTCTTTTTTTCTTGATAAGTCTGGCTAGGAGTTTATCTATTTTGTTTATTTTCTCAAAGAACCATCTCTTGCTTTCCTTGATTCTATTGTTTTATTCTTCTCGATTTTATGTATTTCTGCTCTAATCTTTATCATGTCCCTCCTTCTACTGACTTTGGGTGTCATTAGTTCTTCTTTTTCTAGTTTCGTTAATTGTGAGTTTGGACTGCTCATATGGGATTGTTCTTTTCTGAGGTAGGCCTGTATTGCAATATACTTTCCTCTTAGCACGGCCTTCACTGCATCCCACAGATTTTGCGGTGTTGAATTATTGTTGTCATTTGTCTCCATATATTGCTTGATCTCTGTTTTTATTTGGTCATTGATCCATTGATTATTTAGGAGCATGTTATTAAGCCTCCATGTATTTGTGGGATTTTTCATTTTCTTTGCATAATTCATTTCTAGTTTCATTCCTTTGTGGTCTGAGAAGCTGGTTGATACAATTTCAGTCTTTCTGAATATTCTGAGGCTCTTTTTGTGGTCTAGTATATGATCTATTTTTGAAAATGTTCCATGTGCACTGGAGAAGAATGTGTATTCTGCTGCTTTTGGGTGTAGAGTTCTGTAGATGCCTGTTAGGTCCATCTGTTCTAATGTGTTGTTCAGTGCCTCTGTCTCCTTACTTATTTTCTATCTTGTTGATCTGTCCTTCAGAGTGAGTGGTGTGTTGAAGTCTCCTAGAATGAATACATTGCATTCTGTTTCCCCCTTTAATTCTGTTAGTATTTGTTTCACATATGTAGGAGCTCCTGTGTTGGGCACATAGATATTTATAATGGTTATATCTTCTTGTTGGATTGACCCTTTTATCATTATGTAATGTCCTTCTTTGTCTCTTGTGACTTTCTTTTTTTTGAAGACTATTTTGTCTGATACAAGTACTGCAACTCATGGTTTTTTCTCCCTATTAGTTGCATGAAATGTCTTTTTCCATCTCTTCACTTTTAGTCTGTGTATGTCTTTGGGTTTAAAGTGAGTCTCTTGAAGACAGCATATAGATGGGTCTTGTTTTTTAATCCATTCAGTGACTCTGTGTGTTTTGATTGGTGCATTCAGTCTATTTACATTTAGGATGATTATGGATAGGTTTGTACTTATTGGCATTGCAGGCTTCAGATTCGTGGTTACCGAAGGTTCAAGGTTAACTTCCTTACTATCTAAGAGTCTAACGTAACTCACACAAACACACTATGAAGGTTCTTTTTTTTTTTCCTCCTCCTTTTTCTTCCTCCTCCATTCTTTATATATTAGGTATCATATTCTGTACTGTTTGTCTATCCCTTGATTGACTTTGGGGATAGTTAATTTAATTTTGCATATTCTTTGTAATTAGCTGTTCTACTTTCTTTATTGTGGTTTTATTACTTCTGGTGACAGCTGTTAAACTGTAGGAACACTTCCATCTATAGCAGTGCCTCCAAAATACACTGTAGAGATGGTTTGTGGGAGGTAAATTCTCTCAGCTTTTGCTTATCTGGGAATTGTTTAATCCCTCCTTCAAATTTAAATGATAATCTTGCTGGATAAAGTAATCTTGGTTCAAGGCCCTTCTGTTTCATTGCATTAAATACATCATGCCACTCCCTTCTGGCCTGTAAGGTTTCTGCTGAGAAGTGTGATGATAGCCTGATGGGCTTTCCTTTGTATGTGATCTTATATCTCTCTCTGGCTGCTTTTAATAGTCTGTCCTTATCCTTGATCTTTGCCATTTAATTACTGTATGTCTTGCTGTTATCTTCTTTGGGTCCCTTGTGTTGGGAGATCTGTGTGTTGCAATGGCCTGAGAGACTATCTCCTTCCCCAGATTGGGGAAGTTTTCAGCAGTTACCTCCTTAAAGACACTTTCTATCCCTTTTTCTCGCTCTTCTTCTGGTACCCCTATAATGTGAATATTGTTCTGTTTGGATTGGTCACATAGTTCTCTCAATATTCTTTCATTCTTAGAGATCCTTTTTTCTCTTTGTGCCTCAGCCTCTTGTATTCCTCTTCTCTACTTTTTGTTTCATTTATCGTCTCCTCCACTGTGTCTAATCTGCTTTTAATACCATCCATTGTGCTCTTCAATGATTGGATCACTGACCAGAATTCATTTGAGTTCTTGACTATCTTTCCGTACTTCAATGAGCATGTTAATGATTTTTATTTTGAACTCCCTTTCAGGAAGAGTCATGAGGTTGATGTCATTTAAATCTTTCTCAGGAGTTGTATTAATCATTTTACTCTTGACCAGGTTCTTTTGGCGTTTCATATTTGTATATGGCGCCCTCTAGTGCCCAGAAGCTCTACTCCCTGGAGCTGCTCAGCCCTGAAGCAATGTCGGTGGTCACAGGGGAGTGGTATTGATGTCTGGTGGGAGGAAAGAGGTGTGTCCTGCTACCCAGCTGCTGTCCCTGTCTCCACTGCCTGCACCAGTGGGCCAAGCACACAGGTATAAGCCTCTGTGCTTTGCCTTTGTAGTTGCTGTAGACAGATCTTCCCTCTGGCTATGCTAACGCCAGGGTAGGGTTTGCAGGTTTGCGAGCCAGGTGAGGCTGGCCGGGAGAAATGTGGAGTAGACTGTGTATCACCAAGCTGGTCCTTGGAGCTGTGCAGCCAGCAAGGGAGCTGGAGCACCTGAGGATGGTCTAAGGAGGAACATTTCTTTTTCCTCCTTAAATATGAGAGTCTGTATGGCAAAGCTCCCAACCTGCCTGGCAGAGTGCACCTGGACAATTTTGTCTACCTGTCCTCTCTACTTCCTGAGCAGTAAGCTCTGTGCAATCCTTGCCCCTTTAGCAGCCCTCTTGCTTAGGGTGTCCTTGTTAGGAAGTCTTTCACACTGCCTGCCTTTCTTCTGTCCCAGAGGAGCTGGATATGGATCCCTGCTTTCCACAAATGGCTGGAATCTCAATCTCTCCAGGAATTCTGCCTGTCTTAGCTTTCCAACCCTGTAATCACGGGAGTGTCATGCAAGCACCATGAAATGTAGATTTGTGCTCCCCAAGCAGATCTCCGGAGTTAGGTATTCAGCAGTCCGAGGCCTCCACTCTCTCCCCGCTCTGTTTCTCTTCCTCCTGCCAGTGAGCTGGGGTTGGGGAGGGGCTTTGTTCCCACTGGGCCACAACTTTGTTACATTACCCTGTTCTGTGAGGTCTGCTCTTTTCTCCAGGTGTATGCAATCTGGTGCAGCCCTCTTCCCTGTTGCTCTTTCAGGATTAGTTGTATTAATTATATTTTTGCATTATGTGCAGTTTCAGGAGAAGCCTGTGTCTCACCTCTCACGCCACCATCGTTAATCCCTCTCCAGTTGTCTCTCTTTCTTAAGGGCATCCCGTAGGTCATCACCAACTCCTCCAAGTGATGCTGTTGTCTGTTTCCTGCCAAAGTCTCTTATCTCCCCTCAATAATCGTCTCTCTTCTCAATAACCCTCTTTCTGTCCTCGGTAACACGTTCTACTATCTTGACAAAAAGAGATCTTATAATTCCAGCTGCTACATGGCCAGTCAGGGCCTCTAAGCAGCCTTCTTTCTGACAGAGGGCTAATTCTGCAGCTTCCGGTGTCTCCACCTTTCCCCAGTTCTGGGGATGGCCCCACCCCTCTAGGAGGTGCCTTACCCTAGACCAATTCCCCACTAGGCAGTTAGAAGCCCCACATATAGGGGGTTCCTGAGTGAAGCCGCACCCTCTACTGCTGCAGGCACTGGGGCATCCCCACCATCCCTAGAGTCAGTCCGCCCAAGGGTCACACCCATGGAGACAGATTTTGGGTTCCGAGGTCCTGCTGACTACCGCCAAATGTAACTCCATGGGGAAAATCCCCAGAACAAAACACCTTTGAAACCGAAATCAGTCAAAGGGAGAAATAAAGTTTAAGAAACCCGTTAAATTCTTACAAACAGTCGTCCTGTGTCTCTCTCCACCTGGCTGCAGAAGAAGAGAGAGCTCCACCCAACCTCTCTGGTCCAGATAAGCCCTTTCTTGCCATTGTAATTACCTATTGATATGGAGATGGACTACTTCTCTCCACCCCTTGGAAAACACCTATTGATATGGAGAAGCACTAAAGCTAGGCAAGAGATTCTGGAAATATTGCAATTGTACCCACTTATTTCTTCCATTATTTCTTTCAATATGTTTTTCTGTCACCTTCCTCTCCTAATTCAGGGATTCCAATTACAAGTTAATTAGGCTGCTGAATTGTTGCACAGGTCACTAATGTGCTTTTTCTTGTTTTGGTCTTTGTGTTTCATTTTGGGTAGGCTGTTCTTGCTTTGTGTCATGTTCTTTAATCTTTGTCTTTCTGTATTGTCTAATTTGTTAGTTTTATCTAGTTTTTTTTTTAATCTCAGGTATTGTTGTTTACATCTCTAGTAGTGTGATTTGGGGTTTTTTTCTGGGGGGGAATACATCTATATCTGTATCTGACTATTTTTGTTATTGTTCATTCCATTTCATGCCTCTACTTGTTCAGTCTTTCCTATAGCTTCTTGGAGATAAGGAAGTTGCAGATGAAGATAATGGTTTTTGTGTTCTTACTTACCTATTAATCCTATCATTATGTGATTTTTATGTCAGTTTCAGTTGATCAACTTCTCTTTATAGATGATATTCTCTTGCTTCTAGAATGTGTTGGATGCTAGATATTGTGAAATTTTCTTCTCAGTTATGGTTATTTGTATTTCTGTAAATTTTCTTGAGCTTTTTTGTCTGCAGTTATTTGGAAGTTGTCTGACCCTTCCATATCTTGCTTTTAAGTTTCGTTAGGTGAAACTAGAAACTAGAGTTAATTTTCTCACTAGTTAGGTAAAAATTCTTCTGAATACCACGTCTGATGTTCCACTGGTAATGAGGTTGTTGAGCCTGGCTGATGAGTACAGATACTATTCCTGATCATTTTGAGTTTTAAGATTATTCCTCTAATTGTTTTGGGTGGTTCTTGCTCTACCTCCTGTGGTTTCCTCATGTGTGCATTAATCAGAGTCCTCGAGGGTGATCTTTTGCAGATCTCAGCACTCTCTCTCTCGCCTCTCTAATACTCTGTCTTACGGACCCAGCCACCTTGGTCTCTGGGGGTTTCCTCCTCCAGCTCCTTGAGTTGGGCGACCACTTGGCCCCTCCTGGGTCGATCTTCCTCATGCCATGGCCTGGAAACATCCCCCAGGCAGTTAGCTGAGTTCTTTGTAGGCATCTTACCTAGTTTATTTTCCATTCCTTGATTTTCAGTTTCTTCAGGAATGTGGTTTTATATATTTTGTTTGGTTTTTAAGTTTCTTTAGTCAATAGGGCAAATTCAGTGTCTGTTCCTTCATATTGGATAGAAATGGAGCTGAATATAATATTTTAATAGAAAAAGGCATGGAAAGAAAGTTCTAAACCTTTTGTGTCTTTCTACTTAAACTTTTCTTAGCATTTGAAGAGAATAGTTATATTTAAGTTTATTGAGAATGTTTGTCTTCAAGTGATCCTTAGAATAAATAATACAGTGTAGGGGAAGTGACAGAACTATTGATTCTGCTGCTGTTCTGCTGTTGCAGTGTTGGCCCACGCATGGCCCCAGTGTAAATTCCAGGGCTGAGTCTGCTGACTAAATAAGGCAAATCAAGTTCATCTGCACTAGGTCAGTTCTCCCATTCTCTGAACAGTAAGCCAGCTTCTGGAGGAACTCTTAAGATGTACTCTTCAGATATAAATTTGATGTTACTTTTCTGATTTGATATCACAGATTTTTTTTGAGTCAAATTAAAACTTTTAATTATCCTATACAGCATATTATTAAATATTTCTTGTTTTAAAGATCATCTCTGTTTTGTACTGTTGAAACATGTTTATATAATTATAGCTTGCTATTCTCAAACTAGCATAGAATTTGGCTTGGCTTTTACATTTTTTCTTCGTGCTAAACATGCAAACAAGGGTAATATATTCTACATGAATATTTGTTAAAATACTGATATTTCACTGTTTCATTGGTTTATTATGATACCAAGGACATTAAGTGGGCTTAGTCAGCCATCTCCATTATTTGTGAATTCATGAAAGTAGTTGAACTCTATAGCTAATGCCTTTTAGCCAACAGTTTCTTTCATATCAAGGCATTCTTTTAAGCAGTAGTTCTAATATAGAGAGACACTAATTATTTAAGCCATTTTTTTCCACTTCAAGATGAAAGTATTAATTGAGCCAGTTTAGTTGTGATTTTATTCATTTCACTGGCCTATTCTAAACTGTTCAGTGACTCCTTGTTGCTAATAGTATAAAATTTGGGAGTCAAGTCCCTCAGTAGCCTCTCCAGACTATAGTTTTACTTATGTTTGACTGTCCTTGTTTTCTGTTACATGCTGTCAACCAGAGATGCTGTGAGCTTCCTCCTCTACGTGTGTGAGTGGTTTTTATCCTATTGGGCCTTTGCAGTTGGTATTCTTTCTATCTGGAGCTCTTTCTCCATATACCTTACTGGTTCCTTGCTCTAGGACTCTGCTTAAATGCTACTTTATCAGTGTTGTGTTCCCTGAATGCTATATTTAAAATAGCATCCATCTTTTTTTCTAAGTACTTCCTAATCTCCTTACCCATGTAATTTTTTCTGTATATCCTCTCCATTTCATCCTTTATCACATCTGTCACATCTGGTACCTTGCACATTATATTACTTGTTTGTCTCTCTGTCTTGCTCTACTGGAGTGTGTAGTTCATGAGCAAAGGGACTTAAATCTGTTTCATTTCCCTGCTGGATCCCTAGCATCCAGAAAGTTCTTGGCACATAGTAAACATCAAGCACATTTTTGATGACAGTGAGTGAGTGAGTGAGTGAGTGAGTGAGTGAGTGAGTGAACGAACACTAAACAACTAGCCTGCTTAGTCTTTTCTGCTCATGCAGATCTCATCCGTTCTTCCAGGACTACTTAACAGGCATTCATGAAGCTGCCTTTGAATGAAACTGCCTCCAGCTGTCTCAACTCCTCATGATCTTTTCCCCCTTTGAACTCATGGCATTTTCATATCAGTGTAAGGGAATTTTCAGATAGATACAACTGCATATAGAGTATGCTGTAAAATGGCAACATTCTGTTACTTGCATTGCTTAAGGAGTACAAGAAGGCCCTGCCAGTATAGGGGACGGGAGTTGGCATTACATAGTTTTTCTTGTGTTAGGTGTTTGTATACTTCATGCCCGTTAATTTCTCAGCACCTTAAAAAGGTGTAGATGAACTCACCCTATTTTATAGTTGTGGAAACTGGTGTAATTTGTGGTTCCATAGCCAAGTATCCAATTCATGATCTGGACCCAGGTCTTTCGTTGTACAAGAGCTATTCTGCTGCCTTCATCGAGAAACTACTTCATGAACTTAAGGTCCGTTATGATTGCCATTTTTGCCAAGGAGTGAAGGCTTGAATGGGGCAGAATGATGACACTTACGAAGAGAAAGAAGTTTTGGATAATGGTATACTTAGAAATGCCAAAGGGGAAACAGAGGCACCACATTTATCATTCTGTTCAGATCTTGACCTAGTGACAGGTAAGATTTTGACAGCATAGTTGGTGGGCCTTACTTTGATTTCTTTAGGAAACATTTTTTGTTGGGGTTTATTACTTCGGTTTTTGTTTTCATATGATCCAAGTGATCTTACTTAAGAAGTAAAAAGTAAAATCTTTACTATTAAGCCAATCTCCTGGGGTGACAGCTACCAGGGGTGTTTAATTAGGGTAAATGTTCACTAAAAATACCATCAAGAGCTTACCATGTGTCAGTTACTATGTTTTATATACATTTTCTCATTTAATGTATTCTTTCTTTAACCCTTCCCCCCTGCTGCTAACCATAGATCTGATCTCTTCTATGGTTGGATTGTGTTTTTGGTAGGTTGTTTGTGTTGAAAGTTCTGAAAATCATTGAAATTTTATGGTCTTATTTGCCAGTTATTCTTGCTTTGGCCAAGAAGAAAACAAAACAATACACTTATTTTAAAAAGTGAACTCTTTGGACATTTAAAAGATCTTGAAAGTAGACATCTAAAACCTAACATTAACGATGTATATAAATCTAACACATTTTCTAGTCACATTTTTGGGTATATTAGTTTCTGGTTATACCATCTAAATAGAACTAGAACTTTTTTTTCTTTAGTATACTAGGAAGATGTATTTGAGTATTAATTCTCATTTTTCTTGGTTATATGCTCTTAAAAGATTAAATACTTGAAGATTCTAGATGATAACATACTAAGTTCTAAGAAGTTTATCTAATGAATCTATTTGAGGGCTGTTGATCAGGAAATAAAAAGTTACGATACTTGTCACTTGTTGATTTTCACAGAGCAGAGTATATAAAATAAATGACTAAAATAGAATGTTTTATTACTGCTCTCTCCTCCCCAGAAGCTTTTTTTCCAATATTTCTATCTTCTCTTGGTCATTGTTACTAGGATAAATAAATATATAGTCTTCTCCCATTTCAACTTAAAATTTTTCTTTGTTTACTGGACACAATAATAAATATAGCCTTACTTCAGTCTTAGACTTGGGAGGAGATTCTTGAGTCTATGTTGTTTCCTGTTATCTCATTTGCTTTTTGCACATAGGTCCTTGTATTTCTAATAACTTATCCATTTTTCTAGTGATATTCTTATCACAAAGCTCTTGAGTTAGAGAATTTCCCAATTTTGTGTGTACTGTATAATACATACGTAAGTCTTTCTAAGGTTTTCAGAAAGTTTGTATTGCTAGAAACTTCAGAAAGAAAAAGAAGAATTAATAAAATGAGAAGGTAAAATCCAAAATGTAATAATTAAGTAGTTAGGAGAAATCTAAAAATTTTTTATTTTGGTATTACTAGAAGTGGAACTAGCAAAAGATGGGGCTAGGGAAACAGACGAAGCTGAACATGAAGGGCCTTGAAATGATACCGAGGGGAAGTAAACTTTATCTGATGGGTTAGTAAATCAGAGAAGCAATGTTTGGAGCCAGGAGGCTATTTCAGAGAACATTGTAGTAGAGGTGCATGACATTTCCTCAGTTATAAAAAGTATTTTTTTGTGTTTCTCATTTTGAGAAATGTCCCATAATTAATGTGTACCTTAAAAACTGTTATTTTTATCATATATCATAGAATCAATGGAATAGTAGGATTAAGGAAATGTAAGTTTTGGAGTCAAATTCATGGCTTATTAACAATAGTAGAGGAAATCAGCAAGGGTAAGTCAGGTACAGAGAAAAGGGCACGTTAGTTGTACAGAAATGACTCATAGTTACAGTGAGCTGTCATGTGTAGTTTGTCATTCAGTGTTCATAGTAGTCATTTGGTGTGGAAGATCATGTTTTTATTTTCAGATGAAGAAACTGATGTTCAGAGAAGTATAAATAACAGGGATAAATTTTTTCGTAATTCTTTTTATTATAGTTGTATGTTGAATGGTCATGCACAAGTATTCTACTATTCTCATTATTCATTTCTACACATGAAAGTATGTAATGAAATGAAAGAAACTATTAAAACAATAGTCTCCTCACAGCCTTTTTCCAGTCTTCAAATGTTAACAGTTTACCACATTTGTTCTTTTTCTGAATTGTTTTAGAATAGGTTATAGGCAAAATGCCCCTGAACTCCTAAATACTTCAGCATTTATCAAGGACTTTTCTTACATAATCACAGTACAGTTATCAAAGTCAGGAAAATTGTCATTGATCCAATACTGTTAACCTAATCTGTAGACCTCACTCAAATTTCACCAATTGCCCCAGTTATGTCAGGGATAAATTTTTGACTTGTCAGGCTTAACAAATGTGAATGAAGGACTGTCACATAAACAAACCTTTGGATTGAAATCAGAGCATTTGTAAACACACAGTTTTCTTAAGATAACTAATGGACGTGAGTCTGAATTTATTTGCAGCCCTGCATCCTGCAGTTAGACTTTGAATTTTGGAGAGAGTGGGGAGACGATTACTTTTTATTTTTGCCTTATAACCTCTTCCAGTGTCTGATGGAATCAAGTGCGTGCCTAAACATGCTTTGGAGGATTCCAAGCATTATTTTTCTTACTTAGCTTTATCTGTTTCTCTCTTGTCTTTCGTAGTAAGCATGTGCTGGGCACTGACTTAAAATGCTGTGTGTATACATATATATATATATGTACTGACTGTTGATTTATTCTGAAGGATTATGAATAGATTGGGGAACAACCACTTAAAAGTATTTCATAGTAAGTATTTGATGTAGGGATGTAAAAGTGGCCTTTCACAGACACTTGAAAAAACAAACAAAACCTCCTTGGTATTCCCTAAACATGCCGTAAACATCTCTGAGGTGTTCCCGTGCTCAGGCCCTTTATGCTTAATGTTCCTTTTGCCTTCAGGCCTCTTGCCTGGAGAGCTTCGCGGTTTGCTCCCTGCTTCCTTCAGACCTCTGGTCAAAGACAACTTTTCCTTCCCCACCTGCCAGCCCACCTGTATTCCCTATGCATGTTCCCTTTATTTTTCTCCATAATACTCACTGCCATCGACATTATTACTTGCACATGTTTATTGTGTACCACTTTCCATTGGAACATAAGCTCCAGGAGGGAAGTCTGCTTTTAGCACTGGCTCTTAGAGCCTTAAGGGTAGTGAAACACCTGTAGGTGTTTGTGCGATAAATGCATGTGCTGCTGTTCTGAGTGTAACAGACTTTTAATTTTTCAAATCAATTCTTTTTTTTAATTATTTAAATACTACAACTTAAATACCATCTTTCTGAATAGAGAGGCTTTTAAATTCTCTTATTCTAAGAATTTTCTTTCAAAGGTTTTATTTTCTGTTATGTTACTGGTTTGGTTCTGCATAAGGTTCTAACCAAATGAAGATGCTGAAGAAAGACAACTGCAGTGTGTTAAACAAATGACTTTGTTCTAAAGAATGAAGCAAAATGTTCTTACTATTAAATGCCAGTCTTCTTCAGATACATTTTAGAAGAAGAAATTTATTACCTCTATTTTACAGGTGATCTTTGTATTTGCAAGTCTCTTTGAGTTTTTTTTTTTTAATAGGGAATAGCTGTAGCTCTTTTTTGAGTGATCACAATCACTTAGTCTCTATGAATACTTCATATTCTGACCTCCAGGAAATGATTAAAGTAGCATGCGGAACCTTCCTTCCAATCAGTGTTGCAGCGCCTCCTTTGAAACCTGTCAGGCGGAGCAGGACCTGATTGTCAGCTGTTACCCTGCATGTCGTCTAGCATCACTCCTGCTGCTGTACAGGGAAACCTGAACCTGAGTGAGGTAGACCAGCCGGACGGGACTAGGTCATAACAAGCATGTTAGTTACTTTCAGGATTTTTTAAAAAAGAAATATATTAAAGAATACTTTATTTTAGTAAAAAATTGTTAAAATATTTAATATTTTTAAAACTTAACATTCTGGTGAGTAAGTTTGCTGGAAGAAACTATTTGGCAGTTTAAAATAACTTAATGAAATACTATTTATGGAACTCCTTAAACTTTTAGGTTTAATCCTAAGCAAGTTTACTGTGGTAACGTCTGCATTTATGGCTCATGGCTTGGCCTTTCTGTCTGTCTGCCAGGACTCAGCCTGAGCGCATCCATTACCCAGCTGCATCTGCTTAGTTCTGCTACCTGCTGCCGCTTGTTCCTTTTTGGTAAAGTAAGGAAAAGGCAATAAAGGGGATATATAATATTCAGTGTCTGTGTTTAAAGAAATATGTACATGTTTTTTTAACAGCCTTGAGATGTAGTTTACTATAAAATTTACTTATTTTAACTGTATAATTCAGTGATATTTAGTATATTAACAGTGTTGCAAGTAGCACCATAATCAAATTTTAGAATATTTCCATCTTTTCAAAAAGGTCCCTCATGCTCGCTTGCAGTGATTTCCCCTCTACTTCCAATACAGGTTATTTTGCAAGTTTGTAGTTCAGTTGTTTACAACGTGGAAAGCATGTTTTCATGGGTTGACGCTAGGTTCTCTTAGTGATCCACAGTGTACCTAACCTATGACAGAGCTGACCATGAGCAGTGAAAGGCCGGTCAGTACTTGAGAGTAAAGAACAGGGGGCCCCGTGGCAGCAAAGGGGAAAGGGCTTCTTCCTTGTTTCATGCTTGACCCCGGACAGTGGTATTTTAATGCAGGTTGTTTCTCTTTGGGACCTTTCACTGCTTTGGTGTGTGTGCCTTCCCCAGCCCCCCTGCTGTGAGGCGGCCTAAGCATCACCCTTTATGCCCCAGCTGTGATTTGCCTTCCTCCTCTCTTCTGTGCCTCCTTAATCAAAATGCCCTTTCCTTCATGATTTCCCTCTCCAACAAATAAAACCAACCAAATTCAGCTCTTACTACCTCTAGTCTTGGGTATTATGAAGAAAGAAAGAAGGTGAATTTATAATAATGTGGGAAGGATTGATAATTCTGGGAAGTTGGAAAGATTATTTGCATCTTTAAACCTGTATTATTAGCCTTTGCAACAAGTGGCTTGGTGTTTCATAAAGTTGACAGAATAGAGTGAAACCCATCAGCCAGTGTCGAAATTATGGTTGGATGGCGGAATTATAGTAGGAGATGCAGAGTATCCACAGTTGCATTTTGAGATCTGCCCATGGCATAGACTTAGTGTTCTGCCTCCTGCTTTCTAGCACTTTCCCTTATATTTTGACCCTAAGTTACTCAGTCCTGAAAGTGCTGTAGTCGTATTATCTACCTCACATGTTCATTAGGAGAAACAGACAGTGTACCTGGGAGTATGATGCGTGGTGTCTTGTGGACGCAGTAAGGTGGTGGTTTTCTCTGACGTGCCCTCCTGGCACTTTTGGCAGCAGTGACTCAGGGGGCTGAAGGTCTTCAGCCATCATTTGTAAGCTGGAGACTGCCTCTGTTTTCATACCAGACATTGTGCTGGGCATAGAGCCTATAGAGATCAATAAAATGAAGCCCCTATTCTCAAAGAGATCACCATTTCTCAGAAAAGAGAGCCAAGACAATTAACTGTAAATCATTGAGATAAATGTTATTAAACAGTGGTGGAATTGGAGAAGGCTTTATAGAACTAAGCCTTAAAAGGAAATCAGTGTTAGCAGTTAGTGTTTTTTCTTGTTCCCCATCATGTTTTATTTTCTATTTATAAAAAAATTGAAAATGGCTTTTTTGTTTGCTAGTCTATCATGATACTCAGAAATAAGAGAAACTTTTTGTCAGAAGAGCATACAATTTCACATTATTTTTTAAATGGTATAAAAGCTACAAGGCAGATATATTTCATTCTCAGTAAAATTCCTGTTTATTTTTAGATATATAGTATTTTTTACATTACTTAGATATGTAATTATTCAGTATACCTCATTTTTCCACTTTGCAGTTTCTGTATCTTGAAAGTATCTCTCATCTCTATCTGAAAGTTACTAGTCACTTGATACTATTGAAATTTTAGGTGCATATAATCCCAATTTAAATTTAACAGTAATCAGGTGCAACACTATTTTATTTTTTGGGGTTACAGCATCGCAGCATGGCTGAGAACTTTGCAAGGAGGGAGGAGGCGCTGTTCATTTCACCTGGGACGTGCCTTGTTCTTGGCCCTTGTGCACGTGGATTGACCTCTCAGTAACCACTTCAGATGCCACGCTCTTCCAAAGCTACGCTAATATCCCTGACCAATATTAATCTTTTCCTCTTCTGTGTCTCCCATCAATTGTATTCATACTACAGCCACTTTACGGCTTTCTAGAGGCAGGCTACTTGAAGGCAGGCTCTGTGTTTTGTCTTCTTCATTTAATACCTTGTTGAAGATAGATAGATAATACATGTTTGGTGATTTAAACTAAATCTGAAAAACTAAGGCTTGATGAAAATATGCTTTATTCTTTAACACCTCTTTCAGAATTTTGACTTTGAAATAAACTCTAGTTACTGCTACCAACATGCAGATATAACTCATATTGGACTAGGTAGATTACAGCTTGGCTGCTATAACAAAAGACCCCAAAATACTGGCTTAAACAAGAAAGAGGTCTGTTTCTCCTTGTTAGTCTGGAGATGAACTGATCAGTGTGGATAGATTGGCTCTGTCATCTTCTACATGGGGCTTCATATTGGATCCAAGGTAGTGGGTTCATTTCTTACCGTCTCCCCACTAACGGGAAAGGCGAAGAGGCAAGGCGAACGAACACAGGCCCAGTGTGGTCCATGGCAAATCACGTAATTTAAGTTCACATTCCATTGGTCAGAATTTGGTCATGTGGCCATACTTTGCTTCAGGGGAGCCTGAGAAATGCAGTCTCTATCCGGGTGGCCATTTTCTAGCTAAAACTCAGGGGCTTTTATTATTAAAAAGAAGGATGGCAAAATGGATATTAAAAACAACAGTTTCTGCCTCACAGTTTTTGCTTTTGTTTCCGTTTTTCAAAATATAGGTGGATTGCTTCAGGTATCAAAGAACCTGTGTATTTGACTAAGTCATCAGACTCAGCAGATTTTTTAATTCTGTTTTCCAACTCTAGGCCTGTTCCCTGACTAGGTGATACAGAAGGCCTTATGGAGCCTGCCCAGTGGGAAATTTACCATCACAAATGAAAAAATAGTGGGTACTTATTGTGGCCTATTGTGTTTGAGACAACCTGTCAAGGGCTGTAGACGTTTATGGGAAAGGAGAATGGAGGGATGGAGTCATAGGAAAGGCTTTATGGAGAATATGGGGTTCTAGTTAGGCCTTGCAGAGGAGGTGGGATTTGTGTTACCACAAGCAGCATTCTAGGCAAGGGAAATGATGGTGTGCAGGATAATTGAGTTGTCTTTAAAGGAAAACAATGAATCTGGTCTGATTGGCTCCCTGAGTGTGTAAATGGGAGTGTAGTGCAAAATAAGGTTGACTTAAGAAGGATCAAGATTATATGTATGGCCGTGAAAGCAAAAGAGAGAAAAGTAGAAAACTGTGTTAAAGATTTGGGTCAGAGACCGAAATGGTGAGAGTTTCATCTGGTAATGGGCTTCAGAATGAATGAATTCCCTCCGTCCCTCCCTGCCTAATCTCTGTGAGGTTACCTGACTTCCCAGGTAAGAAATCTAGACGTTCTGTCCTAGCCTCGTTCTTCTCTGAAATTTTTGACCCTATTGACCATCTTTTTTTAAAAACTCTGGCCTTCTCTGGTTTTGCAGTAATTTTCATTTTCTGCATAAGGCTTAGTATGCTACTTTTTTTTTTTTTTCTCCTCTGTCCTTGGGGCTGTGGCTATCATCTTGAAGGGGTGCCCATGTATAATCTCCAGGCTGAATTTTAGTCCTATATCCCTAATTGCTTGTTGGACATATTTTCATCTTAATGTGTCACTCATTTAAAGCAAAGTCTTCTGATTCTACAGGTACCTTTGTGCTTTAAATTAAAGATCTAATGCAGAACTTGCAGACATCCTGGTTTCTACCTTCTCTGTTGTCACTGTGTTTCCCGGCCACTAAGTCCTATCAGGTCTTTTCATTTTCATTCTTGCCATTGTCATTTATCAGCCCTTTAACGTGGTGAGTCTGGATTGTTAGTCCTCCCCATATCATATTTACTGGTGTGGATATGAGCCAACGTACTAACACTAGTGAGGCTAAATCACCTCTTCTCTTCTGTTATGGAGCTTTGTTTCAGTGTGATTGTGATTATGAGAGAATATTAGTTCAGTTAAGGCTAGCTTATTTGTGTTGTTTTTAGTGAGATAGTGCTATGGATAACTCAAAGTAACCCAATAGTTGAACTCTATATAAACTTTGATTTTTTTCCTCAGCAGATTTGATTCCTAGGATGTTAAAATAAATTTTCACAGTTTAAGTCACATACCTAATAATAATAATGAAAGCAGATCAGGAATGGTGCTGAATACTTGAGTTGAAGACCTTGCCAGGAATGATCTAGAATCTTGCTGTTCAAATTGGGGGCTGTGAATGGCAGCCTAGCATCACAGGTTGCTTATTAGGAATGCAGAATCTCAGGTGCCACCCTGGGGCTACTGAAGTAGAATGTGTATTTTCATAATATCCCCAGGGATGTGCATGCGCATTAGAGTTTGAGGGATACTAATCTAGAACTGATTGTGCGTTTCTTTTAATTTTTCTGAGTTTGAGACTTAGCTGTCATGAAAGTCCTTTCAGTAGGCAGCATGACCTGAGTTCTGTGTAACAAAGTGAGCCAGACATGTGAAGACCCAGAAAGGAACATCTGGGGCAGAGGAGGCAAAGGCAGGAAAGGGCGTGTGCAATCATAGTGTGAGTGGGAGTACTGTGATCAACTTGGAAGGGGTCTTTATTAAAGTTAACCTGTCCATGGGAGCCAGGATAAACCATTCAGCCTGCCATACGAGGCGCCTTTCATCATGTGGCCTCCTGTCATCTTGTGAAAATTTCCCCACACGCTTTAAACTCTACTCTGCAGCTGTACCAGAGTCCCCTAGCATACCACACCATTTTTTTAGCTTTTGCCAAGAGTGTTTCTTGCCATATTCTTTGCCTACTGCCTTTGCTTCCTGAGTGAAACCTGCATACCTTCCAGCAGACTTTGTCAAGTTAGAGTCCTCATTGGCCCTTATATATATCACATTATGCTGAAATTAATTATTCTGTTATATTTGAGATCCATGTTGATATGTGCAGTTTACTCATTTTTGGTGTTGTGTAATATTCCACTGTATGGTGAGATAATCATACTGTGAACATTTATTTCCAATGGTTGTAGAAACCATGCTGCTGTAAATACTCTGCCATGTGCTTCTTGAATATAGGTATTAGTTTCTTTGTAGTGTTTTTCAGCCTTATTTGACCATGACTCAGAAAAACATTTTACAGCATGACTTGATTATGTGTATGTGTATGTCTGCACGTATATATGTATTTACTCAATTTTAAAAAAGGTTTAACAAAATTGTTTACTCTTCATGTGATGCACTCATACCTCTTTTTCCTCTTCTAAAAATAAGTACTTACTGAGGTGGAATTAATGAGTTGTGACCTGCCATTTAAAATACTGCTGTAGGATGGGTTGTGTATGTGAGTGTGTGTATGTGTATATAAATATGTCATTATGTATATAAATTGATAACGTACATGTATGTGTGTGTAAGCATGTGCATGTGAATAGGTTGCTTGGTGCAAGGGTTTATTCATCTAGAAAATTACTAGATTTCACCAGCTGGTTTTTAAATGGTTATACCTATTTATGTGTGGGTTGGCCTCCTGAGTCTGTCAACCTAGCTGTTTACCTTTCTGTCCCTGGTCTTCTAGCAGCACTTCCTTAGCACAGAGTTGGCTAAGTACCCATTGAATAGTTTGGTGAATGAAAATGAGGATTTTGTACCAAAAATTGAATGACTACCATGTTGAACAGCTACTATTTATCAAGGTAATTTTAGGTAAATTTGCAAGATTAATTTTATAGTGTGGATAATCCATTTATAATTTCAGTTAGGCTTTTAAAAGTCAATCTTTTTTGGGTTTAACTTTCACCTTTAGATAAAAAATATGTCCTTAAAATAGAAGCCTAAATTTTGAAAGAGCCTGTTTTTTATTGATATTTCTGTATATATATCTTCACAGTCAACTGATTTCTTCTGAATATTTGACAACAACTATTACCTTTATTTTTCCATTTTTACTTTAATTATACAAGCAATATGGGAAAATAATCATAAGAACACTTAAAATTACCAAGAAAACATATTGAAAGGTACAGTTGAGGCTTGTATTCATATATTTATTTTATTAAAGTATCATTGATACACAATCTTATGAAGGTTTCACATGAGCAACATTGTGGTTACAACATTCACCCATATTATCAAGTCCTCCCACATACCCTACTGCAGTCACTGTCCATCAGCATAGTAAGACGCTATAGAGTCACTACTTGTCTTCTCTGTGCTGTACTGCCTTCCCTGTGACCCACCTATATTATGTGTGCTAATCATAATTCCCCTTAATCCCATTCTCCCTCCCTCCCCACTCCCTTCCCTTTGGTAACACTAGTCCCTTTTTGGAGTCTTGTGAGTCTGCTGCTGTTCTGTTCCTTCAGTTTTGCTTTGTTGTTATACTCCACAAATGAGTGAA
Source organism: Phataginus tricuspis (assembly GCA_029783875.1). Classification (NCBI taxonomy): domain Eukaryota; kingdom Metazoa; phylum Chordata; class Mammalia; order Pholidota; family Manidae; genus Phataginus; species Phataginus tricuspis. The sequence continues at coordinate 6,149,805 of JAQQAC010007890.1, read as the reverse complement.
ATCATTTGGTACTTGTCTTTCTCCACCTGTCATATTTCACTGAGCATAATACCCTCTAGCTCCATCCATATTGTTGCAAATGGTAGGATTTGTTTTCTTTTTATGGTATTTTATGGTATCATATATTATATACGTCTTCTTTATCCATTCATCTACTGATGGACACTTAGGTTGCTTCTATATCTTGGCCATTGTAAATAGTGCTGTGATAAACATGGGGGTGCATATGTCTTTTAGAATTAGGGATCTTGTTTTCTTTGGGTCAATTCCTAGGAGTGGAGTTCCTGGGTCAAATGGTGTTTCTATTTTTAGTTTTTTGAGGAACCTCCATATTCCTTTCCACAATGGTTGAACTAATTTACATTTTCACCAACAGTGTAGGAGTTCCCCTTTGTCCGCATCCTCGCCACCATATGCTGTTCCTTGTCTTTTGGATGTTGGCCATTCTAAGTGGTATGAGGTGATATCTCCTTGTGGTTTTAATTGGCATATCCCTGATAATTGGTGATGTAGAGCATCTTTTCATGTGTCTGTTGGCCATCTGAATTTCTTCTTTGGAGAACTGTCTGTTCAGATCCTCCGCCCATTTTTTAATCCGGTTATTTTCTTTTTGGGTGTTGAGGCATGTGAGCTCTGTATATTTTGGGTGTTAATCCCTTATGGATATGTTGCTTACACATATATTCTCCCATACTGTAGGATGCCTTTTTGTTTTGCTGATGATGTCCTTTGCTGTACAGAAGCCTTTTAGCTTGATGTAGTCCCATTTGTTCATTTTGCTTTTATTTCCCTTGCTTGAGGAAATGTCTTCAGGAAAAAGTTGCTCATGTTTATATTCAAGAGATTTTTGCCTTTGTTGTCTTCTAAGAGTTTTATGGTTTCATGACTTACATTCAGGTCTTTGATCCATTTCGAGTTTACTTTTGTGTATGGAGTTAGACAGTAATCAGTTTCATTCTCTTATATGCAGCTGTCCAGTTTTGCCAACACTAGTTGTTGAAGAGGCTGTCATTTCCCCATTGTATATCCATGGCTCTTTTATCGTATATTAATCGACCATATATGTGTGGGTTTATATCAGGGCTCTCTATTCTGTTCCATTGGTCTATGGGTTTGTTCTTGTGTGAGTACCAAATTGTTTTGATTACTGTGGCTTTGTAGTAGAGCTTGAGGTCAGGGAGCATAATCCCCCCAGCTTTGTTCTTCTCCTCAGATTGCTTTGGCTATTCAGGGTCTTTCATGGTTCCATATGAATTTTAGAACTATTTGTTCTAGTTTGTTAAACAGTGCTGTTGGCATTTTGATAGAGATTGCAATGAATCTGTAGATTGCTTTAGGCAGGATGGCCATTTTGACAGTATTAATTCTTCCTATCCATGAGCACAGGATGTATTTCCATTTATTGGTGTTTTATTTAATTTCTCTCCTGAGTGTCTTATAGTTTTCAGAGTATAGGTCTTTCACCTTCTTAGTTAGGTTTATTCCTAGGTATTTTATTCTTTTTGATGCAATTATAAATAGAATTGTTTTCCTGATTTCTCTTTCTGCTAGTTCATCATTAGTGTATAGGAATGCAACAGATTTCTGTGTATTAATTTTTTATCCTGCAACATTGCTGAATTCTGATATTCTAGTAGTTTTGGAGTGGATTTTTTAGGGTTTTTTATGTACAATATCAGGTCATCTGCAAAGAGTGACAGTTTAACTTCTTCCTTACCAATCTTGATGCCTTTTATTTCTTTGTGTTGTCTGATTGCCGTGGCTAGGACCTCCAGTACTATGTTGAATAAAAGTGGAGAGAGTGGGCATCCTTGTCTTGTCCCCGATCTTAAAGGAAAAGCTTTCAGCTTCTCACTGTTAAGTATAATGTTGGCTGTGGGTTTGTCATATATGGCCTTTATTATGTTGAGGTACTTGCCCTCTGTACCCATTTTGTTGAGAGTTTTTATCATGAATGGATGTTGAATTTTGTCGAATGCTTTTTCAGCACTTATGGAGGTGATCATGTGATTTTTGTTCTTTTTGATGTGGTGTATGATGTTGATTGATTTTCAAATATTGTACCATCTTTGCATCCCTGGAATAAATCCCACTTGGTAGTGATGGGCGGTCTTTTTGATGTATTTCTGATTTTGTTTTGCTTATATTTTGTTGAGTATTTTTGCATCTATGTTCATAGGGATATTGGTTTGTAATTTTCTTTCTTTGTGGTGCCTTTGCCTGGTTTTGGTATTAGAGTGATGCTGGCCTCATAGAATGAGTTTGGAAGTATTCCCTCTTCTTCTACTTTTTGGAAAACATTAAGGAGGATGGGTATTAGGTCTTTTCTAAAGTTTCTATGTCTTTTTGGAAGTCCTCTTTGAGATCTTGAATACTTTTTATAGCTCTGTGAGCATGTTTATGATTTTTATTTTGAAATCTTTCTCAGGAAAGTTAGTGATTTCAGTTTCACTTAGCCCTCTTTCTGTTTTTTGACGATTGTGGTTTGTACAAGGTTTTTTGCCATTTTATATTTCTAATGATTATTACGGAATAATAACTTTGTGTAGGCGGCACCCATTTTATATTTCTAATGATTATTATGGAATAATAACCTTGTGTAGTAGATCCTCAGAAGCTCTACTCTCTGGAGCTGCCTAGATCTTGGAGCAATGCTGTGGGTTGCAGGCACGCAGCATTGGCGCCTGTCGGGAGGAAAGAGCTCTTTCCTGCTTCCCTGCCACAGTTCCTCCCTCCCCTGCCAGGGCCAGGGCCAGCCTCTGCGTTAGGCCCCTGTGGCTGCTGTAGGTGGGTCTGCCTCTGGCTGGCCTGGCGCCATGGCAGGGCAGGGGCAGCAGGTTTTGTGAGCAGGTTCCAGCCAGGACGAAGGAGCTGCAGGCTGTGTGTCACGGTGGGAGGCCTCAGAGCTGCATTGCCAGCCAGGGGGATGGAGCACCTGAAGCTCCTGGAATTTCCCAACCTGCTGGGCTGAGTGTGCCAGGATAATTTTGTCCACCTGTCCTTTCTCCTGAGCAGCAAGCTTTGTGTAATCCTTGACGCTTTAGCAGCCCTCTCGCTGTTGGGAAGTCTTTCAAAGGGCCGCTTTTCTCTTGTCCCAGAGCGACTGGTTGTCGCTCAAGCGGCTGTAATCTCAATCTCTTTGAGTATTCCGCCTGTCTTTGCTTTCCAACCCCTCTAATCTCCAGAGCACCATGCAATGTGGGTTTGTGCTCTGGAGTAGATCTCCAGGGGTGGGTGTATAGCAGTCCTGGGCCTCCACTCTCTCCCCACTCTGTTTCTCTCCCTCCTGCTGGTGAGCTCAGGTGGAGGTGGGGGGACTTGCATCCTGCTGGATCGTGGCTTTGCTGCTTTACCCTTTTATGTGAGGTCTTCTCTTTTCCCCAGATGTAGGCAATCTGTTGCAGTCTTTGGGCCGCTTTTTCAGGATTAGTTGTATTTGCTGTATTTTTGTGTTATATGTGGTTTTGGGAGGAGGTTCCTGCCTCCCTTCTCACGCCACCATCTTTTTCCCTGGAATCAAGGCTTGTATTCTTACATGAGTTTATCTACAGTGTTCTTCAGACCCAAAAACTAACATTTTATAGCACAGCTCATTTGGCTGTAACCTTTCTTACTCACAGGGTTATATTTGAGATTTAAGGCTTCTTGAAGCAATTCTTATTGTTTCTCATCCTTGCTAATACTGTTAATTAATTAAAAATTTTTTTCCCAATGTGTTGAATACAAAATGGGGGTTGTTGAATAATAAATGACATTTTCCTGAGTTATCAGTGAGGTTGTACATGCTTTTATATGTTTCTTGGCTACACATTTCTTGAGTGAATTACCCATTTTCGATTAGGTTGTTTGTCTATTTCTTACTAATTTCTACATTTCATTTTAAAAATCTCTTTGATTTTCAGTTATTTGGTTATCTTTTAAGCAATACCTTTTACATTTAATAAAATAACTTATTTTTACTATGAAATACTAACTATGGCAATATGCTGAACAAAAAATTTTTCACATAAATTAGTTTTAAATTCTTATATTTTGGGGAAAGTTTCTAGGAAAACAAAATGAGCATAAACTCATTAATTCTTTTGAAGGTTGGTTTATGACCTTTTAGTATAGCCAATGCACATGTCTTCCTAGGAAGCCAATGCTGGTGCCACTTAAAAATTGGGGCATATAAATTCTATAAGCCTCCATTTTTTCTGTATAAAAATACCGAATACTTATGCTGTCTTGATATTTAATTTAATTTTTAATGTTTGCTTTTCTTTACTTCTCCTTAATTAGGTCCCCGCTGGGCTTCCTGGAACATTGGTGTGTTTATTTGCATCAGATGTGCTGGAATCCATAGAAATCTTGGAGTTCATATATCCAGAGTAAAGTCAGTCAACCTAGACCAATGGACACCAGAACAGATACAGGTAAATATTTCCTTACTGAGAAATTATTAAAAATATTAAAAATAAATTTTTATCTATCTGTACCTAAGGATTAACATTGAAAAATAGCATATGCCATATTAAATTTGTGTGTGATTTAAATTGTCAATTCACAAGTATTTGTTTTTTCTTGGGTCTGAAGTGAATTCAGGTTTTTTGATCTATTTTTATTTAAAATAGATTTTGAAGTGTTTAAAAAATTTCTTTTCCTTTTGTTGAAATTTGCCAGTATAACTCCATACATGGTCTGTTTTGTTTTCCTGTCGGTAGAGGGAGCCTGGGTAAAGATAAAGAACAGGCCACCTCTAGCCTAAGAACTAGCCTGAAGGGTCTGTCTCCCTTCTGGACAGAAGTGTTCCTGATTTTCCAACAGGGCTTAATAGTTGGAAGACATTCCAATTAGTAAATGTTGTGATGCCTCATTGGGACTTTGAGTGCTTTTGCTTTGTTAGAGATACATTTATAATTTTAAGGGTTTGCCATTTTTCCAGCATGACAGTCTTAAATTCTCAAAACACACTTTCTAATCATTAAGGTTGACTGCTAATGTAAAAATGTTTATTTCTGCTTGTTTTATTTTATAATTCACAGTGAAATTGCACCACTTTTTCTTAAACCCTTTTCAGATTACTTGAAGTCATTTGAAGGCCTAGTAAAGAAATATATGTAGCTGAACCTCAGTGATCATATGTACCTCACACTTAGGAAAAAAAAACACAAAAATTGGCATGGTGGGGTGAGGTCAGGGTAGAGAGAGTAGAATAGATGCTGCAGGAGGAGTCATAAAGAAAAGATGTACAGATTTGGTTAAAGAAAGTAAAATTTCTATACAGAAGACATTTATGCCAAATGGAGCAAAAACTTAAATAATAAAAAAAATTAAACCTCAAAAATACTCAAAGGAAAAGACACCTTCAGGCTTTAAAGTTAAGCAAAATTTATTTAGTTCAGTCTTAAATAAGTTTTTAAGCCTTCTGCTGGTAGGGCATAAAAGGAAATATGATATTCATTTTCAAGATCCTTGAGGAGAAAATTTACTTGTTATGTCAAGGAAGCAGGGCTTTTTGAACATTTTGTATTAAGGTGGTGTTCTTAATAGCATCTCTGTAGTAATTGTGGTAACAAAGATTTCATGTTTCTTAAGTGTCTTCAAGAAAATGTGAAGTGTAGCTTGAGAACGTTACTTCGTGTTTGTAATGGGTTGTGGGGGTACAAAACATTCAAGACCCAAAGTGTACTGCCTTTTTAATGGTTCATTTCAAAGTAAGGACAGAACACAACTTCCTGGACAATTCAGTTCTTCAGAAATTGTATTTTTCCCGACCAGCCTGTTTAAAGGAGTTGAATAGCAGGTTACTTGAGGTGGGCACTGTTCTTTTCCTGTAACTTGGAGCAGAACTCCCCAGTTGGAGGGCGGCTGCTGACTGGTTTTCTGTGGAATAGTTTACAGATACACAGCAAGGTACTATATTACTAAAAATGTAAGGATTTTGAAAACAATTATTAAGTAATATGCAGTCTTTGAAATTTTACTGGAACACTATTTGTATGGTTCCAAATATCAATTTTTGAAATAAGAATTATTATTTTGGAATTCAAGGCAGTTTTGATTAGTACTTGTTACCAGAGAATGCTCTCTATGCTCCATATACCACAGAGTTCTTCCTCCAGGTGTTCTGTCATGAAAAATAAGGTTAGGGTGTTTTCAAAAATGACATGAGTAGACAATAAAGTTTTACTTAAAAAAAAGTAGAGAAGGCTCATCACACATATGTCCCATCCAGCATTCTGGCAGGCCTTGTGGGTACTTGAAAGCAAAGCCAGAATTGTTCTTTGAAAATCGTTCTGGGATGGCTGTGCAACACAATCAGTATGTAATTGGTGAAGTTACCCCAAGTTCCATACTATAAATTACAAACTTCATGTTAGCCTAGAAAACTTCAAGGCAACTGATTCTAGAGAGGAAGTAGAACAAAGTGATTAAGAAAGTTGTCTGTAGAGTGAGAGGTCAGAGTTGGACCAAGGTGGTCTTGACAGAATCCTTAACATCAGGGAATAGTAAGAGCACCTGCTTCTGTATGTTGCTGTGAAGATCCAAAAAAGCTTCTGTGGGTAAAGTATCTAGAACAGAATAGTGTTAGCTTGTCAGTCACGAGTAGTAGCAGTGCATTTATTCATTAGGTAAAACCCTCAGTGGTGCTGCCTTGAATATCTTTTGGACATTAAGCAGTTCAGCTTCTTAGTGAATCTACTATGATGAGTTGGTTGCTAAATGCACTACCAGTAAATAAACAAATTGACTCACTGTGTGGTACTGAATGTAAGTGAATTACTTTTTGAGAATATTTGTGAAATAGAATTAATTCATTTTTAATGGTGTGGGATGTTTAGACATTTTTAGAAGAATAATTAGGTAATTGCATATGTTGTCTATTAAGGTTGCTCCTTATTCCCATTTTAGCATATCCTTTTTCCTGAGGTGGTAGGTAGGTATGTTCCCTATAAATTTGACTTTGGTTATACCTGGGACTTTTTTTTAATACTTAAAAAAAAATTGAGATATAATTACAGAGAGAACAATTTACAAGCTTAAGTGAGTCTCCTGTATCTTGACAGATGTCTGACCTGTGTCACCAACACCCCAGTGACAATAACCGAGCGTTTCCATCACACTGGAAAGCTTCCATGTGCCAGTCTGTAGTCAGGTGCCCCGGGGCAACCACTACACGGGCCTCTGTGTCCCTAGGTTGCTGTACTTGGAAATTTTTATATTTTGGAGTCCGTACTTACTAACTCTAAATGTTAATTCAGACCGTAGAAAGTGAAGAGCACAGTGTGATTTAGTGTTTCTTATTCATGTGATATTTTATGAGAATTTCTTTGATATAAGAATGCTTGGGAGATGTTTACTAATAGAAGTAAGAGAGCTACTTTGACTGCATATAGTTCTACCCTGTCTTTTCCCTACCCCCACTCCCAGTGTTTCATGAGAATTATGTTTCTGATTATACATATGATGATACTTCATATTAGTTACATATTTTAAGATCTTTTTTTAGTAAATGTGGCAACGTGATTTAATCTTTGAGCCCTGTCAAGCTATTAAATAAAAATATTTTTTCTCTGTGTGTAACTCTGTAAAATATAGCTCCTTATTGAGTTTTGCCTCAAGGTTTCTTACTAATATTTTATACATATATATGTACCATATTTATATCAGCTATTTTATATAGATGTTGTGAGTGTGTGAGTCAGTTTTAGAGCATCTGCCACACCATAGCAGTGTTAGAATTGTTGTATGCTTATTTTACAAGAAAATAATTTATCTACCAAAACTTACTTCAATTTTTATTAGCACAGAAAAGAGTGATTCACCTTAAATTTTAATCAGAATTCTTTCATGGACAGATAAGATGTCTTTGATCTTGGCTTTATTGCCAGGCACTTCTCAAATTTTTGGAAAGAACCAATTTTTTTTTACTTTTATAAGTACTATAGCCTTATTTTTTATTTTGTACTTATTTGTTAACTCCAAGTCTTGATTACCACTTTTCCCCATTATTGAAAAAAATCTTAAATTTTCATTTTTCAGTGCCTGTATTGAAGGAATTAAAATGAGGAATACCTAGTTTTATTACACAGGAATATTACCTGTGCTCTTAAGTTTCTTAACTTGCTCTGTACAGAGTTTTGTAAATTGTGCTGCCTAATAAAACATGTTAGCTAGACTTTGTCCATATTGGAAAGTATACTCCATATATTTGTCTTGATAACTTTTGGACCACTTTTAACACCTTATGTATCTACAAATATTTTAGTATTCTTGTCTTGCAGACTAGTGTCATTTACCTGCCATATGGCACTTACTGTTGTCTCAGGAACACCAAGGCCACACAAGTAAAGCTCACTCATTTATAGAACACATCATGGGTAACTTTGTGTGCACAGTTGCCCAGTCTCCATAGTTGTATGATTTATCCTTAGTGAACTTGCCTTCAGTATTTTGTAGGCATTTTTATTCCCTCTGTTCATATCTTTACTGATACTTCAGCTCTGACTACATTTTGGGCTAGAAGGAAAGGTCTCTAAATCCAGGTCTTTCCACAAAATAATTGAAGCTGTGTTCCCTCTTATTCTGCATGCAACCAACCTCTGAATGTTTCTGCTTTTACTTCCAGCTCTTTGTGCCCTTCTTTTAGGAACAGAGTAGAAGGTGGTGGTTGCTAGTTTCTTTGCATTTATTTTCATTCTCAGCCTTCTTTCCTGCTTTTTCCATCTAATTAAAGAATTTATGCTCACTTGGAGACATCTGTTTAAACTCTTCTTCTTGAAACACATTGCTCACACAACTCCCCAACCATAAAAAGTCTCCCTCATAGCCTCTTTCCCCCACCATATGCTGCTTGATTCTGCTGTGCGCATTTATTCATTTGTTTGCTCGTTCAGCCAGTGAGCATATTAAGAACTCACAGTATGTCAGCCACTGTCTTCCAGGGAGTAGCTCTTACCCTACTTTAGCCGTTGCATTTCTTGAGCAAGGTCTTTACCCGCTGTTTAATTTCTTTATTATACTTTTGCCTCTACGAACTCATTTCTATTCCCATCATTCTGCTAAGTTTGCACTCACAGAAAAATACTAGTTACCCCAGTGGTCCAATCCAGCTCTCCATCCTCCTCTTCCTTGATCTTCTTGCTTCACTGGACACTAACCACTGCTCTCTTGAAGCTTTTTCTTTGTAAAAGAAGCTAAAGTTGCTATCCCACATCTTTCATTTGCTTATTTAGTCTGTATATTTTTTACTATTCTGCTTTTCCTGCCTGCTGGAGATTTTGTACAGTTTTGCCATTTTCTTAGGAAGTCTCATCTCATCTCGCAGATCCAGTTATCCTCTCTCTGTGCAGACGGTCCTCCCCTCCTTCCAGTAGCGCCTTCTACAGTGAGTTCCAGTTTTTTAGATTGTCAGAGACATTTGGTGTTCATAGGTTTTATCATTCTTAAGAAGCCTTGGATATCCTTAGCATGAAGTGATTGGGAATTTTCCCAAGTATCAGTTTTAATTGTATGTTCTGTGAGGCTGGAGACAGCCAGTTAGGTTGATTCTGTGGCACTGGAATTTCAACATGGCTGTTACGTCGACCACTTATCTTTGTATACTCATTAACTCTTGTGAAGTAATTAAAAATCTTGTTCCTTTATGCAAAATGCTTTTCAATGAAGCAAAGAAAGCTAGCTGTTAATGCAGTCATAAGAGAAAGGAATAGATGTGATCGATCATGGGCGTTTTTTTTCAAGATAACATTGTGCATTTGAGTAAAGAGTAGAGTATTAGAGTTAACATTGCTCTGACAGTATCAGCAAGCCTGTGTATGTTCCATATGGAAACAGGAAAAAAGGATTTATGAAATTGTTTCAGTGTTTCATTGTGGGAAATTTTGGCTACAGTCATAGTAACATGTAGCATTTGTAAATGTTAAGATTGGTAGGTATTTATTTACCTGCAACTTGACAAGTTTGAAAGTTAAATAATTATCTGGTTGTCCAGACTGGCTTTCTTTCCTAGTTAATGTCATTGTTCCAGTTCATCTTAAAAGACTGTAGTGTTCTGTGTTCTTACTTCTTTCATTGCCTCTGTTGCTTCTCAGTCTCATTTCTCCTGCCATGTCCAAAGCTTGAGCTTGTTCCTCATCTTCCTGTCACGATCACCTTTCCATCTGTTTTGCACACCCCATCCAGAATAATCTCCTGGAGCTCTGCTTTGGTCATTTTATTTCTCTTCTAAGAGATTTGCATTGGTTTTCCTTTGAGAATCTAAGTTTTATTTTCCTTAAACTGGTCACCACGTATGGCTAGTGATTTCAGCCATATGGATGCATTTTCGTCATTGACTTTACTCCCAATGCTTTGCAGCAGGTTGCTTGGGCCGTCTGCAGGCTGCTCTTCCTGGCGAATCCGTCCAATGGTGTATTCTTGGTTTTTCCTTCAAATGTGCTGTTGTACTCACTGGAAATGTTTTTTTGCATATTCCTTCTTCAAATAAAATTCTCCCCATTCTTTAAAGTCCAGCTTAAATCCCTACCCTAATAAAACCTTCTTCTGAGTATCGATTGTGCTTAATTGCCTACTATCTAGTTTGTTCTATACCTTTGTGCACGTCTGCTGTGTTAACTTACTGGTGAGTGCCCAGCAGCAGGCAGACACTTCATCGTATGCGTGCTTTAGTCCTGGTGATGGCTGCCACTGCGCTGTGAGCAGTGTGTGCTTAACATTTTTGATAGCATGCTGAGCACAATCTTTGATTTGATATGATTCTGTGAGATAATGCTTGCTATCTTTAGTAGTGAATGGGGAGAATGGAGGAAAATGAAAAAAATCAAGGATTTCCCTCCCAATTTATCCTGTATTTTTATGTAGTCTTTTTCATTTCTTGATTTCTGTCCCTTTATCCCTTGTGTTCCTATATACTTAAAATTCCCAAAATACGGCAGCCATAGGGAGTATAACTTAAGCGAGCGTGTGAAGTTCCAAGGTAATATGTGCAGGTGCCAGAAAGGCGGTGCTTCCCAGTATTTCACACCATCCAAAAGTGAAATTATTGCGTCGGAAAGCAGTGAGTTTACATTACTGGCATGGATGGTACCGAGGCTGGACGTCCACTCGGAAACGTGTAGCTGGGATGCAGGCACTGAATGGGCCGATGGGGAGCAGCTCACGTGACACCCGAGTCTCTTCCACTCCTGAGTCTTGGATTATGTGCTCAGTCCCCTTTGGTTACCACAGCAATTCAAAACACATTTTCATTATTTGCATTTGAATAAAAATGGTATGTTACAGTAAAAAATATTCAGTTTTTTCCAAAAGTCAAATTCCGCCCCAGAGGATAAAAATTTCCTGCTCTTGGATAATTCAAAAAATGTGCCAAGGTTCTCAGGTTAAGTCTGAAAGATGTTTTGAACATTTTGCTCTTTATATTTTTTCATAAGGAAAATATCACTAGCTAGATGGATATAGGTTTCTGTTGTAAACTTGTTATTTCTAGAAAAACCTACTGTGGCAATCTAGTAGCCTTTTAGTTTAAGTTAGCAGTAGATGTGTCAATACTGACCTGCTTAACTTAAACTTTTGATCTTTCTTAGAAAATAATCTTTTCTAAGAAAGCTGAAATCCTGGATTTTCACTAATCTTCATCAGTAAACTTTACTATATTCTGTGGCCTCAGCTTTGATTTCTAACCAGTTAGGCCAAATATAGGAGAACAGGCAAAAGAAAATAGATACTTTGAATATTTCTGTATTGCTAAAAAGCAACTTAAATTACAGGTACGGTGGTCATGTTGTGCCCGTCTTCAATTGTAGAATTGGGATGTAAAGGATTATAGGAGGTAGAGGGTGAAAATAGATAAATACATTAAAGAAGTTTTCTTTGACACAGTGTATTTCAGATAAAGTTATGATAAATTTTATTTTTTAAGAACATACTAAGCAGTTGATAGAAGTACAGTATTTCTGTGAGGTACCTCTGCCATCTTTAAAAAAAAATAGAAACCTGGAACTAGAATATTGATAGGCAGTTGAAACTTAAATTTTACATGAATCAAGCAGTTTTTGTGGGTTTGTTATCATGGAACAGGATCCAAGAACGTGTTTGTTTCATTGATCCTTTTTCCTGGGTCTGGTCTAAGCCATTGCTGAGTAATTAGATTATCAGTTAATTGTGGAAAACAGCTTTCTGACAGCATTTTAAGTCTTTAGAGGAGGGTGAGATTTTATTATGTTTTCTGTGGGAATTCTGCAGAGGAGAAGGATGCGTTAAATAAAATATACTGTTAAGTAATTGTAATAATTTCACCTGTTTTTATTTTATTTTTATGAAGCTACTAGAAAATGTGAAATGATGTAAATGGCTCAGATCGTCTTCTGCTGCTCAGCAGTGGTGCACCTGCCATCAGGGTCATGCTTTTGCCTGTGGCTGCCACAGGCTTCTTGAGTTTCATGTTTCCATGGTATATCTTCCTTCATGCTTTTGTGTTTACCTGTCTATATATTTAAATGTAAAGAGGTTTCTTCTAGACAAGAAATACCTACATGTGGCATGCTCATTCAATATGCAGTTTAATTTTTTTTTATTTCAGTGACTTTTTTAAAATTAGTTTTGGGGTATTTTGTTGGATCTTTATTGCCTAATAATAGTAGTTTGTCACTTTCTCTTGGATCCTTTTGGTTTGTTTCTTTTTTTTTTTTAATTAATTTTTTGTCCTCCTTTGCCTCTCCAGTTCTCTTAGGCCATTATTTGTAGGTTTAATTTGTTTGCATATTCCATATTATTTCATACTCATTTCTGAAATAGTGTTTTCTTCTATTTCTAATTCCTTCCTGAGTTTTCATTTTAATTCTGAATGTTTCTGATTTCTGATTCACTTGTTCTTTCATAACTTTATGTGTCTATTAACTGATTTTGCATGTTCTTCCACATCTTGTATATGTCTTTTACCTTGTTTTGAATAGGTAAGTCTACAGTTACCTGTTTTCTGGGCATGTTTGTTCAAGTCTGGTTTTATTGTAGAGATGTTACTCTGTTTCTTATGCCCAGCTTCTTAGTCTCTGTATAAGATCTGTCCTTGATTCTTTTCTCTCAATCATTTTTATGTGGTGTTAGTTTTCTGTTACTGTTAAAGGTGATTGATATTTAAGATAGCTTTTCTAGCTCAGAGATCTTTCTCTTCAGTTGTTTTCATAATGTTTAAAAATAAGGCCCGTTGTTTTCTGAGATTTTCTTGCTCTGTTCCTTTCTCTTACTTTCACCTGGATCTTCTCTTCCTTTATCTCCATCATTCCTGATCTCCTTAATTTTGAACCTTTTCCACAAGTTTCTCTTCAATGTGAGCCCGGTGTAGGAAGGTTTTGTCAGGAGATTGTTTGCCCCATTCTGAGCTTATTGTGGACCCTGTGCACTGACTGATGTTGGATTGGATAATTCACATGCTTTCTTCAGATTGGTTCACTGTAGTTTCCAGCTTGAATTTTCTCTTCACTGTGTAGTGTTCCTTTCTCACACCACCTGCCCTGCTAGTTGCACACATCATGCAGTCTAGTGGCCATTAGTGGCCTTGTCCTGGTCTGATGGCATCTTGGGGTCTGTGGCGTACCCCATGAGCAAGCTCTGTTGTAAATGTTGTCCACAGGGTGTAGGTTTCTCTACCTAGTTAGTTTCTCTCTTCTTCTGTGAGGAGCTTCTAGGAGTTGTTAAAACAGTCACTGTTAGGACAAGCAATATTTAATAGAGTAAAATCCCAGTTAAAAAAAGCTAATTTAGAGAACTCCATTCATTATTTAACCACATTTGACCTGTATATTTTAGAGCATTGTTTAATCTCTCAAGATTTTGACCCTTAGAGGCATTTTCGAAAGTGCCTTATAGAACCAGGCACATAATAAGCTTTCAGTACACATTTATTCAAGAAAACCTCAGGTCAAACAACTTTTTTACTATTTTCTGGGAGAAGTGCTTATTGTAATTCCATCAGGCTGACAACATTTCTCAAATTATGGCCTCATGTACATACTTAACTCGCTACGGTGATTGAGATTCTACGGACGCTGGCTCTTTGCCAGGGACGTTAAACACATCCTCCAGGATGAGCAGAGCAGTGGGGCTTGCGTGTGGCCTGCACATGCGGAGTGTGGTACTGTCTGTGACAACGTGGAATCTCCGATGTTTGATAAGAGGTTTGCATTTTTAAGCAATCCTGTGGGAAAAAATCATATTTGTTTTGAAATTGAATGTGTAAGATTGTGCCCTGTTTTTTCCTGTTTCTCTTGATTTGTTAATTGTTTTTAGGGCTAAACTTTTAAAAGTTCAGTGATGACTGGCTATAATTCTTGGATCAAAGCAGTGAACAAAATGGTGAGATGTTACTTAGTCAAAGTCTTCCATTAATTGAACCCTGTTAATTCTGTGCTGCCTAACCTAGGTAGAACTGAGAGACTCTAAAGGAATGATGAACTACTGAAGATAAGGGTGTAGATCCCCATATAGACTGCTGTATTTGGTAGGAAATTGTTACGTAGAAATGAATGAATACCTGTATGAATGGATCATCTAGAAACATAATTTCATTGCGCATGATATTTGGAAGTGTAGTCACTTTTCTTCCTTCCTTTGTCTGATCATCATCATGATAGAGGACGGCAGGCATGGTCAGAGCACAGGTCTGGGACTCTGCAGACTGAGTCTTGGTTTTGGCTTTGTAAGTAAATGGTAGATGATCTTCAGAATTTACCTAGTTAGTTAGCTCCTTTTCTTTTTAAAAATGTTATCAGTGTCTAGTGATATGGTAAGTTCTAAACATACTTTAAAAATGCTATATCATACTATTTTTATAATGACCTTTGTTTATGAATTTCTAAATGTATACAATTGTGCAGAAGGCCTGCAAGGCAGAAAGACGGGAAAAGGTGAAGGAGAAAGCTGTAACCAGGGATTCGGTCTTGATCTTTTGAGTGATGGGTTTGGGCTGGTTTGATCCTTTGAGTGATGGGGTTGAGGATAGGGACAGAGCAGGGAGCTCTTAAACCGCTGTAAGTTGAAGAGTGACATTTAATATTATGTTCCTTTTAAGAACATAAATCCGATGGATTTGTTCCTACACTGACCCTGAGCAATGGGAGACGAGATCTGGAGCTAAAGCAGTGGCAGTGGGGGTGATTGACAGGGGAGCCTGCAAGGAATACTAGATCTAGAATCCTGAAGCCTTTGGCAGAAGAGGGAAGAGTCCAGGATGACTCCTGAGTCAGGATTTAAGCACCTAGGATGAAAGCAGTGGTTTATTCCTGGACTTCGAATGGTATGAATTCCACAGTAAATGCAGATGACAAAAGACTGTGATGTGAAACTTTTCCAGCTTTGTTCTTTCAATGTTTAATGTTATCGCTTACAAAGAAAGAATGTATTCTCTGAATTTGTAGCAACTAGGAAATACACTGCAACAGATAAATCAGGATCTCAAAATATCTAGAAATAATGAAAAATATGAAAACTGGTACCTCTAATGCCACATCATTTAAACATTTTAATTCTTAAATGTGTGGTTTACTTACTTTGTTCTTTAAAACAGTTAAAAATAGAATTTCCCCTTTACAACACAGTTTTATGAAAACTGAAGGAATGGACTCTGTATTAAGTATCTCCAAAGAGTTCCTGAGACCAAAAATGGTGGCCCTTCTTTTCCAGCAGCTGGAATCCAAAAGATCTTGAAACCAGTCCTGAAAAGCTTGCTCCTATGCCAGAAATCCTGGTGGCTTTTGAGAGGAAGATAGAGAACTATTCTGGAAAATGTCAAGTGGTAGTAGAGGTGAGTCACTGACATGCAGAATTTATCTAGGGACTACAATATTCATTTTCTCTTTTTAATTAAGAGGTTGTAAAATATTACATATACATTAAACTAAGGCAGTTTAAAAATCTTTGTTTTTCTAAAACTTTTAATCAATAGAAAATACGAGAGCAAGTATTCCCTCTTTCACACAAAAACAAATACACTGAAATTTGAAGGAGAACAAGTACATTGAAATTGTAGTGATGTAATCTTCAGCAGCAATCCTGTTTTCTTTAAAAAGAGCACAATACTGGGAAATGCCATGTTTGTATTTTGAGTGTAAAATATACTTGGATGAAATTCTTAAAAATGTATTAATTTTATTTTATTCATAACCTCTTTGATCATCAGAAGACTGTTCTCCAGTAGGAGTGGAGGATACTAATGAAGAGGAAGTCTGCTTGGATACCCTAGCTAAGCTACCTCTGGATAGTAATTTATTTTGGAACAATGAAGGATTAATGTAGCCCCCTCTAATTATTTTATTGTTTTGGGGAATGGGAATTATATGGACTTGATACAATCTTCAAGGGATACAAAAGGTATAAAGTGAATAGTCTCCTTCCCATTTCTGTCCCTTGGTTACCCAGTTTCCCTCTGTAGGAACAAACATATTAATCAGTTTCTTATATATTCTTCCTGAAATATTTTATTCATACATACAAACATATAGGTTGTGTACAGTTCAGCTGTTTTCATATCCGTACACAATAATCTTTTGACCTGGAGGTAAGATTCTTCTCCCCAACCTCCAGTTCCTCTGAAATTGGGTAGAAGGGTTCTAATTTACATAGTTTTACCTTTCTTCTTCCAGATTCAACATAGACATGTAGTATCCTTCAATTACATACTAATATGTAAGATTGTATGGATTATTTTTTAACGTTTTGCATTTTTGCCATTGGGAATTTAGAAAATCTAATTGCTTCATTGTAACCTAATCACTTGCAGCAAAGCAGTTAGTAATCTCAGTCCTATATTTTGTAGCTGTTATTCTTTTTTTCCACTTACTCTCTTTTAAAAAACACTCAGTAAGTCCCAAAGGGCAAGTCAGTGTACACATAAAAGTCTATGAAAACTGTTCAGATAGCTTTCTGATAGCGTTCTTCAGTATGAATTTTAATTTAACAATAAATGACCTGTTGACCAGGTACTTATGAGTGTATCTGAGGGAGAAAGTGCAGTAAACACTGTAAACACGGATAGGAGGCAGGTCCTGAAACAGAGGGAAAGAGCACAGAGGTGATGGAGAGGCCCACCGAGCCATAGTTTTTTAAATGGCCACTGATCCTGGACTGGACCGGACTTGGTTTTCATTGAGCGAGGACAAATAGAAGCATACCCCAAGGTAGTTGTATCACTTAGCTGGATTCTTCAGAGAGCTCTGCTGTCCAAGATTCTGGAAGATGAAAGAAAGGAAAACCTTTGACAAGTTTTATTCTCAGGAGAATGAATCATTAACTTGGAATTTCAGGTGGCCTGTGTTATTTCTGACAATGACTTAAACTGGGCATGTTTTGTTTCTCACTGCCTGTTATGTTTTATCTTCACATTTATTTCAAGGCTCTTTTTTCAGTAAAACTATTTTTTCTGTGCTGCTTAATGACCTTTCTTTGAACTGGAGATGCCTTATCGACATAAAACAGTGATTTGTTTTTTAAACATACACAATACTATTACATAAAAGTAAAATTCCCTATTGCATTTGTTTGCCTACTTATTGATTCTGCCTATTATTTTATTTTGTTATGGTTTAAGTTATGTAAATCCATTAAACAAATGCCAATTAAAACTTCAAATTGACAACGCCAGTTCTCTTCAGTCTCTAAAACAAAAAACTTAGAACTCTTTTAGAATATGGATTTATTGTTTTTAGTGCAAAAACTAGGATGGATGAAATGTTTTCTACTTAGAAAGTTTCAGGTATAGAGATGCTCATCTTTGTTAGATTGTGATGACACTATGTTAGCCCATAGAGGCTTTTCAGTATTTCAGTTCAAATAGTATTTTTGAAGTTGAATCTGACGTGGTGTATGAGGCTTTGGGCCAGTGCTATACTCGGTGTATACTGTAACATTCATTGTACTGCCCAGTACAGAAATTATAACCTCTTTGTGTTTCAATTTCTTTATCTATAAAATGAAAACTGAGCCGCTAAAGCAAAGAGCCTGCTGTGGTAAGTCCTGCAGGACATAGTCCCCATTTCCATTGGATGCAGCCTGAGATACCTAACCTGAGGTTGGTTTTATCAAGAGTTAAATACTCCTGGAGTATTAACTCGGGTCTGTTACTTAACAACTTGCAGCTTCAGTTTCCTTTCCTGCCAATTAGGGTAATAATACCCAAATTAGGGTTTTTTAAACATTTCAAATGGCATACACACACACACACACACATGTATATATATATACATGTGTGTGTGTGTGTGTATATATACATACATATACTTATATATATATGCAATTTATATTATATATAATATAACATTATTTTATATATAAAAATATTGAGGCTAAAGCTTGTTATTGTAGTTGTTAGGCTAGTTTCATTATTTTCTTGAAATTACTAGACAGAGTTTGCTGTTAAGGGCCAATGGAATAAATCTTCATGTTTTATAAGACCCCTAATTTTAATGTCTCAAAACTTTGAGAATAACTAGTTTGTACCATACTCCTGTCACCTTCCCCAGCTCCAGCTTCTGTTTTTTTCTCCCCTGGCTCTAACCATCTCCAAATTGCTTAACCTTTTATCTACATGATCCTTTAATTACTGACCTTTGTTCCGCCCTACTCTCTTCTATTTTAGAAACCTAGAAACACCTGAGCTTACCAGTGTCTTCCTTCTCCTTGCAAAATGACCTCTCTGCATCCGTGATGTCCCTGAATCCTCATTTCCCCATCCCAGCTAGCAAACAAACACGTGTGCACCTGTACCCAGTCATTGTCGGCAGTGGTCTCCTGTACAAACGGCTCATTATTTCACATCACTTCTCCCTCAGGGATTTTTATACTTCTTTTTCCTTTTCCTAATTGTGATAACATCCCTAGAACAGCATTAAATAATTTGATGTAATGTATATGCAGGCCTTGTTCCTAATTTTTATTTTGCCAAAAAAATTAATGACCTTTTATATAAGATATACACAATCATATTTTTTGAATAAAAGATACTGCTGTATAAGAAGCACCTCTATTTTATGGACTAAAAGAAAAAATGAACAATTATAGGATACCATCAATTTTAAAATGCATTCTTATTTCATAAATGTTAAATATGAAGAAAAATGTAAGGGTAAGTGAGATGGCATGTATATAGTAGGTACTATTTTTAGTTAATTAAATTTTTGTTTAAAAAGTTTTGTTAAATAAACATAAATGTTAAATAAAATGGAAAATATTTTTTATTTTTTCAGGAAAAGTGAACTATACTGAAAGTTCCTCGGCTCTTCTGCCTACACACAGAATTATATATTAACTTTACTTACACTGACTTCATGCCAGTACCCGTCTTGATGTAGTAGAGCCCTCTGACCCTGTACTGTCAGGTCACCTTATACAATTTTTTTCTCCCATCTTAAAGACTTCTGAAGCTTGTATTTATTTTGCCTTAGCTCCTGTTTTCTCTCCAAAGCTAAATAATAAAAAGCCTTTAATTCTTTTTTGGTTTACTAGTTCTTATTTCCCAGCTCCCTATTACTTCACTTTTTCATTGTCTTTAGAGGAATAACTTGGAACTATCTCATTTACTCAAGAGTGTACTTACGTTGAGGTGGGATGGAGGAGATATCTAGAAGTGAGTGTATATTTGCATACCTTAAAACTGTCAGTTGGGAGAAAAGTCACTATCTTTCATTTGAAGGGAGATGGTTTTGTGGACACTTGAGGGCTGCAATTTAAAGTTGACATCTGGTAATCTTAAATCTGGATTGTCTTCTTGGAAGAGCGGGAGTATGTCTAGGAAATCAGAAAAAAAACCCTGATCTTTCTGCCATTTAAAACATTTTAAGAAACTCAAGCTATGTGTAAGTGATATAAAATAGTAATAGAATAGTGTTTTGTTCGTAGACATTAATTTACCTCTTAATGTAATAGAATATCCAGGAACTACTGTTTGCCTAGTCCTTACTCAAGATGATACTAAAATTTATTTAAACTGGTTGAAATGATTATCAAATTGTTTATGCCTCCTGAGTAGTGGTTCTTACTCTCTTAAGGTTTGTAGATTTTAGAGAGAAGGTCCTGTGAATCAATGGATTGAACCTGTATGTAAAGTTTGGCCACTGGACAGTTTCTGTAGGGAGAGGATACATAGCACCACAGAGGTTAACAACCCCAGAGAAATTGATCCACTCCTGTAGAGTTCTAGGTCAGTGCTGTTTCTCTTCTATGTGCTCTCCCTTTGATCCTGATTGTAAATCATGACAATCCCACAAGAGTATTTTAAAGCTCAAAACAAAGAATATTTGATCTTGGGTTGTTAGCCTTGGAAATGGCAGTGTTATTCAGGTGATATATTTAAGACAGTATTACTGCCCACGAACTACCAGGGGATCTACTTTTAGGAAGTACTGGGTATAAATACAGATGGTATTGTTTTCATAGAAAAAGACATTAGGGAACTATGGATCCACAGATGTTGAAAAATGTGAAAGACTAAAGAATGCATCTGGTCTAAACTTTAGTTATGATTTAAATTATTTTTCTAAGGAGAATATATTTTGGAAATAATAAGTGTTACCTGATTTTTTAATATATATGTGTGGGTGTGTCTAGGAATTACTTGTTAATGTTCATATGAGTAATGAAAATACTTGATTTTTTTTAAAAATTCTAGTGCATGCAAGATATGGGAAATACTAAAGCAAGACTCCTCTATGAAGCCAATCTCCCAGAGAACTTCCGGAGACCACAAACAGATCAGTATCCTTTGACATTTCTTTATTGTGGGTTTTAAAAGAATTAACTCACTTTTCAGTTCATATTTTAACTGTTCAGTTAGGAAGATATGAACTTTATTATACTGTTGTTCACTTAAGATACAAATTGATGTGCCCTGAGCTGTGCTTTGTTTAACACATGATCTACATAGTGTTGTTGTGTAATTATTACTAAGTGTAAAATATTATGACTGATTCTTCTTGATGAATTGCCTGTTCCCAAATGGAGAGTGTATGTTGCTTACTATTTTGGAGTATTGATTATTCGAGATTTGAATTGTGAGCATCTGGAGTATTTTTAAAAACCATTTCTAAAGAAATTTTCTCTGATCACCTTTATGTAATTATATTTTTACATGAAGCAGTTTGGCATATATGCATTTAAAAGGCAAATTTCATATTTAGTGTAGGTAGAAGTGCTAAAGTAATTTATGCTAATATTTCTATTGACATTTCATCTTTGTGATAGTTCACAGCACAGCATCTGCCTTACAAATCTGCCCTTACACATGCGGATATTTCCTCACAAGCATTTTAGTCAGGATGTGTTTTTCACATTTGTTAAAGATAAAGTCATTATAGATATGCTATAGAATCACTACTTGTCTTCTCTGAGTTGTACAGCCCTCCCCGTGCCCCCCCCATAATGTCTGCTAATCGTAATGCCCTTTTTCCGCCTTATCCCTCCCTTCCCACCCATCCTCCCCAGTCCCTTTCCCTTTGGTAACTGTTCCTCCATTCTTGGGTTCTGTGAGTCTGCTGCTGTTTTGTTCCTTCAGTTTTTTCTTTGTTCTTATACTCCACAGATGAGTGAAATCATTTGATACTTGTCTTTTTCCGCCTGACTTATTTCACTGAGCATAATACCCTCTAGCTCCATCCATGTTGTTGCAAATGGTAGGATTTGTTTTCTTCTTATGGCTGAATAATATTCCATTCTGTATATGTACCACATCTTCTTAATCCATTCATCTACTGACGGACACTTAGGTTGCTTCCATTTCTTGGCTATTGTATTAGCCAAGATAAACCTGCTGCGATAAACATAGGGGTGCATCTGTCTTTTTCAAATTGGGCTGCTGCATTCTTAGGGTAAATTCCTAGGAGGGGGATTCCTGGATCAAATGGTATTTCTATTTTGAGTTTTTTGAGGAACCTCCACACTGCTTTCCACAATGATTGAACTAATTTGCATTCCCACCAGCAGTGTAGGAGGGTTCCCTTTTCTCCACATCCTCTCCAACATTTGTTGTTGTTTGTGTTTTGGATGTTGGCCATCCTCACTGGTGTGAGGTGATATCTCATTGTAGTTTTAATTTGCATTTCTCTGATGTTTAGCGATATGGAGCATCTTTTCATGTGCCTGTTGGCCATCTGAATTTCTTCTTTGGAGAAGTGTCTATTCAGATCCTCTGCCCATTTTTTAATTGGCTTATTTGCTTTTTGTTTGTTGAGGTGTGTGAGCTTTTATATAATTTGGATGTCAACCCCTTATCGGATATATCATTTATGAATATATTCTCCCATACTGTAGGATGTCTTTTTGTTCTACTGATGGTGTTCTTTGCTGTACAGAAGCTTTTCAGCTTGATATAGTCCCACTTGTTCATTTTTGCTTTTGTTTCCCTTGCCCAGGGAGATATGTTCATGAAGAAGTAGTTCATGTTTATGTCCAAGAGATTTTTGCCTATGTTTTTTTCTAAGAGTTTTATGGTTTCATGACTTACACTCAGGTCTTCTATTCATTTTGAGTTTACTTTTGTGTACGGGTTTAGACAATAGTCCAGTTTCATTCTCTTACATGTGGCTGTCCACTTTTGCCAACACCAGCTGTTGAAGAGGCTGTCATTTCCCCATTGTATATCCATGGCTCTTTTATTATATATTAATTGACCGTATATGTTTGGGTTAATGTCTGGACTCTCTATTCTGTTCCACTGGTCTGTGGGTCTGTTCTTGTGCCAATACCAAATTGTCTTGATAACTGTAGCTTTGTAGTAGAACTTGAAGTCTGGGAGCATAATTCCCCCTGCTTTATTCTTCCTTCTCAGGATTACTTTGGCTATTCGAGGTCTTCTCTGGTTCCATATGAATTTTAGAACTATTTGTTCCAGTTCAATGAAGAATGCTGTTGGTATTTTGATAGGGATTGCATTGAATATGTAGATTGCTTTAGGTAGTATAGCCATTTTGACAATATTTATTCTTCCTAGCCAAGAGCATGAGATGAATTTCCATTTGTTAGTGTCCTCTTTAATTTCTCTTAGGAGTGTCTTGTAGTTTTCTGGGTACAGATCTTACACTTCCTTCGTTAGGTTTATTCCTAGGTATTTTATTCTTTTTGATGCAATTGTGAGTGGAATTGTTTTTCTGATTTCTCTTTCTATTAGCTCATCATTAGTGTATAGGAAAGCAACAGATTTCTGTGTGTTAATTTTGTATCCTGCAACTTTGCTGAATTCAGATATTACATCTAGTAGTTTGGAGTGGAGTCTTTAGGGTTTTTTATGTACAGTATCATGTCATCTGCAAATAGTGACAGTTTGACTTATTCTTTACCAATCTGGATGCCTTGTATTTCTTTGTTTTATCTGATTGCCTTGGCTAGGACATCCAGTACTATGTTAAATAACAGTGGGGAGAGTGGGCATCCCTGTCTGGTTCCCAATCTTAAATGAAAAGCTTTTGGCTTCTCGCTGTTAAGTATGATGTTGGCTGTGGGTGTGTCATATATGGCCTATATTATGTTTGAGGCACTTGCCCTCTGTACCCATTTTGTTGATAGTTTTTATCATGAATGGATGCTGAATTTTGTCAAATGCTTTTTCAGCATCCATGGAGATGATCATGTGGTTTTCGTTCTTCTTTTTGTTGATGTGGTGGGTGATGTTGATGGATTTTCGAATGTTGTACCATCCTTGCATCCCTGGGATGAATCCTGCATGATCATGGTGTATGATCCTCTTGATGTATTTTTGAATTTGGTTTGCTAATATTTTGTTGAGTATTTTTGCATCTATGTTCATCAGGGATATTGGTCTGTAGTTTTCTTTTTTTGTGGTGTCTTTACCTGGTTTTGGTATTAAAGTGATGCTGGCTTCATAGAATGAGTTTGGAAGTATTCCCTCCTCTTCTATTTTTTGGAAAACTTTAAGGAGAATGGGTATTATTTCTTCTCTATATGTCTGATAAAATTCAGCTGTGAATCCATCAGGCCCAGGGGTTTTGTTCTTGGGTGGTTTTTTGATTACCGATTCAATTTCGTTGCTGGTATTTGGTCTGTTTAGGTTTTCTGTTTCTTGCTTGGTCAGTCTTGGAAGGCTGTATTTTTCTAAGAAGTTGTCCAAATCTTTTAGGTTTTACAGTTTGTTAACATAGAGATTCTCGTAATATTCTCTTATAATTCTTTGTATTTCTGTGGGGTCCATCGTGATTTTTCCTTTCTCATTTCTGATTCTGTTTATGTGTGTAGATTCTCTTTTTCTCTTAATAAGTCTGGCTGGGGGTTTATTTATTTTGTTCATTTTTTCAAAGAACCAGCTCTTGGTTTCATTGATTTTTTTTCTATTGTTTTATTCTTCTCAATTTTATTTATTTCTTCTCTAATCTTTATTATGTCCCTCCTTCTGGTGACTTTGGGCCTCCTTTGTTCTACTTTTTCCAATTTTGATAATTGTGTCTTTAGACTGTTCATTTGGGAATGCTCTTCCTTCTTTAAATAGGCCTGGATTGCAATATACTTTCCTCTTAGAACTGCCTTTGCTGCATCCCACAGGAGTTGCGGCTTTGTGCTGTTGTTGTCATTTGTCTCCATATATTGTTTGATCTCTGTTTCAATTTGGTCATTATCCATTGATGATTTAGGAGCATGTTGTTAAGCCTCCATGTATTTGAGCCTTTTTGTTTTCTTTGTACAATTTATTTCTAGTTTTATACCTTTGTGATCTGAGAAGTTTGTTGGTAGAATTTCAATATATTTGAATTTACTAAGGTTCTTTTTGTGACCTAGTATGTGGTCTATTCTGGAAAATGGTCCATGTCACTTGGGAAGAATGTATATCCTGCTGCTTTTGGGTATAGAGTTCTGTAGATGTCTGTTTGGTCCATCTGTTCTAGTGTGTTGTTCAGTGCCTCTGTGTCTTTACTTATTTTCTGTCTGGTTGATCTGTCCTTTGGAGTGAGTAGTGTGTTGAAGTCTCCTAAAATGAATGCATTTCTGTCTATTTCCTCCTTTAATTCTGTTAGTATTTGTTTCACATATGTCAGTGCTCCCGTGTTGGATGCATATATATTTATAATGGTTATATCCTCTTGTTGGACTGACCCCTTTATCATTATGTAATGTCCTTCTCTATCTCTTGCTACTTTCTTTGTTTTGAAGTCTATTTTGTCTGATACAAGTACTGCAACACCTGCTTTTTTCTCTTTGTTGTTTGCATGGAATATCTTTTTCCATCCCTTCACTTTTAGTCTGTGTATATCTTTGGGTTTGAGGTGAGTCTCTTGTCAGCAGCATATAGGTGGGTGTTGCTTTTTTATCCATTTTGTTACTCTGTGTCTTTTATTGGTGCATTCAGTCCATTTACATTTAGGGTGATTATCGATAGATATGTACTTATTGCCATTGCCAGCTTTAGATTTGTGGTTCAAGGGTAGCTTATTTACCATCTAACAATCTAACTTAACTCTCTTGTTAACCTATTATAAACAGAGTCTGATGATTCTTTATTTCTCTCCCTTCTTATTCTTCCTCCTCCATTCTTTATATGCTAGATGTTTTATTCTGTATTCTTTTATGTTTCTTTTGACTGTTTTTGTGGATAGTTGATTTTATTTTTTCCCTCTAGGTAGTATTTGGATGGTCTGCTTTCTTTGCTATGATTTTATTTTCTCTGGTGACCTCTTTTTAGCCTTAGAAGTGCTTCCATCTAGAGCAGTCCCTCTAAGATATCCTGTAGAAGTGGTTTGTGGGAGGCAAATCCCCTCAACTTTCACTTGTATGGGAATTGTTTAATCCCTCCCTCAAATTTAAATGATAATCGTGCTGAATACAGTATTCTTCATTCAAGGCCCTTCTGTTTCATTGCGTTAAGTATATCATGCCATTCACTTCTGGCCTGTAAGGTTTCTGTTGAGAAGTTTGATGTTAGCCTCTTGGGTTTTCCTTTGTAAGTGATCTTTTATCTCTCTCTGGCTGCCTTTAACGCTCTGTCCTTGTCTTTGATCTTTACCATTTTAATTATTATATGTCTTGGTGTTGTCCTCCTTGGGTCCCTTGTGTTGGGAGATCTGTGGGCTTCCATGGTCGGAGAAACTATTTTCTTTCCCAGCTTGGGGAAGTTTTCCTCCAGTATGTCTTCAAAGACACTTTCTATCCCTTTTTCTCTCTCTCTTCTTCTGGTACTCCTATAATGCAAATATTGTTCTGTTTGGATTGGTCACACAGTTCTCTTAATATTCTTTCATTCCTAGAGATCCTTTTATCTCTCTCTGCCTCAGCTTCTCTGTACTCCTGTTCTGTGATTTCTATTCCGTTAACTGTCTCTTGCACCTCATCCAGTGTGCTCTCAATCAATTGTTTCATTTCTGTAATGTCCCTCCTGACTTCCTCCCTTAGCTCTTGCATATTTCTCTGTAGGTCTGTCAGCATGGTTATGACTTTTATTCTGAATTCTTTTTCAGGAAGATTGTTTAAATGTATCCCACCGGGCCCTCTCTCTGGGGTTGTCTGGGTGATCCTTGACGGGACCATATTCTTCAGTCTTTTCTTGGCGGTAGAAGTGGTCACAGGCAGGTGCCACTTGTGTCCACTGGGAGAACAAAGTCCCTTCCTGCTTTTTGTTCTCTTTGCCTTTCTCCGGAGCCTGTGCTGGTTACCCGCACAGTGGGAGGCAGTGTCTGGTATAAACCCCTGAGCTGCCTGTGTGCAGGGCCGCTCTCAAGCTAGCCTAGAGCAGTGTAAGGGTTTGCAGCCACGCCAGGTGCATTCTGCTCCCCTTGGTGCCTTCCAGACTTTGCTCTGGCTTCTGCCGCCCTTCCCGGTTAGCTGTGTGCCCGCCAGGAGGAGATTCTGTGTGGTTGCTGTGGGCGAGGCTGCTCTCCCGCTGTTCCGCAGCTGTGGCAGATCTGCCGGACCGTTTGCAGCACTGGCCGGGGGGGGAGGGTGGGGGGAGCGAATGGCAAGCTGCTTATTGCTGTGAGGGGCTTCCGCAGGGCTGCTTTACCCAGTAGCCAGTTAGGGGGCCCGAAATTCCTCACGATTCCCAGCGTGCTGGGCTGAGTGCGCTGGGACAGTTTTGTTCCAGTGTTGGGCCCTTGTCTCTTTAAGACATTTTAAAAAACACCCGCTTTTCTTTTGTCCCAGGGGAACCGGCTGTGGAGACCCACTCGCTGTCTCCATCTCGGATCCTGCCCTTTTGTTTCTCTAATTTCCAATACACCACGCAATGTGTGTCTGTGCTCCTGGTGCAGATCACCAGGGCTGGTTATTTAGCAGGGCTGTGCTTCCACTCCCTCCCCACTCTGATTCTTTTCCTCCCGCTGGTGAGCTGGGGTGGGGGAGTGTTCGGGTCCCTCCAGGTCGCGGCTCTGTATTTTACCTGCTTCGTGAGGCACTGAGTTCTCGCCAATGTAGCTGTAACCTGGCTGTTGTACTGTACCTTCTGATCTCTCTTTTAGGAATAGTTGTATTTGTTGTATTTTCACAAATATATATGGTTTTGGGAGGAGATTTCCACCGCCCTGCTCATGCTGCCATCTTCCCAGAAGTGGAGACTGTAGTTTCTTAAAGATCAGTTATATATTACCCATAACAAAAGTGTGAAAAACATGACATTTTAAGGTTTTGATGTGACAAGTTTTGTGGGGCAGGTGGCAGAAGAAGCTTCTTTTCCAGATTGTGAAGGGTTTTCAGTACCTTATAGAGCAGTTTGAACTTTATTTCATTGGCCCAAAGGTTTGAAGGATTTGAAAAGTCATGAAGGCTTTTGAAGTGGGTGAAACGTTAGTAACAGTAATTTCTACCACAAGAAAGAATAGTTGGAAAATCTTGGAGTCAGAGAGACCATGTGAAATGTTTGTACTGCCCTTAAATGAACAGTGATGAAGTTATAAATTAGATCGTGGCATTGAAAATGAACAGAAATGCATTGAGAAGATTGGAAAGGAACTGGGCAGTTGGGAGTAGCTGGGTTAGGTTGGATTGGCTTTGTTCCTGAAGGAGTCACTGAGATGACCCCAAACTTCCAGCTCAGCTGAGTTTCTACAGGTCAGGTAAAGCTTATTCTGGCGAGAGAAGGAATTCAGCAACAGATAAGTTTAAGGGCTAAAAATGAAAGATAATGAGTCGTGCATCACCACTTCAGGCAGCTTCAGGTGTCTGTTGGACATACATGGAGATGTCCATTTTGTAGCTGGAAATGTGAATCTGGGCCGTAGAACAAAGCAGAAAATGCAGAGTCACTCATTGAGCATGTAGGCAATAGAGAGATGCTGCTGGGTGAACTTTCTTTTACCTAGATTTTATTCTTTTTTAGGGATTGTTTTATTGAGAGTCTGGGGAATGCTGTTTTCCTGCTCCCCTGAAAGGTCTAGGGCACAGCCTTGGGGAGCAGAGCATAGTGGAAGGAGAGTGGCAGAGCAAACAAGCAGTGTCTTGCATGGTTGTAACCAGCTGCTTGCTAGTTTCATTAATTTAGTCCTCCTCTTCCTGCTCCTCACCCCCAAGTCTGAGTTGACACGTAAGGTTCCTCAGATTGAAGACTCTCCCTTTTCTGGAAGTTTGTGCATGTGTTTGGGGGTTAGTTCAGTTTGAGTTGGGTTTTTGGATTTCTCTCAAATATTACAGGGTAAATTACTTGAGGTTCTCAAAATTTTGGATATTGACCTTTATAGGTCACTTGGTGCCTTGTAGAGGCAAGTGGCTTCCACGTTACTTAATCTTTGTCACTATGACTCTGTGTTGTTTTCACATAAGCCTTGAATATAATCAGGGAAGGACAATATATAGCTTCTTGGTATCCTCTTATAGTCACCTTTTCTATGCTTATATAAATTCATTTTGTACATGTTGGTGGGAATACTGGTTAAGTAATTATCATCAATTATATGACAACCTTATAGAAATAAAAGATTGATGGGCCAGTGAGTTATTAGTCCTGGTATTTTTGCTGATATTTTTAAATATTTGGTCCTTATCTAAACATTTTAGGAGAGATGAGATTTTTATAGTGAATTGATTAGAGTCTGGTATCAGTCTAAACCCTTGACCCCTGACACAGTAAGGATATAATGTTGAAACAATAGCCATGGTGGCTTTACTGTCTAGAAATGGTTGGCATCTGCCGAGTACTGAGCTTAGCGTTTTATGTACATTATCTTTTTTAATTCTCAAAATAACCCAATGAAATAAAGCATGATATTTTCATTTGGGGCAAGATGGATAGAGTGGGATGCTCAAAGAGCTGTAAGAAACCTCCCAAAGCCTCCACCCTTCCCCTCCTGAATAAGGCACTTGCATGTTACTCAGTGATGGCAGTCTGAGTAAAGCCAGTGTTGCCACATTTGAGCTTTGATGACCTTTAAAAAAATAGAACTGACCCTTGAATGAGGTGACTAGGGTCGCAGACTCCATCCATGCCATCAAATATCTGTGTTAACTTTGACCCCACTCCCACCCCAGTTCAGCCTACTGTGGACTGGAAGCCTTACTGATAGCATAAACAGGTGATTGATACATATTTTGTATTTTAAATGTATTATATACTATGTTCTTACAAAAAGCAAGCTAGAAAAAAGAGAAAGTTTTTTCAGATTGTCACAAATCTCTGAAAATTTTCCAATATTTTTATTGAAAATAATGTATATATAAGTGGACCCATGCAGTTCAAACCTGTATTGTTCAAGCGTCATTTATAGATTGGCATATGGTTTGGAATTCTTTGCAACTAGATGATGATGTCCATGTGCAGTTTCAACTTTGGAGAATCTGGTATGGTGTTTCTGCTGTTGTTAGCCCAGGCATGCTCACTTGATTCAAACTAAATGTTATTTCTCGTAAAATATATACAAATTGTCGTTTTTATGTAAGGTGTTGACCTCTTACTGTTCACAGAAAGATAATCTAATGTTTGTCAGAAATTACTTAAAGAGGGACTTTGACTAAACAAATATGAAGTAGATGACAACTAATGGTAAGAGTATAAGATGACATCTCTCGGACTGAAAGACCAGCCCCTATTCTAATGTCATACTGCAGCCTTAAAAGAATTTTTTTTACCTTAGCTATCAGAGCAGCATCTCTTTTCTCCCTTTTAATTGGTTTGGAGGTTTTATTTGGGAGACTAGTAAGAAGATCAGTCCCCTTTCTTTTTTTCATAAATCATTCTAAAGCTCAGTGCTCTTGGAAAAGTCTTACATTTCTGCGCTTTTTTGGATTTAAATATTGTCTCATCCCTAGAGGCAGTGGAACCAAAGAGTAAAACTCAACATAATATGGGACTTCACTGCATAACAAGATTTGTCACTTTTTAAAAGCTTTACAGTTACTCAAGTTATGCTGAAGCCACAATGAGAGTGTAATTTCTCATGTGGGAGATTGTTAATTATAGCTGCATGTACTCATGCGTGACAAATGATAACACTTTAAGCTTTTCATTATTACGATATTTCGTCTTATCTAAAACTTTAATTACTTCAGTTGCATGAGATCTGTTGTGCACCAAAGCTAATCAGCAGCTCTTTTCCTTTGAGCTTTTCAGAATTTTACTGCTGTCATTGGTACGTGTCTGGAACTGGAAGATTTTGTTCTTGGGAGTAAAATGTTAATTTAATTGTCTTTTAAACGGTATCTCTAAAGAAAGGGAAAAATATTAAATTGCAAATACATAGGTGTTAAAAGATAGACCAATAGTAATAAGATTTCCCTGGCTTGTAAAATGCCGTTTGTTTGCTTTGAGGACGGACAAATAAGGTGCGATGCAAAATGCTCTGTGCCTGTAGGCATGGGGGAGACTCTGGAGGACTTTGTTTTTGTTGGTCCACTAAATCCCAAATCAGCCACTTAAACTTGAATTTTTATTAATAGATTTCTTACCTTGATTCCCTGAAAACAGAGTGTTGGGTTTCCAAATTAGTTTGGTTGTATTATCTCTGTCAGTAACTTAAGTCCTTATGTCACAGGTGACACCTGGAGACTAGAAGATAAATATTTCCTGATCTCCAAATTTGGTAGTTCTTTTTGCTGTTGTTTCTCATTTGCTGATCTATTTAAACTTGATGATACACAAGCTGTCTTAACTCTTAACAAAGTAGTTGCTGTCCAGTTTCTTCCCTCTACCATGGGTCTTATGTTTTCAAATATTTGCCTCTCAAGGTACATTTATTAATAGTAAGAACTAAAACACTGAGAAGACAAGTAGTGACTCTATAGCATCTTACTACGCTGATGGACAGTGGTGATTGCAATGGTGTGGGGGGGTTGATAATGTGGGTGAATGTTGAAACCACAATGTTCCTCATGTGAAATCTTCATAACGTTTATATCAATAATAACTAATTAAGAAATAAGCTAAAAACTAAATAACACTATATGGCACACACCATTCTTCGCTCTTTTTACATATGCTTGTTTAATTCTTCCAGTAATCCTGTGAGATAAGTCTCTGTTAGCTCCTTTTAATGGTAAAGAAATTGGGAGAGTTACATAAAAGCAAAAGCTAACTTCATGTATTGAATGCTCACTGTTTGTTAGTACTGTATTAAGTGGTTTATATATATTACCCCTAAAACTCTCAGCAATTCTGTGAAGTATTATCATCTTTTTTACATATCTAGTATGGGTTCAGTAGACTAGCTAGCTTCAAGAACCCAAAAATTGTCAGTTAAAAAACAGGTCCCTGCTGGTACCAGAAATGAGGGTGTACCTTGGAGACCATCTTCTTTGGGAATTAGTACTAAGTCAGCATATAATGTAAAATTATTGTCAAAATTTCTCTTGAAAATTCCTATAGTTGTCTTGTAATGACAGTTTGCAGACATAGAAACTGTCCATACATCCCTCTAATGAGATAGAATTCAGGGATCAGTAACCTCAGGCCCATGAACCAGCTCCTGTTTTGTACATGAATTTTATCAGAACACAGCCATGCCCATTCATTTATGAATTTTCTATGGCTGCTCTGAAGCTACATAGACAGAGTTAAATAATTCCAACAATTATCCTGTAAAGTCTTGTCTTGCAGTGGGTTTTAGCTTCAGGCAAATTCACTCTTGATTCACTGGGCCGAGAAGTGACAATGGAACATTCTTGGGGTGAAAGGGTTTACACCCAACTTTATTTCCACAGTGGCAGGTCAAGTGCTAGAATCCCGTCCGCCTCAGAGCAAGTCTGCACGCAGCAAGCCAGTCTCTGCCTCTGGGCCTCTCTGACCCCATAGCCTCTCAGTTGCTGTCCTTGGTGCTGCCACCACTCTGGCCTCTGCTCTCTTGCAGCTTGCAGCCCAGAGCACTGCGCAGAGCTCTTTTATATAGAGTCAGTAATAACATATTGCCCACGGGTGCAGTGAGCAAGCAGGTCTGGGACAGGTGAGAGTCCTGGCCATAGAAACTTTTTTTTTTCTTTACAAGCCTAAAATTTTACTCTTTGGTCCTTTACATTGACCCCTGAAATAAACAGTGTGTTTTTACGTGAATTTACAATAAAGAATTGGCTTGCATGTGGGATCTCATACAAAACATGCGTGAAGACCATGTGATACATTCTTGCTCTGAGGGGTGTGTGGGAACTGACCAGCGAATGACGTGGCCGTTTTCCGGGGTCACACTTCCTCCTTCAGCGGCTCCCTTAGGATTTCAGACACTCACTTTGTGGCGCTCTTAAGTTCTCCTGCTCTAATGCTTTATTTCATTGTAGTTTAGTTTAGTATCCTTGAAAAATGGATTAACTTTTATCTCAGATAATTTTTTAAAAGTGCTTACTTAGATTATTTCTGAGAAAGTTTATTATCATAGGCAGGAATCAGATTCAGCTATATCTGAATTACATAAAATACATTAAGTATAAAGTAAGATTTCATTGATATCTCTTATTTCTGAAAATTCACTGCAACCTAACAACATTTCACCAGATTTTAGCATTGTTTTTCACTCCAAAGATTGTGTACTTAACATGTTTGCCTTTTTCAAAGTCAGTTATTTATAAAACCATCATAAGTGAGTTTTCTCTCTGATAGTAATTTTTTAGTTATAAGCAGTCATCTTTTCTTTGTCATAAGCAGTTCATGATGAGATTAGCAAGATCTTTTCAAGTTTTAATATGCACTACAGTTTAAACAGTATCCAAAGTAAACTGTTACTGCTGTCTTTGAGAAAAAGTACCAGGGTTACTGTCCTGCCAGATATTTAAACCTGAACCTATAAGAATTTATCTCTTAAAATACTATATAAATGGTATGTTATGTAATGTATAAATCTAACAGTAAATATAATTACTGTTCTCTAAAATATCCATTTTAAAAAATAAATGTATTTCATATCATGTGAAGTGAAAATGACATCAGTCTAAGTGAATTCTTTTTCTCTTTTTGTAGAGGCAAATGGTTGTCTCTACAATGAAAATTGCTCAATACACATTCATATATATACCTCATCCAATGGACTAGCTTTTTTGAATGTTTCATTTTTTTCCTGTTAGAAAAATAGAAAAATATGATGTTAAACTTGTATTTACAGTCATGAGAAAACTCAAGTTTAGTTGATTTACATGTGGAACAGTTTGAATAAAATAACATTTTGCATTTTATGAAAATTTTGGCATATTTGTGGTAGGGTTTTGTTATGGAATTGTCTGCCAAAATATTCACATTTCTAAATAACCCTTGTGGCAACTCTGGGTTATTTCACTTGAAAATGTCTCCAAGGCTACTTTGAAAATGAGGGTGCCCTCCAAATTTGACCTTCTTCTCTAGATTTTAAAGCATTTATTTTCATTAGCAGAGGTTAACTGACAAATGAACTCATGCTGACCAGTAACATTCTGAAAAAGTAGGTGTCAGACATTCCTGATTTCAGATTACAACTCCCTTGTACTCTAGATTCCCAGAGACTTCTAAATTTTCTATGCCAGTTTTAGTTTTGAAATGGCACCTTCATTATAGGGTGTTAAGTAGAGAAGGTACAGTGCCTTTCATATATTCAGGTTGTAGAAAACTGTCTTAAAAATAGCTTTCCATTTTTCAACTTACTTAATAAATTGAATGTTTTAGATTCCCTGTCTTATTTGACTTCCCTGGCACCCTTTGAATGCTTTCATAATGCCCAACTCTTTAATATCCACTGTATATTGGTCTGTCGACTCTATCACCTATTAATGTACCTTCGTTGTCAATTTAAAAGACTTTTAACTTATGATGAAAATCTATTGTTTTACTGCTTCAGATAAGTTTTTTTTTATAATTTATTTTGGTATCATTAATCTACAATTACATGTGCAATATTATGCTGATTAAACTACCCCTTCATCAGGTCCCCCCCACCAACCCCATTACAGTCACTGTCCATCAGCGTAGTGAGACGCTATAGAGTCACTGCTTGTCTTCTCTGAGTTGTACAGCCTTCCCTGTGCCCCCCCAATATTACATCTGCTAATCGTAACGCCCCTTTTCTCCCCTTATCCCTCCCTTCCCACCCATCCTCCCCAGTCCCTTTCCCTTTGATAACGGTTCGTCCATTCTTCGGTTCTGTGAGTCTCCTGCTGTTTTGTTCCTTCAGTTTTTTTCTTTGTTCTTATGCTCCACATATGAGTGAAATCATTTGATACTTGTCTTTTTTGGCTTGGCTTATTTCACTGAGCATAATAATCTCTAGCTCCTTCCATGTTGTTGCAAATGGTAGGATTTGTTTTCTTCTTATGGCTGAATAATATTCCATTGTGTATATGTACCACATCTTCTTAATCCATTCATCTACTGATGGACACTTAGGCTGCTTCCATTTCATGGCTATTGTAAATAGTGCTGTGATAAACATAGGGGTGCATATGTCTTTTTCAAACTGGGCTGCAGCATTCTTAGAATAAATTCCTAGGAGGGGGATTCCTGGGTCAAATGGTATTTCTATTTTGAGTTTTCTGAGGAACCTCCACACTGCTTTCCACAATGATTGAACTAATTTGCATTCCCACCAGCAGTGTAGGAGGGTTCCCTTTTCTCCACATCCTCTCCAACATTTGTTGTTGTTTGTGTTTTGGATGTTGGCCATCCTCACTGGTGTGAGGTGATATCTCATTGTAGTTTTAATTTGCATTTCTCTGATGATTAGCAATGTGGAGCATCTTTTCATGTGCCTGTTGGCCATCTGAATTTCTTTGGAGAAGTGTCTATTCATGTCCTCTGCCCATTTCTTAATTGGATTATTTGCTTTTTGTTTGTTAAGGTGTGTGAGTTCTTTATATATTTTGGATGTCAACCCCTTATTGGATATGTGATTTATGAATATATTCTCCCATACTGTAGGATGTCTTTTTGTTCTACTGATGGTGTCCTTTGCTGTACAGAAGCTTTTCAGCTTGATATAGTCCCACTTGTTCATTTTTGCTTTTGTTTCCCTTGCCCAGGGATATATGTTAATGAAGAAGTTGCTCATGTTTATGTCCAAGAGATTTTTGCCTATGTTTTTTTCTAAGAGTTTTGTGGTTTCATGACTTACATTCAGGTCTTTGATCCACCTTGAGTTTACCTTTGTGTATGGGGTTAGACAGTAGTCCAATTTCATTCTCTTACATGTAGCTGTCCAGTATGTCCAACACCAGCTGCTGAAGAGGCTGTCATCTCCCCATTGTATATCCAAGGCTCCTTTATCAAATATTAATTGACTGTATATGTTTGGGTTAATGTTTGGGTTTTCTATTCTGTTCCACTGGTCTGTAGGTCTGTTTTTGTGCCGATACCAAACTGCCTTGATTACTGTGGCTTTGTAGTAGAGCTTGAAGTCGGGGAGTGTGATTCCCCCTGTTTTATTCCTCCTTCTCAGGATTGCTTTGGCTATTCAGGGTCTTTTGTGGTTCCATATGAATTTTAGAATTATTTGTTCCAGTTCATTGAAGAAAGCTGTTGGTAGTTTGATAGAGATTACGTTGAACCTGTAGATTGCTTTAGGTAGTATAGCCATTTTGACAATATTTATTCTTCCTAGCCAAGAGCACGAGATGAATTTCCATTTGTTAGTGTCCTCTTTAATTTCTCTTAGGAGTGTCTTGTAGTTTTCAGGGTACAGATCTTTCACTTCCTTAGTTAGGTTTATTCCTAGGTATTTTATTCTTTTTGATGCAGTTGTGAATGGAATTGTTTTTCTGATTTCTCTTTCTGTTAGTTCATCGTTAGTGTATAGGAAAGCAACAGATTTCTGTGTGTTAATTTTGTATCCTGCAACTTTGCTGAATTCAGATATTAGTTCTAGTAGTTTTGGAGTGGAGTCTTTAGGGTTTTTTATGTACAGTATCATGTCATCTGCAAATAGTGACAATTTGACTTCTTCTTTAACAGTCTGGATGCCGTGTATGTCTTTGTTTTGTCTGATTGCCTTGGCTAGGACCTCCAGTACTATGTTGAATAACAGTGGAGAGAGTGGGCATCCCTGTCTTGTTCCCGATCTTAGATGAAAAGCTTTCAGATTCTTGCTGTTAAGTATGATGTTAGCTGTAGGTTTGTCATATATGGCCTTTCTTAAGTTGAGGTACTTGCCCTCTCTACCCATTTTGTTGAGTGTTTTAATCATGAATGGATGCTGAATTTTGTCAAATGCTTTTTCAGATCTATGGAGATGATCATATGGTTTTTGTTCTTCTTTTTGTTGATATGGTGGGTGATGTTGATGGATTTTTGAATGTTGTACCATCCTTGCATCCCTGGGATGAATCCCACTTGATAATGGTGTATGAGCCTCTTGATGTATTTTTGAATTCGGTTTGCTAATATTTTGTTGAGTATTTTTGCATCTACGTTCATCAGGGATATTCGTCTGTAATTTTCTTTTTTAGTGAGGTCTTTGCCCGGTTTTGGTATTAGAGTGATGCTGGCTTCATAGAGTGAGTTTGGAAGTTTTCCCTCCTCTTCTATTTTTTGGAAAACTTTAATGAGAATGGGTATTATTTCTTCTCTTTATGTCTGATAAAATTCAGCTGTGAATCCATCTGGCCCAGGGGTTTTGTTCTTGGGTAGTTTTTTGATTACCGATTCAATTTCGTTGCTGGTAATTGGTCTGTTTAGTTTTTCTGTTTCTTGCTTGGTCAGTCTTGGAAGGTTGTATTTTTCTAAGAAGTTGTCCATTTCTTCTAGGTTTTCCAGGTTGTTAACATAGAGATTCTCGTAATATTCTCTTATAATTCTTTGTATTTCTGTGGGGTCCGTCATTATTTTTCCTTTCTCATTTCTGATTCTGTTTATGTGTGTAGATCCTCTTTTTCTCTTAATGAGTCTGGCTAGGGGTTTATGTATTTTGTTTATTTTTTCAAAGAACCAGCTCTTGGTTTCATTGATTTTTTTTTCTATTGTTTTGTTCTTCTCAATTTTATTTATTTCTTCTCTGATCTTTATTATGTCCCTCCTTCTGCTGACTTTGGGCCTCATTTGTTCTTCTTTTTCCAATTTCAGTAATTCTTTCTTTAGACTGTTCATTTGGGAATGTTCTTCCTTCTTTAAATAGGCCTGGATTGCAATATACTTTCCTCTTAGCACTGCCTTTGCTGCATCCCACAGAAGTTGTGGCTTTGTGTTGTTGTTGTCATTAGTCTCCATATATTCTTTGATTTCTGTTTTGATTTGGTCATTAACCCATTGATTAATTAGGAGAATGTTGTTAAGTCTCCATGTATTTGTGAGCCTTCTTGATTTCTTTCTAAAATTTATTTCTAGTTTTATACCTTTGTGATCTGAGAAGTTGGTTGGTAGAATTTCAGTATTTTTTAATTTATTGAGGTTCTTTTTGAGGCCTAGTATGCGGTCTGTTCTGGAAAATGTTCCATGTGCACTTGAGAAGAATGTGTATCCTCTTGCTTTTGGGTGTAGAGTTCTGTAGATGTTTATTAGGTCCATCTGTTGTAGTGTGTTGTTCAGTGCCTCTGTGTCTTTACTTATTTTCTGTCTGGTTGATCTGTTCTTTGGAGTGAGTGGTGTGTTGAAGTCTCCTAAAATGAATGCATTGCTTTCTATTTCCTCCTTTAATTCTGTTAGTATTTGTTTCACATATGTCAGCACTCCTGTGTCAGGTGCATATATATTTAAAATGGTTATATCCTCTTGTTGGACTGACCCCTTTATCATTATGTAATGTCCTTCTTTATCTCTTGCTGCTTTCTTCGTTTTGAAGTCTATTTTGTCTGATACAAGTACTGCAACGCCTGCTTTTTTCTCTTTGTTGTTTGCATGAAATATCTTTTTCCATCCCTTCACTTTTAGTCTGTGTATATCTTTGGGTTTGAGGTGAGTCTCTTGTAAGCAGCATATAGGTGGGTCTTGCTTTTTTATCCATTCTGTTACTCTGTGTCTTTTGATTGGTGCATTCAGTCCATTTACATTTAGGGTGATTATCGATAGATATGTACTTATTGCCATTGCTGGCTTTAGACTTGTGGTTACCGAGGGTTCAAGGATTGCTTCTTTACTATCTAACAAACTTAACTTTCTTGTTAAGTTATTGTAAACACAGTCTGATGTTTCTTTATTTCTCTCCCTTCTTATTCTTCCTCCTCCATTCTTTATATAGTAGGTGTTTTATTCTTTGCTTTCTTTGCTATGATTTCATTTTCTCTGGTAACATCTTTTTAACCTTAGGAGTGCTTCCCTCTAGAGCAGTCCATTTAAGATATCCTGTAGAGGTGGTTTATGAGAGGCAAACTCTCTGAACTTTCACTTGTCTGGAAATTGTTTAATCCCTCTGTCATATTTAAATGATAATCGTGCTGGATACAATATTCTTGGTTCGAGGCCCTTCTGTTTCATTATGTTAAATATATCATGCCATTCTCTTCTGGCCTGTAAGGTTTCTGTTGAGAAGTCTGATGATAGTCTGATGGGTTTTCCTTTGTAGGTGATCTTTTTCCTCTCTCTCTAGCTACCTTAATACTCTGTCCTTATCTTTGATCTTTGCCATTTTAATTATTATGTGTCTTGGTGTTGTCTTCCTTGGGTCCCTTGTGTTGGGAGATCTGTGGGCTTCTGTGGACTGTGAGGCTATTTCTTTACCCAGCGTGGGGAAGTTTTCAGCAATTATTTCTTCAGAGACACTTTCTATCCCTTTTTCTCTCTCTTCTTCTTCTGGTACTCCTATAATGCGAATATTGTTCCATTTGGATTGGTCACACACTTCTCTTAATAATTCTTTTATTCCTAGAGATCCTTTTATCTCTCTCTGCCTCAGCTTCTCTGTATTCCTGTTCTCTGATTTCTATTCCATTAACAGTCTCTTGCATCTCGTCCAGTCTGCTGCTAAGCCCATCTATCGCTTTTCTCATTTCTGCATTGTCTTTCCTCACTTCCCTCACTTCCTCCCTCAGCTCTTGCATATTTCTCTGTCTATCCATCAGTATGGTTATGACTTTTGTTCTGAATTCTTTTTCCGGAAGATTGTGCATTTCCATCCCTTCAGGTTCCCTCTCTGGTGTTGTCTGGGTCTCGGTAAGTTTTGTTTGTACCATATTCCTCTGTCTTTTCATGGCGATAGAAGTGGTCACTGGTAGGTGCTACGTATGTCAGCTGGGCTCTTTAAGACTTAAAAAAAAAAGGAAAAAAGAAAAAAAGGAAAGAAGGAAAAGAAAAAAAAGAAGGAAAGAAAAAAAAAACACCCACTGGGAGTAGATTCTGTGGGGATGCTGTAGGTGGCGCTGTTGCTCCTTTATTCCACAGCCAAGCCGCTCCACAGGGCCCTTTGTAGCTCTGGCCGGGGGAGGAACGAATGGGAGGCTGTTGATCTCTGTGGGAAGTCTGACTGCGGCTACTTTTTCCCAGTTGCCAGCCAAGGGGTCTGAAATTCCCCAGGACTCCCAGCCTTCTGCATCGAGTGTGCTGGGACGATCCTGGGCCCTTGTCTCTTTAAGATTGCTAAAAAAAAGCGCGCACTTTTCTTTTGTCCCCGGGAGCTGGCTGTGAGGACCCAGGTGCGTTCCCAGGCGTAGATCCTGCACCCTCTGTCTGTCCAATCTCCGATACACCGCGTGAAGTGTGTCTGTGCTTCTGGCGCAGATCACCAGGGCTGGTAATTTCGCGGGCCTGTGCTTCCACTCCCTCCTGGCTCTGAATCCTCTCCTCCCGCCCGTGCGCTGGGGTGGGGGAGTGCTCGGGTCCCGCTGGGACGTGGTCTGTATCTAACCTGCCTCGTGGGGTGCCGAGTCCTCTCGGCTTTAAATGCAGGCTGGGTGCTGTCCTGTATCTTCTGATCTCTTTTAGGAATAGTTGTATTTGTTGTATTTCCTAAATACATACGGTTTTGAGAGGAGATTTCCACCCCCCTGCTCACGCCGCCATCTTCTCGGAAGTCCATAACTTTTCTTTTGAACAAAAGGATGTCTTGATAATCCAAGGAGAGATTGTATTTCAGTGTAATTCAGTACCTTTGTAATTCCATGTATTTTATTTTATGCATTAAAAAGCACTCTCCCAGGAAGGAACCCAGAGCGTTACTTGAATACCGAAGGGCGTTCCTGGCACTAACAAGGTTAAGAATCCCTGATGGAAGAATCCCTGTTTGGGTGGAACACATTAGCGCAGTGATTGACAATGTAATAGAAGTCATCTCTGCCCGGTAACTCAAAAGTCTCATATGTCCCACTAGACGTGGCTCACTCTGTCAAACGGGTAGGCTAGGCCAGCCAACTTCGAAAAATTAAACACATTAACTTTGGTTTTAGCTTCTTGATTTCTCCATTCCTCAGCTTTGCAAGAAAAAAATTGGCCACCATTTTTCTGTGACACAGGGCATCACCTGTGATACAAGCAGAGGCAGTCAGGTATGGTAGGAAAGAACTTAACTGTTGAATCATACTTGCTTAATCTTTCCAAGTTGCTGATTCTTCATCTATGATGTGGAAGTAATAATATGCACATGACTGGGTTTGGAAAGAGTAAAGGAAACAAAGCGACACAATGACACAATGTCTGGTACATTGTGTGAACTGTGTGGGTATTATTTTATGATACTGAAAATCCAAAATGAACCTTAATTGCATTTAGAGTTTGCTGGGTTTGGAAGGGCTGGGGAATATGATGGAAGTGAGAAGTGTGGTCACTTTTCTTTCTGGAATTGGGTTGGGTGATTTTGTTCAATAAGGAAAAATTCCTGAAAGAGATAAGAGTTTTTTAACAGAAAGAAAAATAGGTCACAGAATTGAGTTGCAAAAATAGTGTGAGAGGAAAGCATAGGCTGGGGAGGAAGAAAATTGAATTTAGAGTCTAGGCTTTGTGGACAACAATGAATAAAGTGGAGTGTATATGTCACTGAACTCATGGTTTTCCTTAAGTTATCTGTTTTCAGAGCAGTAGAATTTTTCATCAGAGATAAATATGAAAAGAAGAAATACTATGATAAAAATGCTATAGCTATTACAAATGTAAGTAAAACCTTCATCCCTATTACCAACTGATGTTTGTTGAATAGATCTAAACTTTCATTTTTTATTTTGCAGTACAGTTCAGTATGCTAACTACATACTTTTTAACATTTAAATATCCGTGTATTTTGTCACATAATAATAATGAGCTCTCACGAAACAGAACTCTTGATTCAGAAAGGAGCATATTCTAAGAGTCTAATAACTAGTAAATGTTATTTATTATATTAATTCTATGAAATTTGTAAAATGGTAAAGCCACTACCTGAAAAAGAGGACAGAGAAAATTATTTCACAAGATTTGGAAAATAAATGAAAAAGAAAAAGGCAACTTTGTCCACCCCCTTAAGTTCTTTGGTGTTCTGTCTGGTCATAAGTATATTAAGACATGGCATTTTAATGGGTTATTATCAAGTACTTTGATACCTAATTGTTGAGACCTTACTATAGTGAACAAATACGTTTCTTTTTAGGTTTTTTTTTCCCTGATTAAACTTTACCATCCCAGATCATTACAGTTTAAGACTAATTGTCTTTATTGTTGCAGTCATTGTTTTGGCTGTTGATTCCCAGGTTAGTAAGCAAGCTATCAGCAATATAATTGTTTGCAGAGACAATAATTTCATCTCATTTTACATGCAAACCGGTTTTCCTTTTCAGTCTACATGAAGAAGCAATATATTAAAAAATTCAAATACTAAGAAAGTAAGGACATTTTAATATATTGTCTTTGACCATGAAAGAAGCTTGTTTAAAAATGTTTAAAGTATCATTAATGTGTATTTTGGAGCAAAGATACCTTTGTGTTGTAGAGTTTATGCTGCATTTACAGTGGATGTAGGAGAGGAAATCTTTGAAAGATTGATACAATTTGACTATAATGAGAATGATATTCATAATATACATAAAATTAAGTTTAGTTATAGCAGTTATGGGAAAGGACTTTTAAAATGTAAGTAATATATTTTTATGTGACATTTTAAGAAATCATTTTAATATATTTTATAAAGCACACTCCTTTATGTCAAGTACCCTTTTAGAAAATCCTAAACATTTTTGTTTTTTATTGTATATTTATAGTATTTTATTTCTTCTTGGCAAGAAGTTGGAAATTATTTTTATATAGTAATGTATAAGAAAACATTTGTGCTGTTATGGAATTATGTATTTTCCTTATAGGCAATAATGGTATGTTAAGAGATTTCATTCATAAAGAGGTGTGTTCTGGACAAAATATTCAGGATCAAATGTCCTGATATCGATAACTCATTTTTAAATGGTTCAGTGAAACCTGGTGACTGTCTTTTGTGTGTGAGTGTGTGTGTGTGCGCACGCACGCCTGTAGAGAGAACAAAGATTGCATAATGTTAACCTTTGATGAATATTTGTGAAATTTATAGAGGTATTCATTCTGATTTTTTTTTTTGCATTTTTTGTAGGCTTGAAAATAAAAATTTCATGGTAAAAGACTATATTCTTGAGTTTATAACTGTGTAATGAAAATTCAGAAAACTTCACAAAAATTCCATTT
The DNA here is from genome assembly GCA_029783875.1 of Phataginus tricuspis. Classification (NCBI taxonomy): domain Eukaryota; kingdom Metazoa; phylum Chordata; class Mammalia; order Pholidota; family Manidae; genus Phataginus; species Phataginus tricuspis. The sequence goes on along the minus strand of JAQQAC010007890.1, from coordinate 6,106,937 downwards.
AACCCAAAGAAAAATGAACTCTGCCTATTCATTTATAAGCAAAATAATGATTCTTTTAAAGTTTATATTCTAGCAAATTAAAAATATTTCTTCCTCTTTTATGGCAACCAATGTGCAAGTACTCATATATCATTAAGAATTACATTATATATTTATATCTAGTATCTTTTCTTCAGTAATAGATTGAACATTCAAATAATTTTTGATCACTTACTATAGTCACAGTCTCCTGGGATACTTAAACAAAGAAGACATGACCTTTACTGCCAGAGAGATTTAATTTCACAGTGGGAATTAAATTGGGTTCCGACCAGGTTAAAAAAATAAAACCTAATATGAGACAAAAAATAAGTATTTTATATCTCAGGCGCTTAAGGAGCACTTGGGTGCTTGCAGGGCTCCCCAGGGAGGGGCCGTCTGGACACCAGCTGTACTCGGGGAGGAGGCATTTCGTCTGGCTGTTGACCTGGGTGCAGCTTGTTACCCCTTATTAAATGGCTCCAAATTGTTTTACCTTTATAGTTTTTCTGTCTGATTTTTATAGTTTTTCTGTCCCCTCCTGTTTTAAGCTGTCATTTTTTGGTGTTGCCAGTATGTGTCACTACTCCTGTTTTCTTATTTTAAAAAAGTGTAAGGGTTTCAATGTGACCTTGTGTTTCTCTGAGGCAATAATTTCTTAATCTTTTTAAAAAAAACACTGGTAAGTGTCTTGCTCTTCTGAAACATAGACATTTCTCAAATGTTGTGGCACATACAAAGCAATAAACTACAAGAAAACAGTGACAAAGACTTTTTGCCGTTTTTCTAAAATATTTCCCTCCTGCCTCCCAGGCTACTTAATGTGTCCGTGAACTAAGCCCCATGGGGACCCATCATGTAGAGTACGACAGAGGTCAGGGTGCTACTTCCTTCGTTCCTAGGGATTTACTTGTTGTTGTGAAGAGTGGCTTCAGTGAACTCTTAAAAAATACGGTGTTTGGTCATATAAACATGGTACTTCTGAGAAAGCAGGAAGGGTTGTATGTGTTGCTTTTATGGAGGGACCTTGTATAAGCCACATGTTTTTGAGACTGTGTGGCACAAAAAGAATGAATTAAGGGAGTGGGCTTAAAAGGAAAAAGCAAAGTTCAGACAGAGAAAAAAACAAAGGAGAATATTTTCCCAGTAGAAATGTATTTGTACTCGAATTTTTACTGGTTTATAGCCTCAAACAGAAAAAAAGGTGTTTTATTTCTTTTGCATCTTTTAAAGCAACTGCATGGTGCTGGGTATACCAGTGTGGGCATATCGTATCAGCTCTCATTTCCATCAGCCCTCAGTACTTGCCTGCCTCGCTCCTGATATCTGTGCTAGCCTGTCATTTTGAAACTAGACAGGGAATGCACAGACTGTCTGTTGAATTCCCTTGGATTGTTCCTTCTGTTATTTATTCATTTATTCATGCAACAAACAAATGTTATTGAATGTCTACAGGGCACTGAAATTGAAATAATAAAATCTTTGTCCATTACTTGCTTACTCTCAAACATTATCACCATGTAATAGACATGTACAGTGAGCTCTGTTCTGAAGCAGCATGTGGTAACTATTGTAATAGAAGAAGAAAGTGCTGTGGGAACACGTAATTTAGCTAGCACTAATTAATTTCCATTGGGAGAATTCTTAAAAGAAGTACGTTTCAGATTATCTTTAATAGAAAAGTAGGATTTCCACAGAGAGAAAATAGGCTGAATATTGCTAATGCAGGAAAGACAATCCCGGCTGAAGGGACAGTTCATCCCATCTATGCCAAAGCAGGTGAGTCAGAAAGAGTTCAGGCAAACTATGTGGTGTTTGGATTTGGAAAGTGGTCCACAAGACTGTCCTGTCTAGTGAGTGTTGAAGAGGGCTATTGGGGATGGGGAGATGAGCAGGACAGAATAAGGTTGAGAGAAGAAATCTTCGAAGGCAATTAGGGATGGTATGGGGTACTTGCATGCCACATTGCTCAGGATTTTCTCCTTTTTTTGAGTAAGGGATGATTATTGTATTTGTTTTCTTTTTACCACTTAGCAAATTGCTAGAAACTTAATGACTTAAAACAACACAATTTTACTGTCTTACGGTTTCTGTTGGTCAAGAGTCTGCGTTTGTGTTAGCTGAGTTCTCAGCTCAGGGTATCACCAGGCTGAAATCGAGAGTTGGCCAGGAGTACAGACTTATTTGAGGCTCAGTGTCTTCTTCCAGGCTCATGGTTGTCAGAATTCATTTGCCTGTGGCTGTATAACTAAGGTCCCATGTTCTTGTTAGGTATCGGATGGGGACCACTGTCAGTTCCTGGGGGCCCCATGAGGTACTTGCCAGATAACTCCATCCTCTTACAACACCACTGTTTACTTCTTCAGGACTAGTTGGATGTTTGCTGTCATTCTTCACATCTCTTATTTCAGGAAGGGCCCAGCCCCCATTATGGGCCCATCTGATTAGGCCAGATGCACCCAGGTTAATCTCCCATTTGAGTAATCCATAATCAACTCTTTGGTGATCATAATTATATTTCCAAAATTCCTCCACCTTTGTTATATAACAACCTAATCAAGGGCGTGAATGCATCATATTCACAGTGCTCCCACTCCAGAGAAGGGCATTATACAGCTGTGTACACAGGGGGTGGGGATTATGGTGGCCATCTTACAGTTCTCCTTACCACCAGGATACAGAGTGACTCTGCCCTGTCTGGTTCTTAACTGAATAGTGGTGGGGGAATTTGAAAACCTTTACAGAAATTTGTCCCATCGGTCCTCCTCCCTACTCCTTATTAACCAACAGTGAGTCACAACTGGAAGCACAGTGATAGAATGAGATCCTAGAAGATCTTGTACATCTTGAATAGATGAGGCTGAACTTGGCCATATTGGTCTTTTCCATCAGCAGCTTGTCTCTCTCCTGTCTCCTTCCCCCTCTCTCTCTCCCTCCCCCCATATATTTCCATCTTCACATTATTCATTTGCCATCACAGTGATCAAAAACAAGAAGAAAATCTGCTAGAACAGTAAAATGTATGAGTTTAACTGTATTTACTCCTAACCCACCAAATTCCTCAAATTTGTTTTGGAAAAACAGCTGATGATCTTCGGGAGCTGGTAACTAACATGAGCACTTCTGTTCTTCTTTCAGTTCATCTTACATATTTTTTGCCTCCTTTACATTTCTCATCCCTCAGAAGTAACCACTTGAACTCAAATTGAGTACATACTCGAGCTTGCAGCACCCAAAGATTTAAATTCTTCAGTATGAATTTCACATGAAATTACTTTTCCAATCAGTTGCCATATAGTTTATTACATAAAAGTTTTAAAATGGTAACATTTTCACTTGTTTTCTTTTATATGTGTGTATGTGTGTGTATAGAGACAGATATTTAGTACAACTAAATCCATTATTTCAACTTAGAAATTACTGTAAAAACAATGTATATTACACAGCAATAAAAATTAGCACTAGTAATTTTATTAAGCACTGCTTATAAGTAACTGACAATTACATAATTAGTTCAGATACATGAGCAATAATTTCAAGACAGTGTGAATTGAATGAATTTTAGATGTAATAATTACATATATTTTGAATGTTTTCCAGAATCTTACTCAGTGACTTACTCAAAGATTTTAAAGTTAGTGTATTAAGATTTAGGTTTCCTCCACTTATTTAGTGGCTATGATTACTTAGTAAAGTCTTTCAAAGTCTTTTAACTCTCCTACTGATGAGTTTAATTAATGGTATCTTTTGCATGATTTTCCTATTAGTCCAGTAAATTCAGCTTTTGTATCTAAGACATGCCATGGAATGTAATTGATATTGGGAGTCATCTTTTTTTTTAATGATTTCTGGACTTCTGAAAACCTTGAGATTCACAATATATTGCAAGCTCGTGAGACGGCTATTTGAGAACTGCCATGTTAAAATCTCCACATAGAAAACATCCAAGATGGTTTTGAAGCAGTCTGTTGCTAGCAATTAATCCATAAGGTATTTTTCAGTGATTATATATTTTTCAGTGTTTTGGAGTATCAGATATTATTGCATGATCATTCTGTTAAAGAGATTGGTATTTAAAAAATTCATCAAGACAATAATGTCATCTTTTCTTGTAAAGATAGGTGAATATTTTGCCTTATGGCTCTCAAGTGAGCATACTGATGTTTCTGTAGTCCTAACACCTTTTCGCAGTGTATTCGCTCACCTTGCCTTGGCAGGGGGCAGCTGGGAGCCTGAAGCCTGGTTTGCCTGATGAGACTTTGTTGTGCAGGAGGCGGGTTTGTGCAGTCGTCGTGCTCTGCGAGTTTCTTCCTGTGTAGTGTACTTTGGTGGCAGCCTGGAGAAGAACCTCTGGGCTTAAGAATAATTGAAGGAGTGACTCTAACTCATTTATTCCTGAAGAATGTCTTTACTGGGTCTCCTGTGGATGGAGGGTGGGGTGGGAGCTGAAGAGAAGTGAGTAGCGGGCCCTTCGACCATGATTGCTGGATTTGCTGATGCCACCAATTTCCATTGAAATTTTCTAGGGTCAAAGTCTTATCTTCTTTCTACATATAAAACTACTAGAATCCAGTGAAAAGGAATTAATATCTAGTTATAAAATAAATTCTGAGTTGACAGTAACATCTCAGATTTAACAGATAACTTCTCAGATTCCAAAACAGTGTGCTGGCAAGCCAGGGAGCAAAGGTCAGTGACCGCCGCTGAGCCTGAGCTTCCTCTTGGTTCCCCCTCTTGAGATGCTCTGCTCCTCCTCTTTTCCTGTAATGTTCAAAAGTAATGAGATTGGTTGAATGCCAGGTGCTAAGGATGTTGAACAGAATAGAAACAATGTCTGTCTCAGAGAACTTCAGCTGAACAAAGAATACTGGTAAGTAATCAGATTTTTACAAGATAGTGTGGGATGATTTCTGCAATAGGGAAAATTACAGGAGGTGCTTTGGAAGCCCCTCAAGTGGCTGTTTAACTCAGACTGGAGGGGTGAAGGAGTAGTCCCTGGGGGAGGCAGTGTCCACTCAAAGCTAAAGGTTGAGTAGGGACTAAGAGGAGTGTGGATACTTCACACTGAGGAAGCAGCAGAGCAGATGGAGAGCTGGGTGAGGGGTTGTGTGCACTGGGCAGCTTGTGGCCAGGGCAGGGAAGTGTGGGGAGTACCGTGGGTGACACCTGTGGCCTGGTTAAGGAGTTTAGACTCTTACAAAAAGTGTGTGAACTACTTAAGGCTTCTAAGTAGGGACCTGCCGTGATCAGTTCTGCATTTGAGAATTTCGTTTTTGGAGAAGAGCAAGACTCGGGGCAAAGAGCCCAGCTGGGAGGACTAGTCCAGGGGACCATGAGAGTGGTTTTGAGAGATTCAGAAAGAGCACTCAAGAACACCTAGTTTTTCTTGCCTCTATTATTTTTCTCCTTCCCCCTACCTTTTTTTGTTTTCCCTCATTTGTCTCTGCGTTCTGTAGTGTCTCTTGCTTCAGTCGTCAATATGTTGACCTCTATTTCTTCATTCCTTGCTCACATAAAATATACCCTATTTGACGTTTAAAATTTTAGGTATGATTTATGTACAATGAAAGACATACAATTTAAGATGCACTACTGTGAGTTTTGAAAACTACGTGCCCCTGTGTAGCCACCATCATGATCTTCACAGAGACCTTTCCTCATTCCTAAGTGTTCCTTCGTGCGCCTTGTCTCGCACCCCAGCCCAGGGGGCTGATCTGCTTTTTATCACTGTAGAGTATGTTTGTCTTTCCATAGTTTCATGTGAATGGTATCATACACTGACTACTCTTTTGTGTCTAACTGGTTTCTTTCAGTATTTCTGAACTTCATCCCTGTTTTTGTGCATACTGTTAGACCATTCCTTTTTTATGACGGATGGTGGTTCAGTTTATGGGTGTATGACCGTTTATCCACTCACCGGTTAATTTGTCCATTGACTTTCCAAATATCTTTCCTACTGCACAGGTCTTTTTTTTTTTGCCTAATTGAAACACAGTATTAAAATTTTGGGGGGCATTAAAATGCTCTGTCAAATTAAAATATTTATTAAGTAATTTTTTTATTCCTGAATGAGTTTTAAAAGTGGCCAAGTCAGTTTATCATCTTCTCAAAAGGAAAACAGTTACAAAGTATCTTGAATTTGTAGCTCTGAATATAACTAAATGCCCATATTCCTCTTTCATGTTCAGCTTTTACATGAATTTGGGCAAAGAAGTCTTTGTGATACAGGTTATTATCTTAAGTGGTTTTATGTGCTTTTTCTTAATGTCTTTTCTCCATAAAGTGGTCATTAAAGATTTCTAGCAAGTAAATGTCCAACAGGATAAAGCTTTGAAGCCAAGCTTTATGTTGCAGTTTGACTTTTTAAATATTTTCTTCTATGTGTATTTTCCATTAGGAGTCATTAAGTGGCTAGTTTGCACAATTGCAAGGAAAAATATCCCTAAAGTTTATGGTCCTGAGTTGTGATTCAAGAATTACAGCCGTAACTAACTTAATAACAAGCAGATTGAAGGACTTGTCATCTCACAATGTTATTTTGACATTACATGATGACCTTTCTATAATAGCACCTGTTATTTTAAAAAATTCCTCATAGGCACTGTTGATATCATAGAACAATATAGAGATGTCAGTTTTATGGCTTCAAAGATCTGTGCACTTTGTAAACATACTACACTTATATTTTGGCAGTACAAAGATCAGGAAGAGAATGCTTCCATTAAAGTGATCAACTACGCCTGTAGAAATTGGATTGGAAGATGTGTGAAATGCTTTTAGATGAAATCTGTTTTCATGTATAAATTGTCTCTGCTGCATATATAACTGTCTCATAATGCTTGGGGGTAATTTAGCAAGTACAGCAGTGGAAATGGTGTCCGTGCAAACTGATTTTAAAGAAGTGTATAAATGGCTTTATGATAAGTCTGTCTGTTGCTCAGCTGTTATATTGCATTAATCTACTCTTTTTTTTCTCCCAGCCTTCTTTCTGTTTTCTTTCTTACACAGTTGATTAAAACTTTAATTAACTTTTACTATTTCATCTGTTTTACTTCCCATTCTTAAAACAGTTATAAGTAAAAATAAAAACTCATTTGCGGTTGCCTGCTACTTGGAGCGATGTGTCCTCATGCCTCAGAGCATTATTATTTCATTAACCTGCTAAAAGTGAACCCTCACAGAAGCTTAATTATTTTTCGAATATTTTTGATATGCTCTTGCTGAGAACATTTAACATTTTATATCATAGTGAAATCCATTTTAAATCAGATACTATTCTTCAGTAAATAACTTTCATTTTTAGAAATTTCAGATGGGTATTTAAAAACAGTACTTTCTTCTTGGTGCATTATTTTCCTCTGCTAACATACTTCTAAGTGCTTCTCTGTCTCAGAAATGTATTTTGTTTTGTCTCTTTCCCGTGCCTATCAATTCTCATTACCTTCTTTTTGTTTTTTCCTCCTGACTTCTCACCTGAATTCCAGATTTCCTCCTCTGATGCTCCTCTTCAGCCTTTGGTATCCTCTCCTTCTCTACAAGCTGCTGTTGAAAAAAACAAATTGGAGGTATGGTAGTGTTTAGCCAGTCGCCTTATGTAGTGTTCAGAGGTCATTTAACTTTCTTTCACAGTGTGCCATAATTTGGGAGTGCTGTAATAGTTGTTTACGTTTTAAGTGTCTCCAGGATTAAATATATTAAATATAGCACCTTCTAGAGAATTTTCCTTTGCTACAGGTAGGATTAATGGGCTTTATATTTAATTTCAGAATGACCAATTTACTGGTATCATAGAGATATCTCAACATTTAAAAAGCAATTAGTTTTTTGTTGTTTTCATTGCTACCTTATACTTACAGGAACTTTTTAAGTAGCTGCTGTTGAATTCCTTGATCTATTTAGGAAAATCTTTGATTAAAGGTTTTTTTATGATTATATTATTAAAAGCACTAGCAGAAAGTTACTTTCACTTCTCTTTTAAGGAATAGTAACTACTATATAGAATCAGTGTATGTAATATGGAACCTTAAGTTTAGAATCATCAGTGATAAGTGTTTGAATATGTTTGGGGTAGTGGTGGTTAGGGTGCATGATACTACTATTATGGATTTTTTAAGTCATCCCTAAAAACATTTGAGGGTTTTCATTTTTTTTTTTTTACTCTTTACTTTTCTCTTTTGTTATAATGACCCTAAAGAATTAGTTTGAGACATTCTTTCAGCTGACACTTTGTCTACTCCTTGATAAATGATGTGCTAGATATGGAGGATACAAAGACAAGCTATAGGTCCTACCTTCGAGAAGCTTATAGTATAATGGTGGAAAACATAAATTTACAGAGGTTTCTAATGTAACACAAAGTGTGCTCTGATATATACTTGCTATACTGTTAATACAGGAGACATAATTTTCGATACATCTTAAATTCTTAAACTTTAGCTATAAGGATTGGGATGCATTCCAAGTAGAGAAAGCATCTTGTGAAGAATCCTGTGGGTAAAGTGGAATATTTGCAGATTTGCAAGGGGAATGGCGTGACTGGAACATGCATAGGATAGGGAGAGAAATGGGAGAGTAGCCTTCTGAAGGAGTTAGGTCTCCACTCTGAAGGGCCTGGCACTTCAGTGATGAGTTTTAAGAGCAGGAGGAGTAACAGGAGCTGATTTTCATGTCATAACACTGGTCCTCTGTGTCTGTGGAGAGTGAATTTTTTGCTGATGGGTGTGGAAAAGGCTTGAGAACCTGTTGCTCTGATCCATAAATAAAATGATGGGGACATGTGCCAAAATAGAGGCAGAGGGAATGAAAAGGACAGTTTAATTCTAAGAGATCCTGAGGAATCTTGAGAATCTTTGGGATTTCTTCTGGTGTACAAGAGCTGTACACCAGAAAATACAATGTATTGAAAGAAAATTGAAGAAGACACAAATACATGGAGAGATGTCCCATGCTCATGGATTGGAAGAATTAATGTTAAAATGTCCATATTACCAAAGCAATCTAGATTCAGTGCATTTCCTATCAAAATCCCAGTGACATTTTTCACAGAAATAGAACAATCCTAAAACTTACATGGAAGCACAAAAGATCCCAAATAGTCAAAGAAATCTTGGGAAGTAAGAACAAGCTGGAGGTATCATGCACCTTGATTTCAAAATATATTACAAAGTTAGAGTAATCAAAACAGTATGATACTGGCATAAAAACAGACACACAAATCAATGAAGCACAACAGAAAAACCAGAAATAAATCCATGCATATATGATCAGTTAATTTACAGCAAGTAAGGCAAGAATATATGAGTAGGAACAGACGGTGTCTTCAATAAATGGTGTTGGAAAAACTGGACAACCATGTGCAAAAAAATGAAACTGTACCAGCATCTTACACCATACATAAAAAATAACTCAAAATGGCTAAAGACTTGCATGTGAGACCTGAAACCATAAAACTAGAAAAAAACAAGTGATAAATTCTTTGACATTAGTCTTAGTGATTTATTTTGGATCTCCAATGGCAAGGGCAACAAAAGCAAAAATAAACAAGTGGGTTCACATCAAACTGAAAAGGTTCTGTGCAGTGAAGGAAACCATCAAGGAAATAAAAGGCAGTGTATTCACTGGGAGATGGTATTTGCGAGCCATAAACCATATAAAGGACTTGCACAATTCAATAACCCCTCCCTCCAAGAAAAATCCAATGAAAAAATGGGCAGAGGATCTGAGTAGACATTTTTGCAAAGAAGACATACACATGGCCAACAGGCACATGAGAAGGTGTTCAACATCACTAATCATCAGGGAAATGCAAATCAGAACCACAATGAGGTGTTGCCTCACACCTGTTGGACTAATTATTATCAAAAAGGTAAGATAGCAAGTGTTTGTGAGGATGTGTAGAAAGGGGAACCCTTGTGCAATTCCACTTCTGGGTATATAGCCTAAGAAAATAAAAACAGTGGTGTGAAAAGATACATGCACCTCCATGTTCATTACAGGACTGTTCACAATAGCCAAGATACAGAAACAACCAGTTCATCCGTTAGTGGATGAATGGATAAAGAAGGTGTGTGTGTGTGTATACATGTACTACTCAGCCATAAAAAAATGCAATTTTGCCAAATATTTATGACAATGGACCTGACCCTTGAGGATTATGCTAAGTGAAATATGTCAGATAAAGACAAATACCATATGATTTCACTTACAAGTGGAATCCAAAAAAAAAAAAAAAAACACAAAATAAAACCCAGATTCATAGATACAGAGAACAGAGTGGTGGTTGCCAGAAAGGAAGGGTTAGGGGAGGGGTGCAAATGGATGAAGGGGATCAAGAGGTACAGACTTCCAGCTATAAATAAGTCATGGAGATGTAAGGTACAGCAGAGAGGCCATAGTCAACAATATTGTATATTATATATCTTTATGTGGTGACAGGAAAATGATTTACTGTGTTGGTGATTTCGCAGTATATACTGTGAAAAATGTGGAATCCTCACGCTATACACTGAAACTAGTATAATGTTATTTATGTTAATTATACCTTAATTAAAAAAAGAAAGCAGTGGTCTAATTCACTGGTCTACAAAGCCTGATGTCTAGACATGAGGAACACCCCGGGCAGTCCATTTAGAATGTCTGTTCATGCTTTTTTTCTTATCCTTTTAAAATTTCAATATTTATGTTTTTATAGTGTGCATAATACAGTGCTATATGTGCTTTATAAATAAATATATACATATGGTGGAGTATGTATGCTTACAACTCTATAAGATAGGAGTATATAATCAAAAATTTTGGAGACTATCAGTAATTAAATCACTCAAGTTAGTTTGATTATAATAAACCCAATATGTATTTTCTCTGTTTGTAGGACTTGAACATTTATTCCAGCTTTATTATGCAGGAGGTCTTCAATTTCACTGCATCATTTGTATAGATAGAGCAACCAAGTTTCAGGAACTGCAGTTTTATACCAAACACAGCTGTATTTTGTTCTTGCTGAGAATGTTTTAAACAACTTAGGTTCCCACAGTACTCTGATCTTTAAGCAGCTCTCTATTCTAAAGATGGGGGTCATCTGTCGGTCAAACAGTGTGATCTGAGTTTAGAGCCCGTGTCTTCAGTGTCACTTCAAAGCTGCTGTCATACGGCTACTGTCGGAATCAGAGTGGACGGCGGGCGTATTTTGACAGCTGAAATTCCAGTGTTACCGAGCATTGATTTGTGCTTTCCCTGTATTAAAAACATAGCTAATTTAGATGACTTCTGGTTATTTCTTATGTGCCCACTACTTGCAGTGATTAGAAAGACAAGCTTCTTTCCCCCTGTCATGACAAGGGCTTCCTTGAGAAATGATAGCTTTGAGAAGTTATAGAACAGTCACCCCAGCATGTTGGTGAGAATGTTGAATGATACTGCTTTCTTCACCAAACTTGACTAATGATATCTAGAAAACATTTTATAATATATAAAGGATTTTGTACATCTCATTTATTCTTCACTTATTAAGTGGGAATACTAATATTTACCTCATAAAGTTATGAATAAATGAGTCAGAAAGTCTGGCACATAGGAAGGGTTTAGTAAAATTAGCTGTTGTACATCATGACGATCATAATAAGCAGCAGTGCTCCACTGAGCAGCCGTGAGTCCTGAGACTTGAGAGCCTGGACTCCGTCGTCCCTCAGCCTACCACTGATTACCTGTGTTACTTTGTGCTTTACTGTCCTAAGGTTTTGTTTCTTCATTTGTAGAACAGTAATAATGACTTTGTTTTCAGACAGTTATTTTATAGATTAAATTAGAAAATAATGGTGCTTATCACAGTATCTGGCCCATAGGAATTTTTATTATATGTCTCACATTATGGCCTAGGAATTGCGGGTATTATCTTCCCTCATTTATAAATAGCAAAAGTTCTACTCTTGAGAGAGTTTGTCAAACACCATTTTAAAGACACAGGTTCAAATGCATCCTTTAGGCATTTTGACTAAGTTTTGTGTGTTTATTACTCTGCCTTTTCTGGGTCTGTCAGTTTATCTTTTCATATTTGCTGCTAGGAAACTAAGGTCTGGACCAGTGCTCAGTTGCAGTGGCCATCCGACTCCAGGTCTCTGCACATCTCTTCTCCCTAAATGCCTTGTGAATGCTCTTTGTTTAAACCTTTATTTCATTTTCCTTCTTGGAAATGTAACTGTGAACATCATAGTATCATTATAATATAGTTTACCTGGACTGGATTGGATGAAATACATTAACTAGTCAGTCAGCTCTGGTCCACAAGCACTATCTTTTTTTTTTTTTTTTTAGGAGAGCCAGGTACAGGCTTTTATTTAGAAATAAAGTGAGAGAAAAGAGCTTCTGGCTCACGCCAGGAGGGGACAAGAGAGCCCAGGGTGGTGCATTGTCTAGGGGATTTATAGGCAGTTGAGGATTTTTTTGGAAATTGAGGGTTTAGGGTGTGGACTTGTACTACCTGCCCTGCCCTCAAGGTGGGCTGGGTTATTGTCTGTTTACGGTGAAGTCACGGGTTATGCTGAGATTCCCTTGCTGAACTCTCAAACATTCCAGGTGAAGTTGCTTCCCGCCTTTTGACCTTTAACTGATTTCACTAAAGATGTCTATATTCCTAGTCTGGGATCTTTACCCTAGAGAGTTAATGTGACCTTGACTTTGCATAATGCTGAACACAGAGTTTCGATAGGGACTTTACACTGTTATATTGCTTTGACTGTAAATATCCTGCCTTGCTTTTTTCCAGAGGCCCTCACCCTGCTCTGACTACACCCAGGCTCCCTGTCTCATTCCCCCCTCTACAGATAGAGACCCTTGCTACTGCTAGGGAAAGGGGCGATGACCGCTCTGGCTGCTTCATGCTGAGAGGGGGCACAGTAAGGGGTGCAGTTAGGTCTCCATCAGTGGTCAGTTGAGAGGGCCTCGGAAGATGGGCACTTCTATTCCAGGTTCCATTTCTATTACTATTTGCAGTTTTATGGCTTCTAGGCAAGATAGAACAAATTGTGTTATTAGGTTAAGTAGTAACATCTGGAGTTGGATTTGCCATTCTGGAAGAACAGACTTGACAAAGAGATTAACAAATGCATGGCTGAATATGAGGATTAGAAATAGTAAAACTCTAATTGAGAATCATAGCCAGATATCTTGGGGAAACTAGAATTCTATCTAGTCTATGTCCCAATGACTAGTATTAGGACTCAGTGTAGATAAGGCTGCATTCTTGAAACAATACTTTTCTCTAAAGTCACCCTCATTTTTATTAGAAGTAACCAGATTAAGAAAATAATTAACACTTGGCACAAGCACTATCTTTAACATTTCTTTCATAAGGAATCTATTGTATTTGCCCTTTTAAAAACCACAACACTGGTAATGGAGTGGAAATGTTTTGTGATACTTTAAACAAAGTATTTTTTACTCTTTCTCCCTCGTGTTTACATGTTAAAATCTGTCTTCATCTGTGTAATAGGAATTCTGTGTGGTCAGTCAGTTTAATTTTTCTTCTTATCTATATTTGAGCTTTATGGTTGAAGCCTAGCCTTGCATAAAGATGCTGCAGTGAGAATGTATTGAACAGAGGTCTCATTTGTTTAAAACTCAAAAATATCAAAGTTCTAAATAGTCTAATCTGTCTTAATTTTTTAAATATATTCTTTATTGTGTTGTCAACATACTAACTCACTGAGAGTGTGAATTTGCTATGTGTACTTCCAAACTGTCATCATTGAATATTTGTACCTCTCTTGAAAGTTGACTCAAACTAATAAAAGAGTGTTAAGAGCTGGCATTAAAAAAAAAACTTATCAAACCTTTGGTGTGTGTTTTAGAAAGAAAAGGAAAAAAAAAAGGAGGAGAAAAAGAGAGAAAAGGAGCCAGAAAAGCCTGTAAAACCTCTTACAACTGAAAAGGTAAAATTCCTTCTTAAAAAGCCTATAATGATTACCATCTTATTTGTGTACCTATATTTGAGTGACTTTTGGGTATTAATGATATACAAATAATCCTTCTTTCAACAAGAATTTATTGAGTGAATACTGTGTGCCACCCATGCCCTTCCATCGTGTCCTGTATGATTTTTTACATGTGTCTGGGTATCGATCACCTGAGTTCCTCAAGGGCAAGTTTCTCTCATTAATACGTGAAGATTAGTGTTTTTAGCGTTCATGCACAGACTTCAGTGAAAGTTTGGAGAATGAAGAGATCATACCTGAAGTGGCCTTCAGAAAGGACCATGCTTGAGGTTAGCATTCGAGCTAGGTTTTGAAGTGTTGGCAGCGTGAAGGGAGAAGGCGGGAGTGCGTTAATGGGAGAGAACACCTTGAGGACACGCATGGAAGCTGGAAATAGACAAAGGATGTTTAGAAAAATTGTAGTGGGGTTTGAAGAAAGATACATGTCTATTTATAGGAAGTAGTGTCAAGTGAGACCAGAATGGTGGTTTGAGCTCAAATTGTAGAGGACCTTAAAGTCCAGGTTGATCGATTTTTGGAGAAAAGGCAGGAAGCAGCATTTCAACATTTCTAAAGCAGATGATACACCTAATTCAAGAAGGTTCTTTGGAAGATTTTTTTGGCAGTGACAGGCAGGATAGATATGACTAGGTAAATGGGAGAGAGAAGGAACATTAGATTTCTGTAAAATTGGTTAAATACTTAGGGTGACTTGGCTTTGAACGCATTTCACCATGCAAATGTGGGAGCATGGTAAAGGAATTGTCAGTGAAAGGAGCTTCCTTAACTTTTTTTGTTGAAAATTTAAAAATTAACTTCATCAGAGCATAAGTTACATATTACAAAGTACATCCATTTGAAGTGTGCAGTTCAGGTAGGCGCTGGTTCTCTCTGTTGTTTCAGAGCAGTCTCTCCCTTTAAGGAGCTGCAGACATGCCTTCAGCCCTTAAATGCACTGAATGTCCCAAGATAGTCTCTGTCCTTCACGTAGCAGTCAGAACCGTCCACCATCTGACCCATCACCAACCTTGGCACCATTCCCCTTCCGTTCTTCATGTCAGTCAGGCACCTAAACGTACTTTTCATCTCTCTGTTCATGAAATTGCTTTGCCAAGAATGTCCATTTCTCTCCCCACCTCTTAGCTAAAGCTAACTCATTCCATCATTTCCATGAAGCCCCTTTAAACATCCCGACTAGGACGCTTTTGCCCTTCCTCAGAATTATGCTGACATTATCATACATTTGATTTTATTATCTCCTTCCTTATATTATTGCTTAATTACATTGTAAGATAAATTTCCTTGTTTAACATAGATGCATAGATGTTTTATTTCCTGAGATCATGCATCAAGTCAGGTGGGGACTAAGTCGTATATTTCTTTGTATTTCTAACAGTTTCCCATGTGTGGTAGGTGTTTCAGATAAATATGTGCACACTGAGTCGTTGATGTTTTGCAATGTTGTAATTCCTATTAATGTCTTGATTCCAAGGTCAAGCAGAACAATTAATAAACAGTAATTTATTACTAATTAATTTATTAAATACTAAAGACTAAGACTTTTGCTAAGTGTAATTCTTTGAAATATTTTTTTGGAATACTTTTTGGTTAAAAAGTCTCCGTTTCTTTGAATATCACTATTTGTTTTAATGATAGTTTAGTGAATTAAATTCTTACCTTTTGCCAAATTACCTTTATATGTTAAAGATTATAATACTTTTTAAAAGGAATGATTAGGTAGGTAATTATGACCTGATTATACTTAAATAGCTTTAATTCTGCTGTAGTAGCTTTCTCTTCAGTGTGCATCAGTAAGAAGCTGTAAGTGAAATCTCTCACAATTTCCTATTTGATTACAAAGGAATTTAAAAATCATTGGTAGGTTTTATTTTTAATTTCCAAAAATTGGAAATATTAAAGCAAAGGGTTTATGTAATGCTTTATTGTTGTATTTGTCAAGATACAAAATTTAACCACGTTTAAAACATCATACATTTATTTTCTCTCTGAAAATTAATTTATTTTTCCATGTTAATACTTGTCTCCTGTTGCCTCCTGTCACACGGGGCCAAAACAGTTACCCCGGCACTGAGTCTTTGGGTTGGGAGCACAGAGTCCGGTCAGGGGGGTGAACATGAGGCGTTTGCCACTTGCTCATCACTGCTCAGGTTAGGCTCCATGAAGCCCAGTTCACACCCATCTGTTACTGCTCGGCTGCAGAGGTCAGGACTCCTGCTGATGGCGGGGGCCTTGCCGCAAGACTGTCACACACACGGAGAAACTTCAGTTCCTAACAAAGTTTGTGGTCAAGATAGTGTAGAGTGTGCAAGAAGGAAGATAAATTTAAAAGTGCGACAGTGGGGAAACTGAAAGAAAAACAGCACATACAAAGCAGGTTTACTTCACATATGGGCATTTTTTTCTGTCTTCTCTCTGAGGTGATATTTCAGGGGCCATACATACAGAGGAGAAATTAGCAGTAATATCAATGAAGACAGTGGCAGTCGTAGTCAGAATAATGTCATCCTAAATAATAGTTGACTTTATTAATCATCTGCTGTACGCCAGGAACTGTGCTAAGTGTACAGCTTATGTTCACTGTTGTATATACACAACTTACATGTAAAGTGACCACCTCTGTGCTTACTGTCTAGTCAGGAAGTAGAACATGGCCGGCTGCCCCCACATTACCCTTCCTAGTAAAAAATCACTTCTCTTCCCCCCAGAGGTATCCATTTCCTTGCATTTTAGAAATAGTTTTACCTTCTCTGTGTGTATTTCTAAGTAATATAGTTTGTTTTTGTCTACTTTTTTGAGCATGAGTAAAACGATAGCACAAATAACCTTTTGTGTTTTGCTTTTTTTAGTCAACGTTTTTAAAGGGGTGATCATCTTGTATATAGTCAGTTTATTTAGTTGATTGTTTTGTAGAATTCTATTATATACATGTTCTTTACGTTATTATCCTTCCACTATTGGTAAACATTTGGATTATATCCAAGCTTTAGCTATTATAAATAGTGTTGTGAAAACTTTTGTACATGCATCTAAGCATGCATGTCTTTAGGATGTACTTAGGAGTGGAATTGTTGGGTCATAAAGTATCTCTATCTTGAACTTTACTAGGTACTGGCAAGCTGTTTTCCAAAGTGTACACATGCATTCTGGTCACACCACATTCTTTACAACATAAGTATTGTCAGAGATTTTATTTATTTGCAGTCTGGTGGATTTGTAGTGGTATTTCATTATATTTTTAATGTCATTTTCCTTGATTACTAATGAGACTGAGTACCTTTTCATATGTTTGTTGCTCATTTGGATTTCCTCTGTGGAAGTTCTGGCTCAGATGCTCTAACTCTTTCAGTTGGCTTGCTTATCTTCTTTTCATTGATTTGTAACAGTCTATACACACGCACACCCATGAGAGGATAGTGGTCCTTTTCCAAGTAAATGTTTGCAAATAATGGTGTGACTGCTTTGTGGCTGATTTTATTGCTTTTTATTTCTGGTTTGTGAATTGATGATCAAGGGCATCCTTGTCTGATTGCTGACATCAAAGGGAAAACGTTCAGCTTTTCATCTCTATGTGTTGTTACCTTTATTCCTCACAAAACCCATGAGGTTTTTACTGGTGGTACCATTTTATAAATGGAGGAACCAAGATTCAGAGAAAATAGATGATTTGCCTAATGTCACCTAGTTTAATTGGCAAATTGATGGAATCAGGTTTGGAAAAAATAAGGATTTTATTTATTTTTTAAGGCAGCCCAGATTAAAGTCCATCTCACATCTCTTCATATGTTTAGAAGAATGATGTTTGATAGGGATTACTTATTCTAGAACACTTTTCTATTCTAAGCCAACTTATTCTACAAGCAATTAAAGCCATTAGTATGGTTCATGAAATACACCCAGTGACTTAATAAATGGTTACTTAAGAATATGTCTATTAAAATGAACTGTGTGTTTCTATATAATCCCATCCCATCCCATCCAAACTAGTGAATTAATAACTTACTGATGTGTTAACTTCTCCTAGGGACATCTGCCTTCTGTAAATAAACTTGTTTTCCTTGACTGGTCTACTACTTTTCTTTAAATTGTATTTTGTACTTACTTAACTCTCACTGACATTTACATTTCTGTGGTATGTAAGCATCTATTGCTCACAGGGTCACCTGGAGACAGGCCTGCTTCCTTTTCCGGGCGGAGAAAGGCGAAACCTAAACATTTAATGAACCAAGTGATTAATAGAATGGATGTATTTTACAACAAAATAGATGTCTCCTTTGTGCTTTAGATATTCTGCTGGAAAAATGTATATCAATTTGACTTTTTTAAAAGTATTCTGTTGTACATTTGACACTCCTTATTTGTTTACTTTAGGTTTATCTCTTAGGCTATCTCCTAAGTAGCCAGTGATCTCTAAATATGTTCACATAGATAGGTGGTACTCTGTTAAAAGCATGTGTGTGAGTTTTCTTTCAGTTGAAATAATCAAGAGATTTTCTCCTTTAGAAGGCTCTAAGTTTTATAGTTTTTATGCTTATCAGAAATGGACAAATAGTCAATTCCTTGTAGGAAGAGAGAGTTAAACCCTTTAGAGGTAATTCCTGTTGTGGTTCTGGTGTTATTGCTATGTATTACAACCCATTATTTGGGTTACTGTGTGTTAAGTTCTGAAACTCTGATTGTATGTTA
Organism: Phataginus tricuspis; assembly: GCA_029783875.1. Classification (NCBI taxonomy): domain Eukaryota; kingdom Metazoa; phylum Chordata; class Mammalia; order Pholidota; family Manidae; genus Phataginus; species Phataginus tricuspis. Next base: position 6,088,248 of record JAQQAC010007890.1, on the reverse strand, counting down.
AGAAACCTTTAACACAGGGATCAGCAAACTTTTTCTGTAAAGATCCAGGTAGTAAATATTTTAGGCTGTAGGTGTCCTTCACAACTACTCAGTTAATTCTCTTTGTAGCACAAAAGCTGTAAATGAATGTGTTCCAGTAAAACTTCCTTTACCAAAACAGCTGAGTTTGTTAAGATCCTCCCCTTTCTGCCTCCCCACGAATGAGAATTCCTACAGTGGAAGAAGCAGGGTCAGAAGAAAGCCAGATTCAGACCCCTGGTCTGGTTTACTGTACCTCCTTGTGAAGTCATTTAACTGCTCAGAACCCCCTTTTCCTCATTTATTAACAGCAGTGTTTGCCTGGATGACCTCTAAAGATCCTTCTGTCCACAGATAGTTTTAAATTTAGGATTACTTAATTCACCTAGTGAACATAGGAACAGATTGCTAGCATCATCTGAATATACCCTTAAAGATGGCGTTTAGTACTCCGCAAAGCTGGTCTTCATTCACTGAGTTTTCCCTGTGATTTCCAGCTGGTTTCTCACCCACCTAGCTGCTGATCTCTTTAATTGGCCGTCTACCTGTTAAAACATAGAGTATAATTTGGGACAAAAGGTATTCAGTTATTCCTCATGCGAGCTACTTCTGTATTTATGTGGAACATGCATTCATGTGTCTGTATGCAGAGACTGGCCCACGTCCAGGCATTTTTGCTCAGGCATCCGTCCGTGTGAGTGTCACTGCCTCATTGGTTTTACGTGCAGTGGATATATTGACAATAATTTAGATTATTCTATCAAAGTGAAGATTTTATATTTTCATAGACTTAAAGTCTCTGAGGCAATTATAATGAGAGTTTAGGACATAATCTTAGACTATTCTTACATTTTTTTAACTTAAAAATTTTTTAATATTCAAACTTATTTATTATTATATAGTCTGTATAGAACACAAATATACAAACAAGCAAAACCATTAAAAAATAGGTAACTTCTCATAGTCCCTCTGCCTAAGGCTAGCTGTTTTAAGCACTTGGTGGTACCATCTTCTCTGCTGTGCGCATGTGCACGTGTGCTCGTCCCTGTCTCACATGTACCTTGATGGGATAGTCAGTGTAAAAGAGATGGCTAGCTCCCAGTGGCATGTGGTCCCCACAGTATATGTTGTGCTTTTTTTAATGTAAATTTTGAAGTGTTTCTTTTACAGATATTTGCCACCAGACTCTTGAAATTTATGAGAGAAAATCAATTCACACAGTGTATCAATGTAGAATAAAAAATCCCAGGAAGGAAAGTAGAGAAGCAGTGGTGCTATGGGAAAGAGAAGGCCCCCGCCTTTGATAATACTGACTGTCATTAAAAGGTTTACCTGTACATATGACATTTGGATCTTAAAGATTCAAATCTTTAAGGAGATGATACAGATAGTGATTTTTAAAAAGTAGTTTGGAAAGAAACAAAAACCAGCAAAGTTGATTTTTTGAACAAACCTTTGTGTTAATAAAATTTTAAAAGTACATTTTACTTGATAAACATAAGCAGTGTAATCTTCCAATATAAGCAAAAGGTACAACTGCAAATTTGTTGAACTTGAAATTTCAATGCAGCGTGTAAAAGTAAGCAACCAACTGTAAATCAAATAAATCGTTCTTAGTAAACCATTAAAGTCAAATTAAGTGGCTATTGCCAGATGCTCTACTGATAGGTTCTGTTGCTTAGCAGTCTTGACAGAGACATTTACGCAGCCCCCAAACTCAGTGTAATTTAGGCTACATAAACCTTTCATGTGATGTGTGAATGCGTTTGCTAGTAAGATACCTCCAGTAATTAATGCTTTTATAGAAATCACAGAAGCATATGGTCTGGGTGAATAAGCATGGCAGATGTCTCACAGAGCATTTTTATAAGTGGTTTTGGAAAATTCTTTATATTTTCCATAAATCATTTCGTAGCTTAAAGCTTGACCTTGGAGATTAATTTGGCAATAATCTTTTGTTTGTAGATTCACTCTATGTTAGTATTAGAAAACATTTCAGTGCTGCTTCTCTGTCATCTAAGTTCTATCAGGGCAGATATTGCTAATTACTGGTGAGAACTTCCTATATAGCTACTAAGTGTTTTTTAAAATAAATCTTTTCTCTGTGAAAAAGAAAAGATCACAGTGCTACTTCTAAGTAAAAAGGAATCGTATGTCCTGCTCACTAAACTTAAAGAATTTTTCATTCTTTTAGCCAAAAAACAGGGTAGATAAAAAACCTAGTGGATTTTTAATAGCCTCTCCCTTCTACCTCCCCACGATACCCATATTTTTAAGAAGTTAAAAAACACGTATAAGCAAAAAGAAAAAAAAGGTCACCACAAATCTGACCACTTAGAAAAAATTATCACATACTGATTTCATCCTTCCTGATTTTTTCCCATGGAAATACATGTATCCATGTGGGATCATACTGTACATATGTATGTCCGGGGAGAGGAAATCCCGGGGCACAATACCTCTAAAAACCGAAATCAGTCAAAGGGAGAAATAAAGTTTAAAACCCGTTTATTGCTCACAAACTGCAGTCCCGGGCCATCGTTCTCCTCTGCTCTGGAAGAGGCCAGTAAGCAAGCCAGCCCCTCCCCTTAACCTCTCAGGATCAGACACGCCCTCGGTTGCCCAGGTAACTACCCATTGATAGGGAGATGAGCTTATCTCCACCCCTGAGGATATGCAAATGCATTAAAGCCAGGGGAAATATTCTGGAAGTGTTACAATTTTACCCACAACATATTATCTTGTAACCTATTCTGCTCTTCTGTCATTTAGCGATATACCTTAAATGTCTTCTCTTACTGGTAAATATACATGTGCTTTTCTGTCTTCTGTCTTTAATGATAGTCCAGTGAATAGATGTATCCTAATTTATCTTCCTCTGAGTACGGTAAGATTCTTCCTAAAATTTATCTCTTGAATAATGAAAATCTGTGTGTTTGTACATCAGTGTGCAACTGTGTGATAACTTACTAGGATCAGTGTTTAAAACTGGAATTGCTAAGTCAAAGGATTTTTAAAAAGTTTCGAAGAATGTTAACAAACCATTAGAAAGTAAAGATAGAAGAGACTACACTTGTGGTTAGAGGACTTGACACTGAATTCTGCTCCAGAAAGCTGTTTTCCTCGATTCTGAATCTGACTAATCTTGTGGGTTTTCTCATTTAATATTTTGATGTGTTTGAAGCTGAAGGGCTCCAGAATATTATAAGTGAAAACAGAAAAAACTCATCTAAACAACATCTTCCCTTGATTAAGTAACATGAGCTAAGATACACACCAAATAGTAATTTACAAAGATGAGCAATATCTGTTGGACATATCAATATATTGTTTATAGATTTTCATGATTCTTTACAGTATTAAGAGTCATAATTCATATCATGAGTAAAAAGGGAAAAGACAGCTGTTTGATGGCTATACAGTCTGTTAGTACAGAGACTAGAGAAAAATTGTGAAAACTTTGTTATTTCAGGTAACTTTGAGCTAGTGAGAGAGAACTTCTATCCACGACAAGCCAGCATATAATTTTGTTATTTTTTTTTACCTAATTATTCAGAGTGAGTTTGTTTAGTTTCTTAAAAATGCACGTAATTTAGTTCTTCATCTACTTTTCCTCATTATGGAAGAATCCTTAAATAAGCATTTAAATCTCCAGATCCTTTCTTTTTAACTAGGCCAAACTATCACGCATAAATGAGTTAATCAGTACAACCAGGAACTATTGGAAGTAATCAATAGCTGCTAGATTTATTCCCTGTAGAGTCTAAAGTTTGACTTCTCTATCCTTTTTCTTAGGAAAACCAATGTTACAAAATGCCACTCTAGGTAGCACTAGAAATTGCTGTTGGGATTGTTTCCCCCATTTTTTTCAAGATGTTCTATTTTTTTAAAGAGAAAATTAAGAGAATTTTAAAAACTTGTACTTATATTGTGAGTGTATATCTGAAAGTGGTATTTTGCAACTGCATAAAGATTTTATTTAAAAGTTTTAAAAAGTTTCTTAACCTTTTTACTGAGGTATAGCAAATAGGTCTTAAGTTTATAGCTTAATGAATTTTTGCAAATTTATACACTTGTATAACCAGTGCACAAATCACTGTACAGAACATTACTGGCCCATCTGCTCTCTCGGTCCTCCTACTCAACTCTCCTGAGGTTAGACACTGTTTGGATTTCTGTCAATATGGGTAAGTTCTCTCTGCTTTTGAACTTCATGTAAATGAAATCATCTCTTTCTGTGTCTGGTTTCCTTTGATTGTCCTTGTGTCTGTGAGATTCACCCATATTATTGTTTGTTCTTTTCTTATTGCTAAGTATTATTCTCTTGTCTACATATGTATGCCATGCTTAATTTTTCCATTCCGCTGATGGTTGATGTAAGTAGTTTTTTGTTTCGGATTGATAAATGAGGGTGCGGTGAACATTCTTGAACATGCCTTTTGGTAAACTATACATGTAGCGTACTGGGTGTATGCTTAAACATGGAAATGCTGTGTCACGGAATGTGTATGTCCAGCTTTAGTCTTTCTGCCAGTTTTCCAAAGTGATTGTACCAATTTATATTCTTCTCAGTGTTGTATGATAGTTAATAATGCTTTGCCTATTTCACCAAAAACTTGGTATTATCACTTAGAAAAAGAATCTAGTGGGTATAGACACTATTATTTTTGTTAGTCGGTGCTGATTAAGTATACAGAATGTCCTGGCAGTTGAGAAGTTATCTGTAAATGACTAAATAACTTAACTGACTGAAACGATTGTGACAGCTACATTCAAATTCTTTCAGCCAAGATGGTTTGCTGTCTTCTTACTATTTTTTACCTAGTTTAAAAAACAAAGAATTGAGTAGCTAAAATAAGAGTTATCATCTTATAGAAAGCAATAACAAGATTATTGTAAGCTATTTTTGTAGTTAAACAAGTATTCTAAAATGCCCTCAAGCCTAAAAGAAAAAGGAACCATCTGAAATTGTAATAGGTCTTTAATACTTGCTCATTATTAAAGTAATGTGATGATATAGTGTGTTAAGTGGTAGCAGAAAACCATATTTTAGGTTCTGTTACAGGCTTGTAGTAAATTTGTAACATTTTTTTTCCTTCATGGAATTTCTAAAATGTTTTTGCAATTATTTAAAGCTTTATTGCAGCTGAGGCAATAAAAAGGGAAGAAGTCCAATTACTTTATGTGCAAAGCTTTCATTTCCAACTTAATGAAAGAAAAGAAAACTTGTTCAGTAAGCATGCAAGCTTTACAGTCTCTCACAGTAAATTAGAAATTCCCTTAAATAGAAAATAAGAAAAATATTTCCTCATAAATGCTTTGATGAAAGGCAGTTGTACTAAGTTAAAGCCTGTGCTCCAGAATGTTGTTGCCAAGGTGGAAAGGGTCACCAGTTAGATTTGATGGGTCATTACAGCTAATAAAACTAGTGCCTACTTGGTGCTTAACTATGCCAGGCATTGTTTTAAGCCCTTTATATATATTGTTTCATAGTCCTCACAACACCTCCTTGAGGTCGATACTATTATTACCTCATTTACTAATGAGAACCTGAAAGACCCAGGTTTGGTAATTTATTCATGGTCCCAACAGCTGTTGGGTAGCCAAGCTGAGATTCAAATCTGAGCATTCTTCTTCAGAGTATGTTCTTGACCAGTATTTGATATGGCCTCTCAGTGTATTACTATTATAGCCAAAAATGAAGAAAGAAAGAAGAAAGGTCAGGGGTTAACTACATGCCAGGTGTTTCTCCTAAGTTCCTACTAAGTGCTGTGCATTGTGCTAAGCATTTTATGTCTGCTCCTTGAATCTCAACGTTAACGCTGGATAGTTTTAATATCACCATCATGTGAGGAAGAAACATAGGTTCAGAGAGTTAAACTTACCCAGGGTCACACATCACGTAACTGGTAGAGCAGATCTTTCTAAAAAGGAGGCCACTGAATGGGATTCATTATCTTCCCATGAATGTCTGCTATGGATTAAACAGCTGCTAACACCCATTGGGAAATAGCCAACTATTTATATCTTCAGCACAAATTTTCTAATACAAGTGTTCCTGGAGTGACTCAACACACCATGTATGCTAAGTAATGGCAACATGGTATATACTAAAAAGAATATGGACTGCAAGTCAGAAGGACTACAGTATTTATGATCAAAGTTTGATTTTAAAAAGGTAATTCAAAATCATAATTTATAAGCACTTTTGGATGGGCCACTCATCTGCCTAATCCTGAAGCTACATGCACATCAGCAAATGTGTGATGAGTGCCTGGTATGTGACAGACACTGTAATAGGCTGTGGGATACACAGGGAACAAAGATGGAAGTCCCTGCTCTTTGTAGCTTACAGTCTAAGTGTATTTCTTTGTGATTTGTTCTTGGGAAATTAATCTTGATACCGCCTCCTTGCTCTCCTGGCAACCAGATAGGTTAGGGGGTGATCTACCTGATAGAGTTCATTTCCAAGAGTCCCAAGAACAAAGGTGTTCAGGTCCCATCTGTGCTAGAATTCTCCAGAACTCTCGATCTTCTATGTCTTTGCCCACATGTTCTGCAAGTTCAGTGCACATTTACTGAGCATCTTTTATGTAGTGAGTCCTATTCTAGCATTGGGGATGCAAAGACTATCAGAAAAAGTATGTGTCCTGTAGGAACTTACAGTTTGGGAGAATGAGGAGGCACAGAGGGAGAAGAGAGGAAGCTTTGCCTCCTACCTGGGGTCTCTCCCCAAGCACTGCCACCCACTCACACCAATTACCTCACTCTTTCCCATTAAAGACTAGACAGAACCTGCAAGCACGGGTGTGAAACTTCATTATGTAACCTCAGTCATTCCCTCTTCCTGGCCCGTGGTGACCCCTCAAGTAGTCCTTGAAGGGAGGAAAGGAGGAAGGTCTATTTTCAGATGTATTTTGTTTTCTGGCCCTCCTGGTTTAATTTTAGTTGATCATTCAGTGGTATTTTCCTATCAGTCCCTTTTTTCTGATGTTTTGGCATTCATACTAGTCATTGTATAAAGGAAATTCTTATTGAAAGGTGTTCAGTGTCCACTCACTACAGCTGAGACATCATAACAAAAAGATTTCAGGTAGATAATGTTGGAAAACTGCTCTAATTACACGCAGTGCAACTGTCAAATAAGGATTTGAGAGAGTTCCACCAGTTGATAGTCAAAGAGGATAAGATGACATGTATGCAACTCAAAATGGAGTGATTTAAATAGTCCTCTTTCTACGTAATTACCTCCTTGTGACTGCCCTGCTCCCCCTCAGTCATACCCAGCCCAGTCCAGTCCTCGTCCTGTTCCATGCCCTCAGCTGAGCAGAAGTCCTGTCTGCTGACTGGTCTCACTTTCAGTTCATGGGTGCAGATCTCAGTCGGGCTTTGAACGTTGCATCGCAGTCCAGTTACACTTTCCTTATTCCTAGTACGTTTGCTTTCTAGGTTTCCTGAGTTATTTCATGCCTTCTCTTCTTTCTGTAAACATGTTACACACCCCACTTCAGTAATGTTTTTGCTTCAGACTTGATTGAGAAAAATACAATCATAAAAAGCTGCCCCATTTTCCCACCACCCGAGCATCAGCCTGCATCCGAGCCCCATGAAATGGTCAGGTCCTGCCAGAGGTCGGCCGCTCCAGCTGGGCTCTGGGTACTTTCCCTCCTCCCTGCTCCCTCAGCCTTTTCCTTTTTCACTGTATTTTATTACTCCAATTAATTACCGCCTCCAGCTAGCAACATTTTTGAAAGGGTCATCCTCAGTCTTGTTTACATTGTCTTATTCCAGGTTTTCCCTTCCCTGCATTCTCCTCCAGTTTCTTTTTGCCTTGCTCTCCTGACACTCCACAGATCAAGGTCACCAGTTACCTGCAAGTTGCCGAATCCAGTGGCTTTCCTGTTCGTGTCTCCCTTCTCATCAGTGTCATGCACAGATGGCTGCTCCCTTTTTCCTAAACCACTTTCTTGCCTTGGCTCCCACGGACTCCATTCTCCTGCTTCTGTTCTCACTTCATGGACTCTTCCTTCTACGTAACCTTTGTTGGCTCCATCTCCTCACCAGACCCCAAAATGTAAGCCCCCAGTTCAGGACTGGGCTCTCTCTTGCACACCTCCTGCCTAAATGCCTTCAGCCCATCCTGTGGCTCTAACTGTCAGGGACACCCTGGTGGCTCCTGAGTCTGTGTGTCCGGGCTTCGTCCAGCCTCAGAACTCCAGAGCCGTGCGCTGAGTGGCCTTCTTGTCCCCTCGGTGTCTGAGGCGGAAGGTGACCAAAATAGAATTCTTTGTCTTCTCTATCAGCGTCCTCCCCTGTCTCAAGAATCCACGTCTCTAGTCAGCTCACTGAATTGCTTAAGGTGGAAGTCTGCGTTGACCTGGTCTCTTCCTTCTTTGACCCATTACTTCATCAGCAACTCCTAGTGATTGTACCTCTGTCCATCTTCACTGGTACCAGCCTAGATCAAATCTCCATTATCTCTTACCTGGAACTCTGCTATAGCCCCCTAAACATTTTTCCTTTTCCTCTGATTTATCTTTTTAAAGGTAAATCAGATCATGTTACTTCATTGCTTCACACCTTGCAGCGACTCCCCATTGCATTGAGAATGGCATCTCGCTCCTTAGACCCTGTCCTATAGAGCCTTGCTCCTGCTTGTGACTCCAGCTTCGCCTTTTCCCACTTACTCCCTTAGGTACTGTGCTCCAGCCATCTTTTTTTTTGTATTCCCAGAACAAATTAGACTCAATGAGACCTCAAGACCTTTGCACTATTTGCCCTGCCTAAGAGGCTTTTCTTGATCTTTTCATGGGTTCCACCACCTCGTCATTTAGATTTTATTTAAAACAGCACCTTGGAGAGAGGCCTACCCTGAACACCTAATTCAAAGTAGCCTCCAGCCATTCTTGATTACAACATCCTATGGCATTTAACAACATCTGCTGTTTCATTTGTGGCCATTTTTGTCTCTTTCTCCCCACTTTCCCACAATGCCAGCTGTAGAATGCCAGTGCCTAGAACCGTACTGAGCATGTAGAGGCTTAATCATTGAATAAATGACTGTCAGCAGAATAAACAGTCCTTGTGGAAAGTGGTGATTGGCCAAAATGATGCTCTTCATGATTGTGCTATTGGAAATGGTTTAGGGGAGTGAGGGGAACTAAGTCATTGCTGGAAAAGTTTATTCTTGGCTGCTTTCTTTGCCTATAATGCAGACAGCTCACTGTCAGGTCACTGCACTGTGTAGACTGAGTGTTGAATGAACAGAGGCCAGAGGTGTTGCATTGTCATTAGGAGGTTTAAATCAAGTCACACAACCATGGAGCCTGCAGTGGGCTAGCGGCGTGTTCCGGGTATTTTTTCCCTTTAACTGGTATACTTTCAATAGCCTACCTGGTCTGTGCCAGTGATGACTTTTAATGTTGTCTTCCATCAGAAATGAGTACCCTGAACAAGTGGTGAGCGTGCACACCCAGCGGCGGGCGCTCCTGCCTCCGGGAGCCGTGATCCGCCATGTTCTCCTGTCTCCAGCTTGGGGCTGCAGTTCCCGGTGACCTCACTTCGCGGGTGGTTGAGAAGAGTGGCTGACTCCTTCATTAGTTAACTATTGTGCTTACCCCAACCCTGCTGAAAGGGCTTCACAGCTTTTTTTTTTCTCTCACTTGGGAACTTGAGCAGTCATTTTTCATACACGATAACGTGTTCCCTGGCTGTCGGTGAAACGTCTCGTGACTTGTATAATGTGTCGGTTGTCTTGGAAACTTTTCCTCATGCTCCTTCCTATAAGTAGGCTAGGCTTTGATAAAACCCTTGTAGGTTAACCTCTGATAAACATTTCTCTTGAAGGCAGGCTTGTTAGGAAAAAATGCCCCTGTGTATTTCAGAATAGTTACTTTTTCCCTTCTTGTGCCAAAGCCAGTCTTCACTCTGAAAATTTGTGACCTGCTATCTGGAGGTAAAACTCCCCAAAACGTGAGCGCCCATACAGCCAGATGCCCCTGGAGTCTCTGGCACTCAGACTGTGTGCAGTGAGCCTTGTGCATTTTGTCAGGCACCGTTCAGGTTTTCCTGCCGCGGGGCTGGGCTCCTGCCCCTGGGAGCTGTGATCCGCCATGTTCTCCTCTCTCTTCAACTTTGGGGCTCCAGTGCCGGGTGACCTCACTTCACAGGTGGTTGAGAAGAGTCGCTGATTTTTCAATTCATTCAGCTTATTTATTACTTGTGGCTGGGATAGAGAAGTGACTTTCAGGCTTCTTTACGTGCCAGACCAGAAACCAGAAGGAAGTCTTAATGTATTTATCTTATCATTTTAGCAGTCATAAGATTGCTCCGACAATTGTTGTTACTATTCTTATTTTACTGATAAACTACTGTGGCCCAGAGGCAACACCAGCGGTATAATTTTCAGGGTCAGTGCAAGATGAACATTAGAAGTCCCTTGTCCATAAAAGAAGAAAAAAGTATCATTAAAGGTTATAAAATATGAAGCTTTTTTCTTTCTTCTGCAGTCTCTCAACTTGCTGGTGTGTCTTTTACTATTTTAATGGTGTTCTAAGTGAAATTAAAACTTACATTAACATGAACTTTATTCATTATACTGTACAACGCAAGCTTTAATTGTAAACATAAGAGCATTTAATTCAGATGTGGAATCATCAAAATTACACAATTTGTATTTCTTAGGTTGTACATGCATGTGTATTTTGTTTTTACCAGAATAGTGGGAACAGTGCATAAAACTAACTTCACTGTTTTTATTTCCCTTCCTGATAATGCACACATTCTGTCAACACTCTCCCCTTGGCTAACTGAGGACTGGGGTGGCCCAAAAGGAAGAGGAGTTATCGGTTGTTCTTTCTCTTTCCTGCTCTGCCATTGTTTTCTCTGGGAGTGGTTGGTGATAACGGAAAGTTATATGTGTAAGAAAGGGTAGGAAGTTCTTGGTCTTTCTTGTTTCTTAGGACACCACTGCTGCCTTCTCTTTCAAAGTCAGTTCTGGCTGGAACAGAGAGCTTGGCCTCTCAGGGCTGTCAGCTCCTCCTTACCCTGTTGTGGACCCAACATACTTGCTTGTGCTTGTTGGGGTCCTCAGGCCGGATTTCTGTGCTCATGGGACATCGTGAGAACTGTATGCAAATGGGCAGCAAAGAACATGGGGACGCATGCAATCGCACTGTCTCCTTGCTTAGGCTTTATGTCCCCTTGTCCCATCGGACTCACAGCCAGGCTCGGTGAAGAATTTCCAGATGTAGGAGCAGCGTTAGCCTCTCGTAGGACTCAGTGGGACCGTGCAGGGCACGTCCACAAAGCCGACTCTGCTCAGAGGTATGAAATGGGTTTTTCCTAGTCACACAACTGGGAAGTGTCCAGGCTGAGTTTAAAACTTGGGTGTTTGGTTAATGTTTTAATTTCTTTTTTTGTGCATTTTTCTTTCCTTCTTTTGTGTCAAGTGTTGACTTTGAATAGATTGCAGCCAGGGGGGCTCCTTACTGCCTATGAAACCCCCACCCAGAAGCAGGTCATCTAGGAAGGAAGGGTTTGGCACCAGATTTGTCTTTCTTTCATAGTTTTGCTAATAAGTGGTAATTTTCAAAAACTACCCTTTTTTCCATTTTCTGCAAGCTTCCAGGCTGCTGTGTAAAACAAGGGTAACAATAGTAAGATGATCATTAAAGATACAGAAACAGTTTATTCCTTCTGACTTTTCAGTCTTGCTAATTCGGTCTTGAGAGGCTGACAGGGCATTTGCATGCAATCCAGTCTTAAAGAACTTTGAAAGATCATTCTGCCCTTAAGGAGCTTACCTGCTTAGAAGGAGAAGAACCCCTCTACACCAAAGTCCAGCAGTACTGTAGGCACTTCCTGTCTCAAGGCAAGGCTTTGGGGAGGTATTTCAAGCTGGATACTTTTGAGAATGAAAGCAGGTCCTGTTAACACTTAAGATGGAATAGCAGGCTTTTAATTGGAGCTGTCCTGAGCAAACTGGGACATAAGGTCACTCATCTCATACTACATCGTTCAGACAACATGTGAGCCTAACGTGTCCACTCCTGTGAGCTTCCAGAGAACTAACTTCCTCCTTCCCTCCCTCCCTCTCTCTCTCTCTCTCCTTCCTTCCCTTCCTTCTTTCTCTCTTTTTCTTTCACCTCCATCATTGCACTGATCCACACCAAACAAAATTATGTTTGTGTCTGTTTACTTAACTAGAATAGAACCTTCTTAAGATAGGAACCATGTCTTAGTCGTCTCTGTATTCTGAGTGCTTACAAGTTCTGGCACATAACTATAAAAGGTGCCACCACAACCACCACTGGCTGCCATTTATAGGAAGCACCTCTTATGGGTCAGCCACTATGAAAGGGACTCTTTATATATTATTTTACTTAATCCTTACAAAAATTATGCAAAGTAAGTTTAAGGACACTTAGCAGCGTAGGCATTTGATGTTTGTGTTGAATAATGAGGAACTTTGCAGACCCAGTGTATAACTGTAGGTCATTCTTTGAGAAACTGTACAAACTAAGACAGGGACCACGAGATTCGAGACAGGCAAATTTCAGTATTTGTAGAAAGGGAATGTAAATGGATTATGAATGCTTGTATCATTGAGCCTCACATGAATGCTAGGCAAAATTCAAATGAAAATTTTTTTTTTTTAATGATTTACTACTTTCTTCAAAGTGTTAGCAGCACTCACCAGGTGCCTATGTGGGTTCCTCTCAGACCCAGCTTGCTGCTTGAGATCGTAGACACCCTTCTGGTCAAGACGTGGACAGGTGGGCCTAGGAGCAGACTGCAGCTCACCTGTGGGCTGGATGGGCACTGCGCCCAGGGGAGGCCAGCCGGTAGAGCTGACGTTAGTGTCACGGCTCAGCCCTGGACGTTCTTCTTTTCAGTGTTTACTGAGTACCTCAGTGTTGTGTGCCAATTTTCAAATGACCATGCAACAGAGATTAGTTAAGACACTGCATAACAGAATCAATTCCTAAGAAAATTATAAACAAATTGGATAAAAGTAAAATTATGAAATGTACCCAAATTTCAGCAGCCCTGAATATAATAATAGCACAAAAGAAAATGTCAGGAAATTTTCGGTGCCTGAGGGCTTGATGTCAATCAGCGGTTTGCTGTGGCCACGGAGAGGGTTAGCGCTCTCCTCCTCCTCCTCCTCCCTCACCGGCATTCTGCGTGGCTGTGTCACAGAGAATAGGACCAAGTGGCTAGATGTTACCAGTTGCCTGCAGAGGAGACTTTCTAATGTTTAGCACTGTCTGTGCTGAAATATCCTTTAACATCATACCCAGTGATTCTGTAGTGCTGGAAATTTTGCTGACAGAGAGACCAGCCATGTAAGAGATGTTACAATGGCATTATGCATCACATAATGAATTGAGTAAATGTCTTCTAAGGCTCCTTACTTACTGTTCTGAGATTTATATAAATCTTTGATACTTCTCCAGCCCAGTGAAATGTTTGCTATTTCAGTGTCCCTAGGCCGTAGAGAGAGCCATTCACTGAAGGATGTTCATATGGGTGGGGAAATAAAGTGTAGATTACAGTTCTAAATTGAACCCTAAAAATATAATTTAAGAAAGAATATTAAATTCAGAAACAGAGTATACTATGTATTGATAGGCTTAATGTGAAAAGATCTGTAAGTACATTATAAAGAATGGTAAAAAAGGAAAAGGGGAACTGTAACAAGATTCTGAATAAATAAAATAAGATTGGGAATAAACAAGAGTTATGTTCAAGTTTACGTGCAGTCTCACGTGAAATAGCTTATAAAAGCAATAATTAGAGCTATCAATCTACAGGAAAAATACAAGGCAGCACTTTATATTAATGTACTGGTATTGTCTACTCAGATGGCTTTAATAGGTAAACGATGTGGATGACACAGTCTTTGAATTCTTTTTCTACTTTATAGTAGAATAGGTGGTGATGTACAACCCAAAGCTTTTGAGAAATCTATTGTTCATAAATTTTTACTAAATATTTTAGTGAAGATTAAATCCTACTATAAATTCAGTAGGCACCCAGGTGAGGTAGTCTGGGAATTGTGTGTTGTTGAGTCACTTAATAGAAAATTTCAAATTGTGATGAGACAGGAGATGACTGTGAATCTCCCCACAGCGGCCCTCTGGTCATCTCGGGCACAGCCGGGGCTGCCGGAGGCAGCGCCGGGCTCCTTCCCCGCCGGCCCCTGAGCCCCGGGTGCCGGCTCCCCAGGAGCCGCGTCTTGGCTTCCGCTGCTCTCTCAGAACCGCTGGCTCTTCTAGTTACTTGCTCTGGCTGGCGGTTCGGGCCTTCCACAGTGCGGCCCCCGCTGTTTTTTCAGATTTTTCCTTCAGTACATCCCTCACGTAGACCTATAGGTCACTCAGATGCGCCCACCGCCTGGACCACTCTGCCACGCTCGGCGCCTTTACCGACCCCTCCCTGTGGCCGCCTTCCCTCGTATTCGCAGACCTCAGAGTAAGTAGCCCCAGTCTTCCATGACCACCGTCACCTTGAACTTCATGGCTTCTTACGCCGTTTATTCGGTCTTTGTGTTCTAGCCCTGTGTTAAAGGGGTTTGTGTACTTGCCCTGCCCCTTCCTTCGGGTTGTGGGTCCTTGACTGAAGCTTCTCTTACCAGAAGAGTAGTGTCCATGCACAGTAAGCATTGGGTAGATATTTTTGAATCTAATTTGTGATAAATAGAAATTATTAAGGAAAAGGCACTGTGATACAGGGGCAGGAGCCCTGTCAGGAGATGGGGCTCAACCACTACAGCCGTCCTGGGCCCTTCGGACAAATTCTGTCACCTTAACATCCTCAAGTTCATAGTGAGAGTTGAACATAATTTGTTAAATGTCCCTTCTCGTTGTATGGTGCTATGCATATTAAAGGAAACTGATTACAAACTAGATGTAGAAACTGATTATAATTTGAGATGTAGTCAGTTTTTAAGGAGTATTTTTGATAATTACCTCTAGAACTTAGAAAGCTGTATACCTTCCCTCTTCTTATATATTAATGCTATTTTCTACATTAATCAGTCAACTAAAGAATAGTGAGTCATAGTCTAGGGGCTCAGCTGGTATTTCTGTTATCTAAAGAAATAGGAAATGGTGGTGATTGTAGTAGTTGGAAACTAAGTAGTTTTGATTCAATTATATTCTGTGGAGAAGCCTTATGACTTATAAAAAGATTGGCTAGTGAAGCTTCTTAAGAAAAGTTTTAATAATTTGAATGAGACATCTGCTCAATATGACTCTAAGGAAATTACATTTTATAAAATTGCTTTATCTAACTAGACCTATGTTCTTGCTTGTTAGAAAGTTTTGTTTAATAAATTAAAGATGGTCTGATTTTATCCATAGACAGTTGACTGTATTCTCCATTTACTGAAAGGCAGATTTGTGATGTTTTTAGTAGCAAGAGAATTTTCAGTGAAATGATGCTATACATACTGATTGGCATGTCTGAGCTGAATGTGAAAATATCAAAAGGGTGACATTTATATGAAGAAAAATGTTATCATCAAGGCCTTGATTTACTATTATCACACTTTTATTATATCCCTGCCTCAAAGTCCTTTTAACAGGATAATAGCATTCTCAGTCTTCTAAAACTTGGCTTCAAGAAATTGTGTGTTTTATATGATAGCTATATTTCAAATATATTAATTTTATCTTGTTATTCTTTGCAAGGTACTACAGAATTAGTATGTTATAGAATAAAAGGACAAAGTAATAGTTTGTGTTTAATATTTTTGTTGTTCAAGGTTTACTATCTTTATATCCTGAAAATATTTGATAAATAGGACTTTTCATGTTATAAGCAAGTCTGGTAAAAATCAAATGTTCTTGAAGAATTTTTCATTTTAGAAGATCTTGTCAAGAAGGTACATCTGTAACACATCTATTGGTGTGTTAACCAAAGTGTTTAACTGAAATCTATTTTGGGAACCCACTTAAGGTTCTTCTCTAATACTAATTTATATATACCACCTAGTTAATTATTAAGACTATATATATTCTTTTGTGTGTGTGTGTGTTTATACAACACACAGAGAAAGCAAGGTAGTGGCTAATATGTTTTGCTGTGGAAACTAGGTAGACTTCAGAGTGGCCGTGAGATAGGGTTTTCAGGGTAAATGCAAGGTGCTTCTACGCCGTCCTTGATGAACCCAGGCTATTTGGAGGCCTTCACATTGCCTTGTTGCTATGGATATGGTAATGAGGGACGAGAAGAAAACTAGTCTGAACTTTTAGCTTACTTCTTAATATTTTATTTTGATAATTTTAATGTTTCATTGTTGAAATGCTGTATTATACAGTGTGGTAAAGAATGGAGATTTACTGTTTTGACTATCTCTTCCTAGTCCAATATCTGAGGCCTTCCCCAATCTTCCCCAGTCAAAAGCCGAGTTAGGTGTCCTGTAAGTGTTTAGAATATGGCAGTATTGGATGTGATTTAATGTCTGGAATAGTGCTTTTTGAAATAAGGTCTTGTCTCTTAATTTGTATGGTTTCCTATCGTTGTTAAACACCCAGTTAAACTATGATGCATTTGAAATCTAAGAAGAGAAACTGTTGGGACACACATAAATGTGTGTGACATCTACAAGGAAAGATATTTTCCAATTGTTTTCAGTAGTTCTGAGGGTGAGAACCAGGATTACTGAGGATGGCTCACTGCATCGTTTAATTTGGCTTTTTCTTCCCTTTCCAAATAATGCATGGATAATTTCATATGCAGCAGTATTTTAAAAGGTAGTTCTAATTTGGTGGGAAAATAACATCTAAACCAGAATTTGAATTTGGATTTTTTAAAAAGTCGTTTTATCCTGAAGAGGTGCCAGATTATTAAACTGCAGAAAGTGACTCAGAAGGAATCCCTCACAGATTTGTTCCATGCTTCTTTCCATGGAATAAGATTCAGTAAAATATTACACCAAAGAAAATTCTAAATTGAGGGACAGAAAGTAAGTTTTATTTACTCCATCCCTGTTTGGCATATAATAACTGAGCCTCTGTTAATTTGCAGAATGATTTGAGTTTGGCCAGCTTATCTGTTATTTTCAACTTTAAGACTTTCTGATTTTAAGTTAAATCAGGCATTCGATTTTTAAGTGCCCAGTTAGCATGAGACACTTAGAGCTTGATGTCCAGAGTATTACAGCAAGGGGTGTGACCAGTGAAGAACTGCCTGAGGCTGCTGAGATCCTGCCCAGGAGTATTTGAAGTTTGCTGCTTACGGCCAGTTAATCCTCATGCTCTCTTGCGGATTTGAATATTATAGTAATATAGGTTGTCCAGCAGAAGAAAAAAAGAGAAAGAATTTTTAGCAGTTTATTTAGCTGAAAAGAATTGCTTACTTTGTTACTACAAACTATGCTTTCTTTGAAATCACTTTGTTAAGCAAGGTTGAGTCTTAATCTATATTGGAGGTTGAAAAGTAAAAAGAGAATGTGAAATAAATCAGGTTAAACTTTTGAGGATTACATATAGTTACAGGCTGATAATTCTGTGTTTGAGAAGGTTGGTAAGAATTGATGTCTATAAGGGCAGGTAAACTGGCTAAAAATAGTTCTGAAGTAGACAGTCGTGACTAAAAACAAGGAAGGGTAGATGTATGTTCTTAGAAATTATATATCTTTACAGCCAACAAAAAATGAACTCCTAACAGTTACTATGAACTTTAGGTAATTACAGAAGAAACTGTAGGAATGGTTTGAGAAATAAATGAGCGAATGAATGTTCTATTTTCTTGGTTTAAGGGAGGTAGCTTATATATTCAATGGAATGTTATTCAGCCATGTAAAAGAATGAAATATTGCCATTTGCAACAACCTGGATGGACCTTGAGTGTGTTGTGCCAAGTGAAATAAGACAAAAAACAAATACCTTATGACCTCACTTCTGTGGAATTAAAAAAAAAAAAGGAAAAAAAAGGAAAGAATACTAAACAGACAAAACCAAGCTCCTGGATGCAGAGGACAGGTTGGGGTGGGGATGGGAGGTGGCACAATGAGTGAAGGGGCTCAAAAATACAAGCTTCCAGTTATAAAATAAGTCCTGGGCATGTAATGTGCAGCATGGTGACTATAGTTAATAATACTGCACTGTATATTTGAGAGTTGCTTAGGGAGTAGGTCTTAAAAGGTTTCATAAAAAGAAAATAATTCTGTAACAATATGTTGTGATGGGTCTTAGCAAGATTCATTGTGATCTTTTCATGGTATCCACAAATACCAAATTATATTGTACTCCTGAAACTAATATAATGTGTGTCAATTATATCGAGAGAGAGATAGGCTTTCAAATTGAGAATCTGGAAGATACAGGTCTTTTCATCCCATCCTACACATTTTTTGCATACGTGAGAAAGGAAGTTTGGAACGTGTAACTGTGACGTGGGCTTCTGAGAGCTAGAAAAATATTAAATCTAAAAGGTAACTGATAGTGTAGACTCAGAAGGAAAACAGACCAAATAACATTTCATCAGGCTTTTCCTAGTGCGGTGGTGTGCTGTGTCAGCAGTGTGGACCAGGGGGACCGCTGAGGCTGTCCCACCGCTGCCAACAGGCGTGCCCTCACCGTAGCTAGCAAGGAGGAGCTAGTGCCCCCGCGATGCCTCCCCAGGTGTCACCCCAAGCACATCTTCAGTCTGTGTCTGACGTCTCTGGGTTTAGAACCCTGACTTACATGCAAAGTTCTTAGACACATACACACTTCAGGCCTCTGGTGGGGGTTTCGGCAAGCCGGCTCCTTCCTCCCATGAGCGGCCCCTCCCTCTCCACATGCAGACAGGTCTTATCTCTGGAAATGTACTTGCCTCCAGTGAGTCCTGCCTGCTTACTCAGGCTTTGCTGATGCTTTGTGCCAGTGATTCCAAAAGAGCCGACTACAGCTGCCCCATCAACAATGCAGAAGGCTGGGGTGCCGAGCCCCTCATGCAGTTAAAGTCTGCATATAACTTCTGACTCCCTAAAATCTTTACTGCTGATAGCCTACTGTTGACTGGAAGCCTTACTGATAACATAAAATAGTGGATTAACACATATTTTGTATGGTAAATGTATTATATACTATGTTCTTACAATACAGTAAGCTAGAGAAAAGAAAATGTTTTTTCAAATTGTCAAAAATCTCAGGAATTTTCCAATATATTTTTTGAAAATAATCCACAGGGGAGTGGACCTGTGTAGTTCAAACTTGTGTTGTTCAAGGGTTACTATAATATGAAATGCAGTTCTTAAAAAACCTGTAATTTCCCGTAAAGGATTTAAATGATTAAGAACAGTTGCATTAAGCTTGTATACTCACTATTTTGGGGTCCTAATATGTAAGGTTTATCATGTTATTTGTTTTTTATATAATAATAAATGCTCTAGGCTTCATTACACTGTGCTTCATATACTTTATTATGCTAACTTCATTAAAGATACACATACTAATTGGGGCTTAAAAGGCTTGTTTGACTTAAGAAAAATTAATAAATCTGATTTACTTTAAAGCTGCAGAAGAAAGAAGATCAGCAACTGGAGTCTAAAAAAAGTACCAGCCCTAAAAAAGCTCCAGAGCCCGCTGTTGATCTTCTAGGACTCGGTGAGTAATAAAAGAAATGCAGGCCACTATTAGAGTTACAGAACAACTATTATATACAGGCCACTATTACAGTTACGGACACCTTTACTTGAAATGAGTCTAATGGCTCTAGTGGCAGTATGCCAGAAGATACCTGTTAATTGAACTTGGAAATGGCGGGATTAGTTTGCTGAGTTACCACAGAAAAGGAAATCTTTAATAAGGGAGCTCGTGTCTGCCAGCACTGCCTTCCCCGAAACACAGGTAATGAGTTCCTTGGGGAAAGAAGAGCGCCAGTCATCGTCAGAGGCCTCACAGGGGCGACAGCTCCGCGTGTCGATGGCATAGGTTCTCTTCCCCACCCCCACCTTTCCCTTTATTTAGTTGTGTTGGGGGGTTGGGCTCCCTTAGGAAGATAATTCAGGGGTAGCCTTACTTCAAATGTGCTGGTTTAAAACAAGACTTGATTTTGGTTAACTGAAGCAATATGCTTTATACCAAGCTCTAGTGGCTGGATTCATTTCATGTGTCTGGTAACAGTAAGAAGCGCTCATTTTAATTTAATGTCATATTTATTCTCATGGCTGACAGGTACGTGGTGTCTGGCTGGTAAGTAAACAGGCTCCATTCAAGGAGTGCTTGCACTGTGCTTATCTACAAACATCGGCTCTTTTTGCATTTTTCTCCTCCTCTTTCTAAAATATATTCAGAAATGGTTATTTTTAGTGATATCTGAACCCGAGCAATAAATGATTAAATTTTGGAGGGGAAAGATGAACATTAAAGGAAAATAATGAAAGATAGTTGGAGGAGAGAGATGAACGTCATACCTGCTTTTCTGAGAATTGATCTTAGTTCTTGCTGAGTACATTGTTTTTTGTAGTAAGATTTACAGTTGAATGTTTTATTCATTTCTTAAAAAGCTGGTATATCATGTACATATACTCCCTGTAGGTAAAATCTTCTACGGTGGTGAAAATAAGTAGTATATTAGAAATATAAAAAATAACTAATTTTAAAAGTAGGACGTCAGTCCATGGACTCTAAATATAACCATGTTAAATTCTAGACCTTATAATTTCTGTATTTTATTTCTCTTGCTATAAGTGAGAGAAAGGGAAAAAAAACTTATTACCAAAGTAAGAAAATAACTTACTGAAACTATATGCATTTTCTCTTTACTGCAGCCTTTCCCTTCCAGTCTAAGTGCCTGGCTTATTAGTTTAGAACTTAGAAATGTAAGATATAAACTTTAATCCTACATACTCATTCATTGAATCAGGAAATACTTATTGTCTACTGTGTGTTCAGGGATCATTATAGGCACTAGGGAGATACTGTGAAAGCAAACAGATAAAAATATCTGACCTCCTGGAGCTTTCATTTTGTCTGGGGGAAAATGAATTAGTTAAATATATCATGGGTAATATATAGTAAGTGCTATAAATAAAAGAAAGCAAAAACGGGGATTTTAATTTTAAATAGGGGGCTCGGGGTTGGGGGCTCACTGAGAGTGCATCGGAGCAAAGACCTGTAGAGGTTGTGGCTCTCTGGACTCGGGGGCAGGAGCATTCAGAGCAAGAGGAGAGGAAGCTGGGAAGGCTGTGCAATAGCCGCTTGCTGTGGGCGAGGACCGTCAGGGACAGTGGGCGCCGGCGGGGACGGAGGGCTGGGCCGGGCTGAGGAGAGGCAGGTGGGCGGGGACAGCACTTGGGCTTTTATTCTTTGTGCTAGAATACGTTGCAGGGATTTGAGCAAAGAAGTACATATCTGACTTTAGTTTTCAAAGAATCATTGTTGCTATTATGTTACAAACAGATTGTAACAGGGAGACAGTAAGGCTGGAATCAGGGAGACAGTAAGGAAACAATTACAGTAGTACAGGTGAGAGATGACAGTGGCTTAAAGTAGTTAGTGGTGGCCTTGGAGGTGACAAGAAGTAATCAGGTTGTGGATATATTTTAAAGATAGAGCCAAAAGCATTTGATGACCAATTGAAATTATAGGATGTTTACCTTTGGGAATGAACCTGTAGAAGAGACAAATCTGCTGATTCAGGAGAAGAAAAACTGCTGTAGCGATGTCTTGACAGGAAGAGGGGATGGCATCTAGTAGACAAATGGAGTAGCTGGCCCTCATATACTCAGCTGTTGCTGTGGTGATGTTGCATAGTGAATAATGCAGAGACCCGAGACCTCAACAGCTTGTGTCAATAAACATATTTATTTCTCTTACTCTCAGGTCTGTTGGTCAGTGAGGCATCTCTCTCCTAGAACTTCGTCTGATGTGCTTTCTACCTTCCTGGTTATTGCTAGGAACTGCTTATGCCATATTGGGTCACCGTTTGCAAAGCTCCTTTAAATGTTTCCCTGTCTCCCACCGCCCAAATGCAAAGGCAGTCCCGCCCGCCCCAGGGTGTGGTGTAGGCAGCACCCCTCCCCTGGCCTCGGTGTTGGTGAGAGTCCACTGCTGCTGTCCGTGCTGCCTGGCAGAGGGCCCCAGAGCCTCAGCGGCTCACATCAGTTAACATTTCTTCCTCTCAGTCATGGGCCTACGGGTCTCCTAAAACAGCTCTGTTAGACAGTGAGAGAGCTTCAGGAAACTGTCTTTAGGGGAGAATCCAGATTCATTTAGGACAGGAAGATAAAGGGAATGTTTGAAGAACAGATACAGGATATGTAGGGTTTTGCTGGTGACTGGCAGTTGCAGGTTGTATGCTGGAAGAGTCCCATAGGTGGCAGGGGTGGGAGATGAGGTCAGAGGAGGGGTATCTTGCTAATGGAGTTTTAGTGGCAGGGGATGGGGTGGGGTGGCATCTTTACCCAGAGCACATACAACTTTTCACTCCTGCTGGTTATCAATATTCTAAATTCTTTTTTAAAATTATTTTCAGACTTTTATTAAGAGCCGTGTTTAGCATGAGATTTGATGAGTTCATGAAAGTCTAGGAGACCACAGAAAATAAAGGTTCCTTTCAGCTTAAAACAAGCAGTGGTCCTAAGTCAGTATTGATTATATGTGTCTCCCTACAACAGCAGACTGTGTTTCTGCTGCCCAAAGTAAGCCTGCTCTCCTCCCCTAGTGGGACTCTGATTTTCCCCCCTGAATCTGGCAGGGTATAGGGAGCAGGTGCTCTGAATTATGATTTCTAGTCATGCAACAATGACTGCATGTCCCCATGTGAGTGAGACCAGAACAGACATTACTTCAATCATTTGCAGAAAATACTGAGAAAGCCCCACAGAATTAGTTGTTAAACGACCGTGGTGAGCCATGAATCCCAAGTTTACTGTTTGTGTTCAGGATCACTTTAATAGTCTCCTCATTGGGTAATAGTTAAGACCAGCTTTTAGTGACTCAGCCTCCCCTTTAAATGATGCTTTGGTGAGTCCATGCTTTTGTTTTTTTCCTTCAACCTCAGCTTAACCTCCTTTCTTCAGCTCACCTTTCCTGATATCCTCCCCCTCCCAAGGTCAAACATGAAGTGCTCTCTCTATACTTCTTAGAAAGGGTCAGTCAGTCAGTTTTTCCTGAAAAGGGCCACATATGCCTGATTTTGCAGGCCTTACGGTCTCTGCTGCAGCTACCTAACTTTCCCCATTGGGATGTGTGAGTCGCTAGAAACAAATACATAAATGAAGGAGCATGGCTGTGTCCCAAAAAACTTAAAAACTAGGGAGTGACCTCTGATTGTTGATTCAGTGTTCATGAGCATACGTACAAGGACTGCATCATATTTAGGTGTTAATTCATATTTCAGGCCTGTGGGAATACTGGTCAGTGCTTTACTCTCTAACACCGAAAGTGGGTTGGGTACTTAGATCCTGGAGCTAACCTGATATCTTAGGGCCCCTCTTGTCTAAGGAGGATCTAACAATCCCTGAATGCAGTAGACACAATCAGGCTGCAGGCACAGACTGGACTTGACTGTGGTGCCCTCTTTGTTGGAAGACACCCCCACCTGTGTAGTTGGTCTAGACTCGGAATTACCCATACTTTGTTGACTTAGTTTTCAGATGATAAAAATTGACAGACTGCTTAGCAGTTAGGATAATCCCCACAGACTATACTTTGATTCAGCAGTGGTGGTGCTTCTTTTTTTTTTTTTCTGTAGACGAGAATAAAATCTTCCAGGGTGAGCACATGCTCTAAGCTTAAGTCTTGAGAGGACTCATAAGTTGCTGGTGGTAAATGTGACCATACAGGTCTCAGTTCAGTCTTCCGCCCAAGGTGGAAGGCCCCCGCAGGGTGTGTGTCTCGCGGCCATCCCTGAGCTGCGGGCACGCTGCAGAGCAGCCGGGCCATCCCTGTTGTGTGGAGGCGGGTGCCCGGGGCGGGCCGCCGAGGGGGCCTGAGAGGATGGCGTCCTGCGCGAGGAGGCGTGTCACAAAGAATCCACGTGAACTTGGTAATGAAACTCTCACTCACCACTTAAATAAAATTACTCTTGTGCTTACCCACTTTAACCTAAGGAAATTTCTTCCTAAACATTCATGAGTTTAATTTTAAATACTGAACTACATAGAGAGGTAGATAGATTCCCTCACTTTTTTCTTTGTTGAAAAGCTCAAAGGAATATACAGCTTCGGGCACATTTTCAAGTTTTTCATCTCAGTCCTGGCCTCAGTCTTAGGCTCCGGACCTTGTGGGCAGCAAGTGGGTGGTGCAGCTCCCAGCGCTTCTTCCTCACAGGATCCCATCCAAAGGGTGGTTTATCTTCACAAGTCTCTGTTCTCAGGAAGGAAAACTTTCCCTAGAAAACCCCCCCAGCAGAATTCTCAGGGCCTCCAGGTCAGAAGTGGATTACACAACCTCACTCTAGTTGCAAGGGAAGCTAGGAAAACAATATTCAGCCTTGAGAGTGGGCCCGGGTGGGCTTTGCAGCCATAGCGCCTCATCGTTATGGCAGCCTTTCAGGGCGTAGAATATTTTACACACACGCACACACACACTTTTCCCTCCCTTTTTCCTTTTTTTTTTTAACAGACCAGAAAATTGAAGCTAACAAGAGTTAAACTTCTAAAAGTTTACTTTTAAGTTAACTTCTAAGAAGCTTGTAGATGATATATATAACTGGGATTCAAACCTAGGTCCAACTCCAAAGTCCATTCTCAGCTCTTAAGATGAACCACAGCAAGGTGTTTGACACAAGTATTAAATTATTATCTTGGTCCTTAAAGAAGAACTTAGGGAGCACGTACCATGTGCTAGCACTGCTTTGAGTTTTACAGATAGTCACTGAATCTTTGCAACAACACTGAGGTTTGTGAACTATCATTATTTCCATTTTACAGGTGAAGAAACTGAGGCACAACAAGGTTAAGTTGCCCAAAGTCACTCAGCTAGATTACAGGGTCAGGCTCGTGTTCTTAACTATCACACTACATTGATCTATGATAGAAAGTAGACCTCCAAGACTACCAGGTGACATGATGCCATGCGAAGCAGACCTCAGGCCCGTTTGTCGGACTGACAGCTGATGGCACTGTGTCCTGAGAGGAGCACTGGATTCAGAGGCAAGACACTGGTTCGGGCTCTGGCATTTTCATCTGGGAATTGGAAGTAAGGACCCCTCTGTAGTTGATGGCCAGAATATAAATGAATGAATAAAACATGAAGCGAACAGCACAGAAACCTCGCACAGTGCTGTGCCAAGGCCACCAGGACACGGTTTGGGCCTTGAAGGGATGAGCAGGGTGCGGACTGGAATAATGCTGACTTCGGGACTCCTGCTGGGAAGCACGGTCTTTGGCCTGTGGGGGATTTGTAGCTCCCTCAAAGCACAGAGGAAATGGGAGGGCCTCAGAGAAACTTAGTCTGTCACCATTTACTACACATTTAAAAGGAGATTTGTTTTATTCAATTTGGTTTCATATTCATATTTCTTGTGAGGTTGTAGAACACTACAGAAGAGAGGGAGAGAGAGAGAGAGAGAGAGAGAGAGAGTGTGTGTGTGTGTGTGTGTGTGTGTGTCTGTGTGTGTGAAGTTTAACTCATTTCTATGACATTTACTCCCTAAGCCTCTTCTCAGAGCTCTGAGTCCACGTGTGTACTGCCACAGGGCTCCTCTCAGCAGCACCGGGGTGTCCATTTATAAGGGCAGCCCTCTCCCCCCAGCTGGCCCGATGGCAGGCGTGTGCAGCGTGGACAGGCTTGGAAGGGGAGGACAGCTAGAGGGTTCAGACCATCTTTAAGGCCACTGAAGCCATTTTATAGTAAGTTAGCCTAAATGCCACCTAGTTATCAGGAAGAAAAATTTAAAAATAAAAATAGTTTCACATAACTCTGTCAGTTTATTTTCTTAGCATTTGAAAACAATTTAAAGCTTGAACATTTTAATATGGTTTAAAAAGAATTTATGACTTTTTACAAAGTTATACACATGAGAGTCTGTTCCATTTCATACAAATCATGTGTTTTGATATAAAGGAATTCCAAATAGCATTTTTATTAAGGAAGAAGCTTTACATGTTTTCTTGAGTAGAAAGTCAAAAGGTTCTTTGAGCAACATGAAAGTTTATAATGCTTTAAGAAGAAGGAGCTTTGCTCTTAGGGAGAGCACACCTCATCTCAGGCTTCAGAGACAGCCTTCAGTCAGGGCTGCTTGCAATCTGAATTCATTCCTCCGTGGTTTGACGCCTCAGTAGTTACAGATGAGGAATTAGACTTGGCAGTTTTCATTGTAACAAGGGTGTGCTCAAGGCTGAGTGTTCACGCTCAGTCAGAAACAGTCATGAAAAACATAGCATCCGTTTACTTGTCATGGTCTTACCTGCCTTAAACTAGATTCATAATACATAAAATCTCATGCTGCTCTTTGACATTTTTTTATTATTTATGCAAATAGTTCATAGCCAGCTAATGCCTCTGACATTCAAATAAAGGATGAATTCAGTGAGTATTTATTGATCACCAGTAGAGTTCACGGAGCTCTAGTAAATACCAGAAGATGCAGCTGTGTGGGTGTATGGTAGTCAAGTTGGGGCTGAGGTTGCTTTCTGGAAACGAGAGGACAGAGAGTTACTGCTGGGGGAAGAGTGGGATAATACAGAAGAATTAGTTACAAGAATCAAATTCAAAATCTGGAAAAATGCTAACATTTCTAATTCAAATTTTATTTACCTCAGTTCAAAGGTAATTTTCTTGCTGCTGCTGGTCAGAGGAGGAGCAAATGGGGTGTGGTTTTTTTTTTTTGGTACTGTGCAAACTTACTGTGAGCAAAATCACGTGTTATGGAGGTCGTCTTTAGAGCGAGTGACCATTGGTGGAGAAAATAAGCCCCTGCCCTGATAAATGCAGCCCCCAGTGCATAACCTTTGTAAAGCATCTTATGATTCAAAGCCCATTGCCTCTTCTGGAGCAGACAGCTCCTGAGTACCTGCCGGGCGCCGTGGCAGCACGTGGGAACCGCTGTGTGGGCGAGGACAGGTGTGCTGGCACTGTCTTCCTGGTGAGAGGACGGAAGGGATGGACAGGGTCCTGCGCTACGCCCCTGTGGTGGGGGGCATCAGGAGGCCTGGGGCGATCTCAGGGCACTCAGCTGCCATTAAAAATGAAAACTGGAAATATTAAGGCTCTTGGGCAGGCTGCCATTTGCAGGCCCTGGATTTGGGGGGGGAAGGGTCATAGGCATGACTGAGCAGATGTGGGTGGAGGATGGGCCGACCCCGCTGAAGCGAGATCGGGAGGGAGGGAGCCTGGGCCGCCTGCTGTGTGGCCGGCAGTGAAGTGGGCCCGCCCTCAGGGTGCCTTTACAGGGAGTCGGGTCACTGGCACACGGACTGTTTTGATCTCCGTGTGAAAGGGGCACGTGGTTCCGCATGGAGGCCCCAGGAAAAGCATTCAGACTGGTTAGAGCAGCTGAGCTTCCCAGGTGCGCCCCCAGACTTCCGCTGAAATCTTGAACTTGCTGTAAAACTCTTGAGGTGATGTGAGGATTAAACTGAGATACTTTATATAGAGCATTGTCCAGAATACCTGGCAGTAGAACTTAAATAAAAATATTAGTGTTTAAAATGTGTTGTGCAACTGCAGAGTGTTATATATTTTTTTCCTTATAGTTCATGAACTATCATTAAGAGGTACTTGGAATGGGCCAAGAAGACACTAGTGTTTTGAATACTTTCTTTATTCATTTGGATTGTTGGTGTCAGAAGAGGTGTGATCTAACCCCAAGTAATAGAATTGAGAGTCTCTGTCACCATATTGAGGCATTTCTGGATGAAGGAGACTGGCCTTCGTGACTTTGTCATATTTGAAATGTTACCTGCTTTCTAAGCATCTGTCAGTGTCATGATGCAAACGAGGCCAGTAAATGCGTGCTGGGCATGCCTTCTGTTCATATGACTTGTAGCACTGGTTTTTAACAACTTTTCTTCAGCTCAGAACACTTTAACTTTCTTTGTAAATTTCTGTATGTGTGCAGTTTAAAGCACTCATCTACCAACTGAGTGTCAGATAAAGCACTAGTCTGGAATCTTGAAGTAACGTAGGAAGAGAATAGCTCCCCACAGCAGCTAACTGCAGGCTTGCTGCCTTGCCGCTCAGGTTGAAATTCCCTCATTTCACTGCGTTGTCCTAATTTCTTCTGTTTGCTCATTGCTTTTTCAAAGTGTCCTTTGTGCTTCATTATCCTTCTTTAGGATGTTGTCTCCAGCTACATTTCTTCCATTTGCCTTAGGCTTTTCTTGTACTCTGGATCTGCCATTATTTTTATTGTCCACCAACTGCTGTTCCTGCACACTGATGACAGGGCTGCCGCCAGGAGCACGTTATCACCCACAGTCTATGGTGAATTCTGATTAGGTCTTTGCACAGACATCCAATCCACTTCTCTCGCAGAAGGTACCGTGCAGGTGGATCTGCGGTTCCCTTTGTCATGGAAGAAGAGGTTGCCATTGGGGTGGGGAGGTATGTGCACATGCACGTGCATGAGTGTTTACACCTAAAATGTAACCCGTGTGGATTTAAATATTTTTCTTAATGGCAGTTACATTATTTAAACCACTTAATTTGAGTAAGCCTTGTTCTTTCTAAGTTTTAAAATTACATTTGTGTGGAAAACCATTGTCAACATCTCAGTATTGCTGCTTTGGTGGCCTTTTGAGTGTATGTTCAGTCGGCAAAGACTGTGTGGTCAGTGGATCCTTGACCAAAAGGATGCAGTGACCTCCCAGTGATTTGTGAACACTGTTGACCCAGGGCTGATGAGAGCCCATGACTGCTTCCCTCAGGCCAGTTGGCTTACATCCACCTGGATCCCTTACTGTCAGTGGAGAAAACAGTGGGGTTGGGAGATGAGGAGGAACTGTGATAGCCCGCTCAGTGGTTGTCCCTGCTTCTCTTAGTACAAGTAACTGTAAACTACTGAAAATTGGTTTAATTTTCAGAATTTTAAGTGTTTTCTTTGTAATTAGGTGTGGTTGTAATCACACAACTTTTGGTGAAATGTGGTTTTAAATAAAGAGCACTCACTGCTCTGGGGTCAGCAGACTCCATTCGAGAGCGACATTGCTACCAAACTAGGGAGGTGACCTTGAGATTGCCTTTGACTCAGGCCCCACCCTGGTTTCTGTAACTGGAGGCAGTGGAAGGAGATGTCCTAACCACCTTTCAAAATGGAGATGAAAATGATAACATGCAAACATTCTTTGAAAATGCCTAGGAAATGTGATGTTTGTAACGGTAACTGTTTTGTAACTGCCCTTTAAATACTGCAATCAAAGACATAACCTTCAAAACTAATTGAAACAATTGTTTCGCTTGCCAGAAGAGTAAGTCAAATTAGCCAACATTGAAATCCATTGGGAAAACCCATTGGGAATTTGTATTTACTGATTTGCAAGGCTGAGAAGTTGTTGTTTTTCAACGGTTCTGTGAATGCTTAGCTTTTTAGTAACAAGGAAATCTGATGGGGTGACATCCATCATGTTAGGGAATCATGTGGAGAAGACGGGTAGAGAGAAAAGCAGGCCAGTATGTCATAGATGTGAGAGCAGAGAAGAGCCACCTTTGTCCATCTCGAGGCTGGACAGGAGACCTTGGTCAGGCCTGAGAGGAAGTTCTTTGCCTTAGGCTTTTACAGAAAGAAAATCTTCCCCAACCACTGGAACGTAGTGTCAGCCTGGCAGCAGAGATTGTTCTCCTGAGCAGGTGCTTCCTGTCTCAGTCTAAAGGCTTCCAGAGTCCCCTGAACTTACAGTGGGAGCTGACTTTCCTGGCAGCCCCACTGGTTGTGGTAGAGGGTTACAGAGAGAGCCCGACTTCCTTTGTGAGGAGTACCTGTCTGAGATTTCAAAAGGCCAGTTTTGAATTTTTTTTTTTTTAATGGCATAAGAGAATGGAGCTGTTACAGGGGAGTAGCAGAAACAGAAGTCATGTCACCTTGCAGTGAAGGAATTGAACTGTGTAGGTGTCATAGGACTGTGGGCATTTACTATCATGGTGGAGGTCTGGGAACAACCTAAATGCCCAGGAGTGAAGGATTGAATAAAGAATTTATTGGAGGTCCATGTAATATCATAGAATGCAGTCCCCCAATCCATACATACCCAACTTAAAACCATTTTTATAATGTATTTTTACATATATGTTGTTTTAGGCATGTTTATAGCATGCATAAGTATAGAAAATACATGGTAGGGACACTTCTTGGTGAAATGCACATAACAATTACCATTTCAACCAGTTTTACAGTTTAGTGGCATTAAGTACATTCACATTATTGCACAACCATTACCGACATCCATGGTAGGGAACTTTTAGCGGTTTGAATCTTCTACAAGTGTTGCTTCCAGAGGAGAGGGGTTTCCTGCTCTGGGCAAGTTCACTATGAATTCGATCAGACTGAATTATGGACAAGGGCATGTTGGGCGTGTTAAAAGGTGTCCATGCCACATTAATTCTCACTGGTCACCCAGCTATGTACAAGCAGCAAAGACAGCCCAGTCTCTCCTGGCTCCCTGCTCCCTCCTGCTCCCCAGCGCAGGCTTAATCCTCTCCGAGCACAGGGGGTCCACGCCCTCCCTTGTTGTCAGCTCTCTGCCCCTCCTCTTCCCTCCCCTTCCCCCTTCCCCACCCCCAGCATTGGGAGGAACCCTGTGGGTGGGTCTCTGGTGAGTGGTGGATGCCTGACCAACTGCGTGCTGGGAACTGGGAGAAAGAATGGGTGTTTCTTCTCTGCCCCTCCCCTGGGCCAGTGCTCCCATGACTGACTGAGCTGCTGTCCGCAGTAAACAGCCTACTGCCCATAGATATATTTAAAGCAGGCTCCTTATGTGCACGGTGGGTGATATTAAGGCCAGGCAAGTGTCCTGGTCAGAAATTGCCATATTCTCTACAATAAGAATGTGTTGCTTGTGTAGTAAAAATCACATAAGATTATAACCTAAGGTTTTAGTGTAGCTCTGTGACACTGGACAAGTTAAACTTTGTTTGCCATCTGTAAGTAAGGGTAATTAATAGCACCTCTCCCAGAGCATCATTATAAAGATAAGTGTGTGTGTGTGTGTGTGTGTGTGTGTGTGTGTGTGTGTTGTGTGTGTGTGTGTGTGTGTGTGTGTTTTCAAGCTTGGTACAAAGCAAGTAGTATCCTAAGTGTTGGCTGTTATTTTATTGGTCACGCATAGACACTAAGCATGTGAAGGGTAAAATAAGATGTCAAAGACCAAATAAAGTGTTGCATTGTTATTTTACAGATTAGATAATAATACTGTTAGATACCGAACAGGGTTTAGATTTGAAAGTGTAAATAAGTAAATATTCTTAGCAGAGGATAACGTACTATTAGAAGAGACTTAAAATTTCTGAAAGACATACAGTTCATAAAAGTATTCTTTTTTTTAACCATATATTAATTTTTAAAATAATGTCATTGTCAAGTAATTTTTGAGATTCTACTTTAAGATGAGAATCTGTTTTCTTTTGAGATGGCCCTGCAGAGGCACCAGTGACTAATGGGAACACAGCCCCAGTGCCAGCCCTGAATGATGACCTGGACATCTTTGGACCGATGATTTCTAATCCCTTACCTGCAACTGCCATGCCCCTGGGTCAGGTATGTGGTAAGAAGATTATTTTCCATGATCACTCCTTATTATTATTTAAAAATAATTTCAAAGTTTCAATTTTGAAAGATTTAGTTCTGAGCAGTCGCTGATTTGAAAGCCTGTTCTTTAGACCAGGGGTTGGCAAACTAAGTCTGCAGCCTGCTTTTGCAAATCAAGTTGTATTGGAACACAGCCGCCCTATTTGTTCACATGCCGCCTGTGGCTGCTTTCATGCTACAAAAGCAAGTTGAACAGTAGCAACAGACACTCCGTCACCCACAAAGCCTAAATATCCACTGTCCAAAGTTTGCTGACTCTTGCTGTAGGCAAATAACAGTGTTTAGAATGAACAAGAGGAGAAACGCAGGCTATTTCAGCCTGGCCTGAGATCAACAAGGTCACTCACCTTGGAGGTTTTTAAACTGGGTGTGTGTATATTGCTGAGAAGCCAAGAGTTCTTTCCTTACATTCTATTAGCCATCCCCAAGAGAGTGTTTACTCTTAGTTTCAAGAAAACAGAATAACAAATTATAGCAACCTTTGTACTTACATTCTTTTTTGGGCAGATAAATTGTTTTAAGGTAACCTTAAAACCTACCTTGCTTTTTTGTTTTAATGATTTTTTTAAACTATTTGGAACGTGGTATTAGTGATCAGGATTCATTTTACAGTATTAATGGTAAAAAAATTTTTGAATTGCCTCCTTATGGAATTTCTTCTGTTGGCCTTTATTCATTTTTTAAAGTTGCAAATTAAAATTTTTGAATATTCTTTTAGCTTTATTGAGGTATAGCTGATAAATAAAATTGCAATATATTTAAAGTGCATTAGGCAGTGACTTGATGCATGTCTGCACTGTGGAAGGCTCCCTACTGTCAAGGTGGCCTACACAGCCATCCCCTCACGTTTGCTTTTTTTTTTTTTTTTTTTTTTTGGTGAGAACACTTAAGTTCTACTCTTAGCAAATTTAAGTCATACAAAACAGTGTAATGATCTACAGTCACCATGCTGTACTTAGATGCCCAGACCGTACTCATCCTACACCTGAAAGTTTGTTCCTTTCACCAGCCTCCCTGTAATTCCCCCACCTGCCAGCACCCACCACTCTGCTCTGTGTTTCTGTGAGTTCGGCTTCTTTTTTTTTTTTCATGTTTTTTGGATTCCACGTGTAAGTGATACCATGCAGCATTTACTCTTCTTTAAAGTGAAAAGATTAACTTTCAGAAATTGGGGTTACTGTTTAAGCATACAACTTTAAGATTCTGTTCTAAATTTATACTTTACAAATAAAACAACCAATTTGTTTCAGTATAGCATAATTTTTCAAGTAAAAACATTTCTTTTTTTTTAGAGAAATGGAGCCAAATGGGAGTCATCTAGCTGGAGGGTTTTAGTAAGAAGGAACCTGTCTTACCAGCTACGTGTGTCTTTATTACCCATAGTTGTTGTTACTATGATAGTCACTGTATAATTACCACTAGAACTGAGGAAATAGAGTTCTTAGGAGTAATTGGTTTAAATGAATCTTTATCAAAATTATCTGCATCATTAATGGTTATTTTCAGAAAAGATAGCTTTGTTTTATGGACTTGCTGCCTCTTCTCCCCTCCCCAACACATAAAAAGGGATTAAATGTTGCTACTATTGTTTCAATTAACATTAATTACCTCATGAATTTGTGCAGACATGGGTATGCATGTGATAATAAAATTGTCTTAGGCCAAAATTGTGTCTGTAGAAAGAAGTATTTAGGATATTTGACAATCTGAGCATGAAAGCAATTTCTTTTGGTCTAGCATTTTATAGCGAGGCTGCTTTATCTTGCTAGACTTCTTTAGATTCCACTGGAGCACGGGAGTTGCCTTGCAGCGGCTCGGCTCGGAGAGTCTAAGTCTGTGGCTTATGTGCTCTGGATGTCCTGTTCAGGAGCAGGGCAGCAAGGGCAGGCTTGATTTGACGCCGAAGCAGCACCATGACAGGTGGGGCCCTGCTAGCGAGGAATCGCTCTGGCCTCCGTGCAGTGGCCATTCTGCACCAGTAACTGATGATGTGGCACACAGCTAATTCTTTTTTTGGAACACCATTTTTGAACCAAAATTGTGCCAGTTGTATTGAGCCTTGTAAATATTTGATGAGCAGAATTATCTTTTATCTAAAATTTATGTAAAGATTAAAAGCCAGATAGATATGTTTTCAAAATACCTTTGACAATTGAGTGAGAAGGCAGGTTAAAGTACACCACTTATGCATATACTGGGACTATTTAATTTACTAATTTCGGTGGATCTTTATCATGTGAAAGTGATTGGACACCAGTCGAAATTACTCTGAGCTCTATATTCTTTCACTCTTGATTTTATCTTCTAAGCATAGGACAAATTCTAATAGGAAACATTTTCCTGCTCATGTGAATATGATCTAGATTTTACTGTCTGCCTCACCTATCTGTCTGGCTGGTCTTCCTAAGGGGGCTAGAAATATGCAGCCGGCTGTAGTGTACTGGAGGTTAAGGGGAGCCATTCCAGAGACCCCAAAAGTGACATGGAGAAGCCATCCCTTCCCTATTCTGTCTGTGACAGGCCTTCGCCAGCAGTGCAGGGACCTGCACAAGGGCTGTGGCCTGTCCTGGCGCAGTGCTAGGATCGCAGACCCAGGGAGCCTCTGGTTAGGGGCCCTGCAGCCTCCCGAGGTGTAAACTGAAGGAAACAGTTCCTTGATCTGGGAGTTGTAGTCTGGCAAATGGAGCATCGGAATCATGATGAGTGGATGTGGGCTGCCTAGTCATGCTGTTTAGTTTGGCTTTTGGGACTGTCCATGTTGGGGCGATGTCTGTGTTATCTGCCTTCATCAGAAGAAATGCACCCAGTTCAAGCATGTGACCATTAGGCTGCTCTAAGATGGGCCTGGGGTAGCAGCTTCCCAGCCACTTTGGTTCAGGGAATAGACCTGGGGTTTTGAGCAGCTTCTTAGCTTGAACAAAAACTAAACACAATGCAGAGGTCACTTAGTGAGTTGGTTGCTTTCTTACCTAACAACCTTGAAGAAAACAGTGCTCATCACTCCGCCGTGGTGCAGATGCTCCAGGGGGCATCAGGCAGCTCTGTAAGGTAGGTGATCCCAACACCCCATTTTACAGAGGCAGGACAGTACAGACTGGGTTCCAGTCCTGGCCGGCTGGCCCCGGAGCCCACGCCCTCAGCTCCTGCAGTCTTCTGCTTCCTCACTGGCAGTCAGATAGCTTTTCGCCGGTCACTCTTGTTACATCCAGTATTCTGCCATGTCCAGTTGCTCACACATTTCACATCATTTGCAAAATTAAGTGGTTTGTCTATCTCAAAATTCTTGCTTAATTCTTAAGTCAGATTCAAAACACTGTCCTCCCTAAATTAGTTTGTGAGTGCGTATGCTTGGGTGGAAATTTATTGTAAGGTTTTTAGCCAAACATGTTAAACATTTGAAATATTTTTAAAAATTCAAGGCAAAGAGTGTACATGATCTTTAACTTCTTCTTGCTACTTATCCTGTAGTTGAAGAAGACTCTTACCCAGTTACCACCAGTCTTCACAGAATTCTCTGAACTACTTCATATTTGAAACAACTCCACATAGACAGATGTGAACGTGATTGTATGACACTGTGTACTGGATATAGGAGATTAAGTGAAAATTTTTGTTTTGTATTAAATATATGCATGTTTACTTGTATTTGTGTTCATTTGCCCCTTGTCCAAAAGTGAAGTGCAAGATACCGTTGACAGTGTAGGTGGCGGAAGTCTTGCTGTGTGGACTTCATTCTGGACGAGGGGCATTCTGATATGGTTGAAACTGATCTAGATTAGGTTTATAAAAATATCAAAGAGCAGCTTTTGAAAAACAATTTTTTTTTTTTAAGAATAGCGTCAGCCATTGCAGGACTCTTGAATTTGCCATAGTGGGAGGAACTTGGGGAGGCAGCTGCGGAGGGAGGTGCCTGGGCCCTCTCCCAGGACAGGCCCTCAGATGGCAGCCACGCACTGCCGTTGAACCCAGCGTGGTTGTGTCGTGAGGGACGGAGATTGAACCCAGCGTGGTTGTGTCGTGAGGGGCGGAGAGTCAGCGTCAGCCCAGTGGGTAGATTTAATTCATTAGGAAAGAGCTTCAGGCTCCCTCTTTTATATTTACAGATTCAACGTAGGAAACATACTTTTATTCTAGATGTTTTTATATGGGCTTGTCCATGATCCTTTTTAATGTCACCATTTTACTTCTTTAATCGTTTAATTTTTAAATTTCAAAATTTGACTTGGATTTTACCTAACGGATGAGCTGTTGTTAGTATGCAGAACTGGACGGCTTATTTTGGTGTCTGTCTCAGGGGACATCCTCTGTACCAGCCGCTGCCACTCTGTCTACAGTAACCACTGAGGATCTGGATCTGTTCGGCGAGCACATTGCAAAGTCAGACGAGGTGGCAAAGAAACAACTGTCCATGGACTCCATCCTGTCTCTTTACGGTGCGGGGGCCATGCGGCAGCAGAGCACTCCTGGTAATTCTTTTGGAAATCTGCTTTCAAGAATGGCTGTGATGATTAGAAGTATATCCTTTGTGATTATAATACTGTATTTCTTCCCTGTTTTTCTGTGTAGTGGGTGCTTCTGTTGAAATTTACACAACTACAAAACTAAAACATTAGAATTAACAAGCGTGTATAAGATTCACAAAACTATTCAGAATTAACAAGCTGTTCGCCTATCACTTAATGTTCTTTCACAAGCTTATAGGATGTGGATTATCTTTGAAGAATTATTCAAACTTGATTTTCATGAAGTTTATAACTTTGTATACAGTATTTTCTCTGTAGGTAAATAAGGAGTCTGAATTATCACATAAATTCCAAAAAGCTTTTTGAGGGTTTTTGTTATATTTATAATGAAATACTAGCACAATAAGATGTATTGTTTACACAGTTTTACTCTCTTAGACCATGGCCTCTAAAATAATGAGCTGCCTTTCATTTATGAACTGAAATTATATGACATCCCAACCGCTTCTGTAAAGCAGCACAGCCACCTCTCAACCGTGTGTCTGGCAGCGGGAGACCAGGGTCGTCCCAGCAGGGACGGTGCACGCGCATGCCCAGTGTGGACACTCTGTGTAGCTGACTGCGGAAGACTTAGTTATCAGATTTGCTCATGTTCCTAACTTATGGGTCTGCATTTTGGAAGTTATCCAGCTTGCAGGGTGCATGAGTTGGTCTGAGCAGTTGAAATTTGCTGTGGGTAGTTCAGAAAAAAGACGTCCTTTTCCTGTGGTTATAGAGCGAGTGCCGCGCCCCCGTTCATTTTCTTTTCATGGGTCTCCTGCACAGGTGTGTTTATGGGACCCACAGGCATGCCATTTACCTCACAAGCGCCGGCGGGATTTCAAGCCTTTCCGTCCATGGGCGTGCCTGTGCCTGCAGCCCCAGGCCTGATGGGAAACGTGATGGGGCAGAGCACGAGCATGCTGGTGGGCGTGCCCATGCCCAACGGGTTTCTGGGAAGTGCACAGACTGGTGCCACACCCCTTCCTCAAACTGTGGTCGGACCCCAAGGAGGCGTGGGGGGACAGATGGGCACAGCGCAGAGTGCGTTCGGCCTGCCGCAAGCGCAGCCCCAGTGGAACCTCTCACAGGTAAGGGGCTTTGCTCTCCAGCCTCTCTGTCTCAGAGAAACGAGATGGATTTTCTAAATGGTGTTTTCTTCTATTTAAATCTAACAGTCTGTTAGAAAGAATTGAGTAGTGATAATGTATAAAGTAAAAATTATGTATAGACCGTGCAGGGATGATAGCCCATTTCCTATGATATAGCTTCACATATAGTATTCTGTAATGAATGGTAAACATTTTTTCATTGCAGATTACAGCAGCTGTAATCACGTGGATTGAAAAAAAAATCTTGTTCAAAAACTTCTGTTAAGTTGTATTTCCTTTTCACTTATCCTATAAATTATGTTATGTTTAAAAAGAACACCCCAGTAGTTCAACAATTCCATAAGATATGAATAAGCCCATTCTTTGTCGTGGAAGTCCCCTCAGAACATAAAATCCTATTTCTGCCTAAGTCAGTTGAGAGCCAAGAAATGCCCTTGAAGTGCCCCCCACCCCCACCCCCCCGGGCCCCTCGGCCCCTGCCGCCCTTCCCCTCACGCTTCCTCTCGGGCGTCCCTCTGGTGTTCTCGTGGTGCTGGTCTCTGTCCTGGTCAGCTCTTTTCCCTTGAAAGCATTCAGGGAGGAGGCTGTAGTGTTTTGCTGGTGTTCATTTCATTAGCAAAATCCTGTATACGCCACGAATACTTTTCCTGTTACTATTTAAAGGAGTATCTCCGTGACACTGGTCACTACTCTGGAACTCTCAGTCCCAATGTCAGTAACAGCTTTTGTGCAGCCAAGATACTGAAATACACCCAGCTCAGATCAAGGTGCTAGAGGGGCCAGTAAGAGGTTAATGCCCCAACTCCAGGCATGCAGAGGGGGCGCTTGTCTCTAGCACCCCCGCAGCGGACTCCACTGCCTGCCCCACGGGGGCTCAGACATCCTTTGGTAGATGGGAAGTGATCTGCCCCTTCAGGCACTTAGGCCACCTCAGTCATGTGACAGAGCTTGCCCTGTCTTCATTTACCAGTCTCAGGGGTAAGATTGCCACAGGGAGGAGTATACGTACATGATTCCAGTCGGGAAGGAAAATCCCTGTAGTCTTATATAATGAAAATTAATTATAGATGTTTATGTGGTTAACTAAGAAAAAGTTTATGCTTTATGACCATTTTTAACATTTAGTATATAAAATCCATTTAAGAATTTAATAAAAGCAGAATATATATAATATAGTGTATTTTACTTTCTAGATTTTCCTTAGTCCTTAACAGTTAAAGAACAATATCCTGGTGAAAGTTAGAATGGACTCATGCCCAGATGTGAGTCAAAGATTGCTTTGGTACTGTTTTCAGCTGTGGTTAACCTCTGGGGACAAAAAATTGAGATCACCTTACAGAATGTGCTAAAAAAAAATGGGAGGAAATGAGGAGAGAACAAGGAAGGTAGCTACCACCTTCTGTAGAGAGTAACTGCCAGGGGGAGGGGGTCTGCTTTCAGCCTAGTGCTTTGACTATCACGTTGATGAAAAATACTTATAATTGCTACTAAACTTAACTGTCTCTTTGAGTCAACTTTAAATAAAGACAGTTTCTAATAAAATAGGGCAACTATTAGGAAGTAAAAGTGAAGTAAGCCTCTTAAGATAAGCCCATTGTATGCTTCCCAGGTGAATCAGCAGATGGCTGGCATGAGCGTCGGCAGCGGGGTCCCCGTGGCGGGCTTGGGGCAGCCGCCCCCCACAGCTGCAGGCTGGGCAGGCGGTGCGGCGGGACAGACGCTCAGCACACAGTTGTGGAAGTGAGTGCCGCACCCGAGTTTTATCCGGATATACCACCTGACATTCCTGCTAAAATGTGTCTAGTTCCCGTTTATTCATGTACATACTTTTTTTTTCTTTTCCCCATTTGTTCATATTAAGAATCACCTGATTGACCGTGTTGGTCTGTACTGATTGTGGTGAAAAGCAGGTTGAGAAACCATTTGATGTCCAGGCAGCTGTGCTCACATTTCCTTTGATTCATAAACTGTGTTGGAGAAGCTGCTCAACCAATGCGCATAATCAGTTTTACTCTGGATACAATTACAGCTCTAAGGTTTGCATCTAAGGGAAGTAGTTATCATGCTAGTAATACCTCTAACAGTATACACCCCACCCCCAGATTAGGCAGTAATCCTATAGGAAGGTACTATATGATCAAATGTTTAATGCTATAAATATAGAATGTAAATGTGCCACTGAGCACTGTTTTCTAGTATCAAAATTCTTTTATTTCATCATACATGTCACTGTGCTGTTGTTATGATGTCCGTAACAGGGAACCTGGTTAGTGAAAGGAAGATAAACCTGGATGTTACTACAAAACTGAGCTTAATGAATGTTTAAAGAATTCAAATTTTATCTGCCTCTTGTAATTTGGATCTCTTTTTATGTACATAGTGCTTAACATGAAGACCTTTCTCTGCACTATACGCAAACAGGGTAACTAAACAAAGCCACTTCAGTCCTTGAAGGCCTCTCCAGGTTTATGACAGTAATTGTGTTTACATTTTATGGTGCCTAGTATTGACAAAATGTTATAGCCCTCTATTAAACAGATGACTCCATAGACCTTTTTTCTGTGGGTTTTATTTCCTATGATGTATACTGGCCAATCTTATAAAGATGAACATTGCAAAGTTAGGAATTGAGAACATTTAGTTGACAAAATGCTAATCACCTGTTTCTAAAACCTGTTCAGTTTTACCAAAGTATAAGGCCAAATGGGAACAAATGAGAAAAGTGTGTAAGGTACAGAACAGCACATGGCATTGGTGGTGCTGTGCAGGGCTCTCCAGTTTAATTGCTGGGACAACATGCAGAACAAATGAAAGACACAACATACGTGCCACACCACCCCGTGAGCCTGCTAGCAGAGCCGCTTGTGTAGCCGGGCCGCTGGCTGGGCCCTGTGGTGGGGTAACTGCCGCCAGAGCTTCATCACACGCCGGCCGGGCAGGCGCCCCAGTGCTGCTTCCGTTTTATACCTCAATTCTCACTGTGTCCAGGTGGTACTTGGGTTCGTTGGCCAGGTTGACCTTCTCTGTCCGCGTGTGCCACACGAGGACCTGGAAGGGGGGGAAGCTTGTGGGCAGCTGCTCAGCCCGGACATTGTGCAGGCCGCGCGGCCCGAGGGAAACGCGTACCTTGGTGCAGTTGCTGGCTTTGGGTTCCAGTTCCTCCACAGTTGTGATCTGTTTGAGAAAGTCCGACTCCTGCATCCCTGGTTGGGATCCACGGCGCTTAAACACAGCTTTTGGATTGGACAAGATGACTTGAAGGCTGACGGCAAACCCTTTGAGAAGTTTTAAAAAAAAGGCTTTAAAGTAAAATAACTAGTATACTTCTTTTTTCTATATAATTTTGGTCACAGCAAAAAACAATTTTTAAATACCTACTATGTGGTCTTATTATTAAAACTGCATGGGCACATCACTTGTCTCAGAGTGTCTAAAGGAAACCCGTGCTCACCACACAACACATCCAGGGCAGACAGGCGCTCTGGGGTGGGGCGGCTGCCATGAACCAGGAGCCCAGGCTGCTGACATAAAGGGGTTTTATGAGCTGCTTCCTCCAGTTGACACTAGGAACAACTAAGAAGTAAATGTAGCTGAGGAGCATGGAGACGTAGCCTGACCACCCCTGGGGCATGAGAGCACCTGCCTGGTTCCCCTCCTGCCCTTCACCCCATGTGTGCCCCGCCAGAACCAGCCCTGCTCGCTTTACTCTGGGTTTAGAAGACTGAGGAATACAGGTCAAGTCAGTGAGCTCAAAAATGAATCATTTGGCTTAAATTTCCAGTTAGTTCAATCTACAAAGGGTGAGGGCTTTGGAAATCAGGCCATTTGGTAAATTTTTTGCATTTCATTTTTCAAGGAAACAAATTACTGTCAAGTTCCTTCAATGGTTTAGTCATACAAAAAATCATTACTTGTTAATCTGTAGCTTAACTGTGTGTTAAAGG
This sequence comes from Phataginus tricuspis, assembly GCA_029783875.1. Lineage (NCBI taxonomy): Eukaryota > Metazoa > Chordata > Mammalia > Pholidota > Manidae > Phataginus > Phataginus tricuspis. Next base: position 6,046,986 of record JAQQAC010007890.1, on the reverse strand, counting down.
CTTAGCCATTAAACACTCTACAAACCACCTCAGCAAGCAAGCGTTAGAACCTTCGTAATTTTTTAAAATCTGAAGCCTCGGACCTCTGGTTCTGGTGACTAAGCTGACAAAGTGAGGTGCTGCCCAGAACTAAAGCCTGAGGACAGATCTCCAGGAACATTTCTCCTCAACTCTTTGCCCTTGTCTACAGTAACTGAATTGATTTATGCTTCTTTTTGCAAAAATGCAATTAATGTCAGTACCAGAATGATACCAGGCAGTAACGGCAGCTGTGAGAAAACCACCAGCAGCATGTGCAGAGCCTCCCCAGGAACCAGCCGGGGCTAGTCACGTTCCAGACCTGCTGCCCTCACGGACGACCTTAGCCCTGAGCTGCGTGCACAGCCTGGGTGCAGCCGGTGCTGAGTGAAGAGGAACAGTCCTACAGCATGAGCCAGAGGGCTGGTCCCGGTGCCCCCACAGCCCTGAGAAGGAGCTCTTCCCAGCAGGATGGCCCCTGAATTTGGAGTCATAGGCCTCTTGTTTGCCTGGGTCCTTGTACTTGGGAGAGTCCTTTAACCTTTCCTGATCCTAAAACCTGCCCACTTCCTCATCTGCAAGAGGTGGGACGTCTCACCAGTGTCTGATGTAAAATTAGTGAATGGAAAGGCTCCACTAACTGCAGAGCACTGTTCAATGTCCACCCTGTTCAAGACACTATAACATACAAATAAAAATAACGTTATAAAAAAGCACGAGGAGGCAGGAGGTATCAGCCACCACTTACGACGTACAACGGGGTCGGCAGGTACAGGCGAGTGAAAGTTCCGGGTGGCAGGGCCCGACCGCCTGCGTTTCACACCACTTTGGGAACAAGTCTGAAGCCTTCCTCAGACGTAGCCAGGGCAGCCCCAGGTTCAACAAGCCAGAGGTTCCGATTAGCACAGAAAACGAATTCTAGTATGTCAACTCAGATTTGGTGTTACAATATGACTTGTTTTTTTTCATGTACTAATATAAATAAGCTCCCTCCTTTTTTCTCAGTTGAGATTCTGCCCTCCTCAATCACACTGAAGTTCCTGGTATATGTTTCACATGGTTTCAAGGTACTGATTGTATTTCCCCATTCTCGAAAAAAAAAAGGATCCAAATTGCACAGAAGTCATTCTGAAAATGATGTGAAGCCACCTGGATATGATTTTCTTTGTTTTCCCCAAAGAAATTAATACATTTGTCATTGTGACCACTGAAGAAGTCAGATTAAGTGTATTTTCTTGCTTTTAGCGCAAGACCATCCCAGCTCTTAAAGCAGAAATCTTACATGGCGAAATCCGCAGTTCATGCGGTTCTTACCAGCAGTAAAGCTCAGCACCCCCGCGCAGCAAGGCCCTTCCCCGGCCTCACTGGGGAAGCAGTGCTCCCGGAAGGCAGGGGCCGCCCGCGTGGAGAGGGAGGGACAGCATCGTGGGCAGCTCGCCGCAGCAGCCCAGTGCTTTTCCATTTTCTGATACAAAAGGGGGTGGGGGGCCGGTGCAGATGTTCCTCAGTGTCCCAGCTCCATTTTCTCTGCAATACCTCTGCTCAGCGAGCTTTCAGAGGAAGCAGGTCACACCCAGGTTCAGGAACCGCAGGCGAGCTTGCGGGGGGTCACCCGACCTGCTGTGAAGCTGGGAGTTACCTGGAAACACTCATCCTTCCTAGGCTTGCTTATAGTTTACCAGGCGCAGCCTTTAGGGCTACTAACTTGACCCTATTAAATTCTGCCACTGCAGGTGGGGCAAGGAGTTTTTAGCTCCTAAGCCATTACTTCCAAGATGAGTGTGGGATTTTCTTCATTTCAAAATATTTATGTCTCAAGTATTACACGTACCCTTCCTTTTTTCAGTGAAATTAAATTAGTTTTAAAGATGTTTGCAGTCACTTTTGAGATACTAGGAACCTTTCAAAAATCATGACAGTAGGACTCTCAGTCCTGGTCAGTTCGTAAAAAATAAAATGCAAATGGAAACTGGTTATTCTAATGAACACAGGACTTGCTGACCTCAAGCGGAGTGGGAGGTGAAGCTACGCTCCCCCCAGTCGGAGTGAGTCAGGGTGCCTCGAATGTGCTCACTGATTCACGCGTAGAAACGTTTGTCAAGACCAAGTCCAACAAGCCATTTACGCTTGTGGTCAAGATGCAGCAGCAAGGACTGGGTGTTCCCTTCTGTCTTAAATTAACTGAAAGTCAGACAAGATATTTGAGAAAAAGTTTCCAGGGAAAAAAAGATAAATTGGGAAAGAGGCACTCAGGATAGAGATTTCTGGAAAAGGAGAAACAACTGTGAGCCCTCCAGCCGCCCCAGCCTCCTGCCCGAGGTGAGTTTTCAGGCCACACTCCGCGGCGGGGGTGGGGCAGGCGCAGTCTCCCCGAGCCAGGGCAATGGCACCCGGAATCCCGGGGAGGCCAAGAGAGGACTCCCGGCGCAGAGCGAGCACCTGTACCGGGGAGGGCAGGGCACGCTGGTCTGTAGAGCGGCCCCCTCAGGCCCTGAGTATGATCAGCAAATGCTTATGAAGCCTCCGCGGCCACGGAAAAGAACCCCTGGGAAGCAGCCGGGGGTCAGTTATGGGAGCTCACTCGGGCTGGGAATAGTTCCCCTTCCCAATAGCCAGAGGGGAACTGGTAACAGCTGGGGCACCTAAAGGCAACTTGGAAGGTTATTGTGTCTGTTGTAGGATCAGATTAGCCCTAAAGGCTGTGCCCGACCAACTAGAAGCAAGCCTAGAAAGAATCAAGTGTTTCCAAGTAACTCAGCTGTATCCCTGAAAAAAAGCTAAAAAAACCCCCAAACATACATATATGTATATGTGTGTATCATACACATGTACATATGTATGTTTATATGCATGTGTATATAAATGTGAATACATATAATACACAGTTCCATATAAATATAAACGTGTGTAATAAATGTGATACATATTTTATATATATTAAATATAAATATGTATATTTTGTAATATCTAACAATTCAAAATGCCTGAGATAAAAAAATTACCAGATGTACAAAAGCAGGAAAATACAATTTCATAATGTAAAGAAAAATCAACACACACCCAGAAATGACACACGTGGTAGAATTATAGAAGAAGAACACGTAAATTATATGTCACATGTTCAAAAAAGTACTAGGGGAAGATTAGCATGCTGAGTAGAGATATGGAGGATATAAAAATCTCAGTGATCTCATGATGAAAAATATAATGTCTGAGATGAGAAGTACACTGACGGATCAACAGCTGTAAGACACTGCTGAATAAAAGATTAGTAAACTGGAAGACGTAACAATAGAAACTTCCCAAAGGAAAACACCAAAACACACACACGTCACAGACACAGAATGAAAGGTGGAAGGTAGGGACAGAAACACATAACAACTGAAAAATTTCCAAATTTGAAAAATTTTAAAAATACAAGATTTAAACAATATTTTCAAGCAACTTGACCTGACATTTATGTAGAAAAAACTCTACCCCACGGTTGCAGAATACACAGTCTTTTCAAGTACACAAGTACTTTATCAAGATAGGCCATAGTCTGGGGCATAAATCAAGTCTCAGTCTACTTAAAAGAATTCAAATTATACAAAGTATTCCTCTGACCATAGTGGAGTTAAAATAGAAATCAATAATATAAAAATCTCCAAATATCTGGAAACTACACAATTCTAAATAAAATATGGATCAAAGAAGAAAGCAAAAGGGAAACAAAAACGTGGTTAACGGAAAGCAAAGTAAGGTATCAAAACTCGTGGGATGCATCTAAAGAAGTAAATTGGGAACTAACATTTTTAAAAAGCACTAAATACTTCTATTAGATAAGAAGAAAGGTTTCAATTACTAAAGCTTCCAGCCTTTATGCGGTAGGAAAATGAGTAAATGAGACCCAAAGTGAATAGAAAGAGGGCACCAATAAATGTGAGCGCTGAAATCACTGAAACAGAAAATGAGAAGATCGGTGAAGTTAAACCCATGTCATTTGGGGGAAAAAAGTCAATAAAATTGGCAAATATCTACCCATGGTTATCAGGAAAAGAGAAAACACAAATTACCAATACTAGGAATGAGAGGAGCATTGGTACAGATTCTACGAACATTAAAATGACGACAAATGAATATCAGAACAACATTATGGCAGTTAATTTGACAATTCAGGTAAGAATGGACAAATTCCTTGAAAGACACAAGCTATCAAAGCGCACTCAAGAAGAAATAGTTCATCTGAACAGCCCTGTATCAATTTTAGAAATTAAGTTTATAGTAGAAAAATCTACCTACATAAAAAAAATAAAAAACCAAACAAAAAACCTTCCAGGTTCAGATATACTCACTGGTGATTTCTACCAAATGTTTAAGGAAGAAATAACAGAACTTTTCCAGAAAATAGAAAAGGAGGGAACACTTCAAATTCTATGAGGCCAGAATTGTCCTGATACCAAAACCAGACAGAAATATTACAAGGAAATAACTCCTGAACACAGAAAAATTCTTAAAATTTTAGCAAATTTAACCCAATAGTAAAAAGGCAATAATCATGACAAAACGAGGTTTATCCCAAGATTGCAATGTTGGTTTAATATTTCAAAATCAATCAATGTTAATTCACCAAATTAAGAGGCTTGGAAAAAAATCTGATTATATCAATAGATGGAGAAAATGTACTAGACAAAATCCAACAGCTAGTCATGACTTAAAGCCTCTAAGCAAACTAAGAATAAAAGTGAATTTCTTCAACCTAATAAATGGCATCTACCAAAATATCTATGGCCAACATTATACTTGATGGTGAAAGAGTTGAGTGTCAAACTCCTGTAGACTGGAATGAGACAAGGATATCTGCTTTCAACGTTTACTCAACAATATACTGGAGGTCTTACTCATTGCCATGAAGAACAAAACAAGCAAGCAAAGGCAGACAGATTGGAAAGGAAAAAGCAAAAGTGCAGCAGCCATATAGTTCACAGCACCGATACTGCTGATCAGTTCCTTATGCTGTGTATCAACTTAGCCTCACCTCCATATAGTTGTTCCACTAGCACATTCTCTCTTCTCTAAGGACACATAATCTAATTTCAGCAAGGCTCTTACAAACCACAGCTATTTCTAATTCCCAAAGGATCATTTTTTGCAACAATACCTTTAGAGTCCAGACACAAAAAAGATACTGATGGCTTTTTTCTTGCTAGTTGTAGAATACTGGGCCCTTGACACACTCCCGCTGGCAATAGATACCAAGTAATTTCAAAAGTCTCTACCAACTTTAAACAATAAGAAAAAAATTTTTTAATTTCCAAACTAAAATATATACACACACAACAGGGAACTTGAAGAAAGATAAGCATGTAGCACCTCCTCTCCCCTCTTCTCTAATCCTCTCCAAAGTAGCCAGCTCTCCTTTCATATGTCTTCCTTGCAAAGCCCATCCTACCTTCTCAAGTGTCGTGTGTGTGTGTGTGTGTGTGTGTGTGTGTGAATCTACCCTACCCTCCACCCCTTATGAAGATATAATTCATATACACAGAAATTTGCCTTTTTAAAGGATATAATTAAGCCACTTTGGGTAACATAACTCTGGGCACCATTTTTTTGAAAAGACTATACTGGTCTTGGCATCCTTGGCAAAATAAGGATTCATTTCTGGACTGAAATTCTATTCCACTGATTCCTGTGCTTATATTTAAGCCAGTACTGCACTGTCTTTATTACTGTAGCTTAGGTCTCAAATCAGGAAGTGTAACTCTTCCAATGCTGTTGTTTTTCAAGATTGTTTTGGCATTCTGAGTCCCTTGTTTTCTTATATGACTTTTAGGATTGTCTTGTCAATTTCTGCAAAAAGGGCAGTCAGAATTTTTATAGGAATTGTACCAAATATGTAGATTTATTTGGAGAATACTGCCATTTTAGTAATTTTAAATATTGTAATCCATAACACTGTCTTCTAACCCATGAACATAAGGTGTCTTTCCATGTATTTAGCTCTTTTTAATTAATAAGGTCAAATAATGGTGATTCTCTTAGAATGAAACCTTGAATAAGTTCTAACTCATGTCTTCCCCCCAATTAGTGCCAGGATCACTAGTTGCTGATTTCTGCCATGACTGCAAAGCTCTTGGATTTTAAGGTACCATGGAGCTGGGGGGGAAAGGATTGGAATAGGGCAAGTTGAAACAATGGAATACTTTTCTTACCAAGATTTAGTCATTTTTGTAAAAATCAATGCACACCTTGGGTTAATTTCCACAGTTCTTTAAAAGTTGATTTTGACCATTTTTGCCATTATTCTCATTGATTTTAAATAGGACAGGGTATCTGGAGGTCCTATTCTGCTGTTAGCAATGATGTCACTGCTTTTCTCTTTTACAACCCGCCACTCCCTTTATCACTCTTTTGGGTGGACAGGCATGGAAAACTACAGTTATGTAGAGCATGAAGGATAATAATGGAAAGCTGCTGAGAAATGAAAAAAAATACCTTGTGACAAATGAAAGTGGAAATACAACATACCAAAACTTACAGGATGCAGCAAAAGCAGTTTTAAGAAGGAAGTTCAGAGTGATAAATGCCAACCTCAAGAAACAAAGATCACAAATAAACAACCTAACTTTACACCTAGAGGAACTAAAAAAGGAACAAACAAAGCCCAAACTCAGTAGAAGGAAGGGAATAACAAAGATCAGAGAGGAAATAAATGAAACAGACACTAAAAAAGACAATAAGAAAGAACAATGAAACTAAGAGCTGGTTCTTCGAAAAGATAAATAAAATTGATAAAACATTAGCTAGACTCACCAAGGAGAGCACGCAAATAAATAAGAAATGAGAAAGGAGACATTACAACAGATACAACAAATACAAAAGATCATGTGAAACTGCTATGAACAAGTATATACAAACAAACTAGACAACCTAGAAGTAAGTAAATCCCAAGAAGGTACAACCCTTCAAAACTGAATCTGGAGAAACAAAATCTGAACAGACCAATTACTAGCAAGGAGACTGAATCAGTAATTACCCCCCCACCCCACCAACAAATAAAAGTCCAGGACCAGACAGCTTCAGTGGAAAATTCTACCAAACATTTAAATCAGAATGCCTATCATTTTCAAATGCTTCCAAGAAACAGAAGACGAAACCCTTCCAAACTCATTTTATGGGACCAGTATTAACCTAACACCATACCAGACAAGGACTCCACAGGAAAAGAAAATGACAGACCAATATCCCTGATGAACATAGATGCAAAAATCCTCAACAAAATACTAGCAAACCAAATTCAGTAATACATTAAGAGGATCATATACCACGATCAAGTACGATTTATCTAAGGATCCAGGGCCAATTCAACATCTGCAAATCAATCAATGGGATTGATTTACCACATTAACAAAATGAATAAAAATCATATGAACATCTCAATAGATGCTGAAAAAGCATTTGACAAATTCATCATTCACTTATGATAAAAATCTCTCAACAAAGTGTATATAAAGGACATGTAACCTCAACATAATAAAGGACATACAGGACAAACCTGCAGCTAACACTATACTCAATGGTGAAAATCTGGAAGCTTTTCCCCTAAGATCAGGAACAAGACAAGGATACCCACTTTTGCCATTCTTATTCAATGTAGCACTGGAAGTCCTAACCAGAGCAATAAGGCAAGAAAAAGAAATAAAAGGCATCCAAATAGGGAAGAAGTATAACTGTCACTATCTGCAGATTTCATATTACATATAAAAAACCCTAAAGACTCCATCAAAAAGAATGTTAGAGTAAGTGAATTAGTAAATTGTAGGATACAAAAACTTGTTGCATTTCTATACCCTAATAATGAGCTATCAGAAAGAGAAATTTTAAAAACATCCCATTTACAATTGTAGCAGAAAGAATAAAATATCTAGGAAGAAATTTAACCAAGGAGGTGAAAGACCTGTACTCTGAAAACTATTAGAAATTGACAAAAGAAATTGAAGATGACACTTAAAATGGAAAGTTAGTCCATGCTCATGGACTTGAAAGAATTAATATTGTTAAAAAGTCTATATTATCAAGAGCAATCTACAGATTCAATTCAATCCCTATCAAAATACAATGGCATTTTTCATAAAAGAAAGACAAATAACCCCCACATTTGCATAGAACTACAAAAGACCCCAACATAGCCAAAACAGTCCTGAGAAAGAAGAACAAAGCTGGAGGCATCATGTTTCCTGACTTCAGAGTATATTACTAAGCTATAATAATAAGAACAGTATGGTACTGGTATAGATACAGACACACAGATCAATTGAAGAGAACAGAGCCCAGAAATAAACCCATACATATATGGTCAATTAATTTATGACAAAGGAGGCAAGAATAAACAATGAAAGAGACAGACTCCTCAACAAATGGTTCTGGGAAAACTGGACAGCTACTGCAAGACAATGAAACTGGACCACTGTCTTTCACTATACACAAAAAATAACTCAAAATGGATTAAGATTTGAATGCATGACCTGAAACCATGAAACTCATAGATGAAAATAAAGGTGGTAAATTCTTTGACACTGCTCTTGGCATTGCGTCTTTTGGATCTCACACCAAAAGGAAAGGCAACAAAAGCAAAATAAACAAGTTCTGCATTAAAAAGTCTGCACAGCAAAGGAAAGGCAAAATGAAAGGCAACCTACCAAATGTGAGAAAGTATTTGCAAACCATATATCCGATAAGGAGCTAATATTCAAAATGTATAAAGAACTCATATACTTCAATAGTAAACAAACAAACAAACAAAACAAAATACGATTTAGAACTGGGCAGAGGACCTCAACAGATATTTTTCTAAAGAACACATACAGATGAAAACATGCTCAACATCACAAGTCATCAGGGAAATACAAATCAAAACCACAATAGATATCATATCACACCTCTTTGAATGGCTATTATCAAAAAGATAAGCAATGAAAAGCGTTAGTGAGGACATGGAGCAAAGGGAACCCTCCTACACTGTTGGTGGGAATGTCAGTTGGTGCAGCCACTGTGGAAAACAGTACGGAGTTTCCTCAAAAAATTAAAAATAGAGCAACCATGTGATCTATCAATTCCACTTTTGGGGGTTTGTCCAAAGGAAACAAAAACACTAACTTGAAAAGACATATGCACACTAATATTCACTGCATTATTTAAAATAGTCAAGGTATATGGAAGCAACCTAAGTGTCCACTGATGGATGAAGGATAAAGAAAATGTGGTATGTGTATATGCAACAGAATGTTATTCAGCCATAAAAAGGAAAGAAATCTTGCCATTTGTGACAAGTGGATGGACCTAGAGGGTATTACACTAAGTGAAATAAGTCAGAGAAAGACAAACACCATATGATCTCACTTTTATGTGGAATCTAAAAAAAAACAAAAATCGAACTCATAGAACAGACTGGTTTCCAGAGCTTGGGGGAAGGTGGTAGAGGGCGGGTAAAATGGATAAAGGTGGTCACAACGTATAAACATCCAGTTACAAAATAAGTCCTGAGGTTGTAGTGTCATGATGGTGACTATAGTTAACAATACTGTACTGTGTTATTTGAAAGTTGCTAAGAGAGTAGATCTTAAAAGTTCTCAGCGCAAGAAGAAAAACATTTGTTAACTATATGTGGTAATGGATGTTAACAAGATTTATTGTGTTAATCGTTTCATAATATAAACAAAAATCAAATGTTGCACACCTAAAATTAATATAACACTATACATCAATTATATCTCAGTTTTTAAAGTGGAAAACTGCTACCTATGTACTACTTTTTATTATCACCTTCCAGCCTTGGCACCAGTGATCTATCCAACTGAAAATGAGTATGTTGCCAGTAGTATTTAAGCATCATTTTCACTAGATTTAAATCAAACACAGAAAGCAAAAAAGACAGCTACTAAAAGGAATGGGTCCTCTACTTATTTATTATCATCTCTAAATTGCCACTGTTTCGTGCAAGTGTTCAACTATAGCTTTCCATGGTTCAAAGACTGAATGCACGTGTGCCATGCATGCTAACAGCCGTGATAAAAAGAGTCCTTCCCAATCTCCTGCTTCTTAAGGAGCAGACTGAACTACAGCTTTCCGCACTGACTTCCAATTACACTTCAGACTCATTTTCTAGTGCAGAAAAGGAATGAAAATGCAAGGCTGGGCTATTAAATAGGTCTGTCAATCTGCTCCAGAACACTGACCGAAACTTTGTGAGTGCTTCAGGGTAAACAATTTTTTGAAAATTATTGTTTAGTTTTTAAAACAACTCAAAATCCCCTTAGCAGCAGCCGTTGTGCTTTGAGGAAAACATAAAATGCTCTGCATTTCTAAGAAGAGTTCTTCACTTAATCTACAAGCAATTCATTTAAATCTCCAGTCTGAAAACATGAAACATCACAGAAAACTAAATCTTCTAAGGAAACAATCAGGATGATGAGCAAGGATGGAAAAATCTGACCCTAAGCATAAAAGATGAGGTGAGGAGGCTTAACTAACTGAATACTAAACATATCCTTGAACGATTTTCTAGTAAGTTGGTGGGAGGGAACTAAGGAGAGTCTAATACTGAAGTTTACAAGGGAAAGCGGGTCTATCAGCTCAACAAACAAAAAGACTGATGGGAAACAGACCTCTGTACATGCTGAGCTGGCAGTCATCAGGCTCGACACCGAGAGTGTGCTAAGAATCACCGTTTTGTGCTTTATTTCACCTTTGAGGTTTTCTATTCTTTCTTATCCATGCAGACTACAGAATATATCATTAGGCAACTCTAACACTCAACCCAGAAAATTCAGAACAGGCGGAGGAGGAGGCTGTGTTCCTATTCCTCAAACCCTGTGAATATGAGTAAAAATCTTAAAAGAAAATAAGAGTTTGCAAGAATATTGGAGAAAGTGGAACTCCTGTACATTGTTGATGGGAATGGAAGATGATGCAGCCACTGTAGAAAAAGTATGGCAGTTCCTCAAAAAATTAAACATAAAATTAGCGTAAGATCCATCAATTCCACTTCTAGGTGTAGAACAAAAGAGCAGTGACTTGAACAGCTATGAACACCTGTACACCCATGTTCACAGCATTATTCATAAGAGCCAAGAGGCGGAAACAACCCAAGCCCATCAGTGGATGAATGGAGAAAATGCAGTCTATATATACAATGGAATGCTACTCATTGGAATATTATTCATTAAAAAGGAGTGAAATTCTGACAGATGCTACAATATGGATTAACCTTGAAGACATCATGCTAAGGGAAACCAGCCGGAGACAAATGACAAATGCTGTATAATCCCACTTTCATGAGGAACCTAGCATAGTCCCATCATAGAGCTAGAAAGTGGCATGGTGGCTACCTGGTCACCAGCGGCTGGGGGCAGGTGTCGGTGGACAGTCAGCGTTCAGTGGGTACAGTTTCCGTTTGCAGTTAGGAACAAGTTCTGGAGATGGATGTGGTAATTACTGTGTAACAGTATGAATGTACATACCACTGTATACTTAAAAATGGTTAAAATGCCAAGTTTTATGTTACATATATTTTATTACAATAAAAGCAGATTAAACTTCCATTCTCAGTGAATACAGGTAGTCTTTTATGTTGGTGGTGCTTTTCAGTTATGATTTTTAAAAACCTCTTTCCTGTGTTGAAATTCTCTTCTTGCTTGACCAGTGGAAGTGTTCTCTACAAATAACTTCACTGAGCATTGTCAGACTTTGTACCATGAGGCTGTCCCACCTCAAACCTCCGGACTAACTCAATGGGTGGCAATGGTCGGGGGCACACCCACTGCCGGGCTGTGACGGCGGGGGGCACGCCCACCTACGGGCTGTGCTGGCGGGGGCATGCCCACCGACGGGCTGTGACGAACCACGAGCATAGCTCCTGGACATCTGCACCAGCTGTTCTCTGGCTGCACATTAGTCACCTTAAGAGTTGAAAATACACACACACATACACACATACACAAACTCTGGGCCCAACTTAGAGATTATGGTTTAACCGATCAGCGATGGAGCCCAAGTATGGGTAGTTTTTGCAAAGCTCCCTGGGTGATTCTGAGGTACGCCAGGCTGTGGGCCCCTGGGAGCCCCTCCGCACAGCGCTCTCTGGAGAACAGCTCAGCAGCCAGCGCCCTCCCTCTATCCCTTCCGCTTTCTCCCATCTCACCATTAAGATATAATGGCAGTGTGGTGTCAGAAGGAGTAAGAAGCTGTAGTTTTATAATTCTTAAACTATTTAAGGAAGATAGGATAAAATTCCTATTCAGCGAACAGTTATTCCAGCTACTACGTAGCCAGGGACCATGCCAGGCCTGGAGAGGCGAGAAGAGATGGGATGGGAGCGCTCCTCCCCATGAAGCGCTGATGGGCCAGCATGACAACACACGAGCCACTTTGGGGTGTAAATGCAGGATTCTAGGGGAACACGGCGGAGCAGCACCTATGCTGGATGGAAAATAAGGAAAAACTTCCTGGAAAAGGCGATTCAGGTACCACTGAGTCTTGACTAGAAATTCGCCAGCAAACCTGGGAAGACAGGGCGACATTCCATAATCTGGGCTAGGGGGCAGTCATGCTGCTGTCCACTACCTCAAGCCATCAGCCTGGGGCAATGCCCGGCGGGCCTCGGGTAGGCTGGGGTCGGGGGCTTCACCGGGCAGCGCGTCATGGGGCGGGGTGACTGCTCAGGGGGCTCGGGAAGAGCGCCGGCCCTCCTGGCCCCGCAAAGTCAGCGCAGAGGGACATGTGGTGGTCACAGCGGCCAGCCCGTGCACCAAGACCCCCATGTTAGCAGCCAGAGCGACCGTCCTTAACTCGTACTCCGCACGCTAGTAAGCTGTCTGCCTCTTTAGACTCCAAATGAAACGTGTACGGATGCTCTCGCAGGGACTCTTAGAAAAGTCACAGTGGTGTGAAAAAGGGCGTTTTTCCCCACTGGCGGCCTCATTAGAAAATGTGAGCATCCTTCTCCCAAATCCTTCCCCAAGTGCCACCAGTAACGGAACTGAGAAAACACCCCCTGGGCAGCACCAGCAGGCCAGGACGAGCACCACTCCAGACGCCTGCAAAATAAATGTCGCAAATGGCCTCTGCTTCTGAAAGCATAAACGCGATTTGGTTTTTCAGCAGGAAATTACGAGATCTGGCAAATGTGCTTCTCAACAACTTTTTAAAGCCTCTTGATCTCTCTTCTGGGGTATTTTATCTAAAGGAAGGGTCAGTGTATCTTCAGGTGCCATCCTGCCCGCCGGCTGATTCACCGAAGGGTGAAGGCCCTGGTCTAACAGCCCCGGCAGAAGCGAAGTTCATCGGGGCCCGAAGCAGTTCACACGTTCCCAAGTATTACCTTCATGAATGATCTCAAATGGCTACAAATGTTGAGGAGTCAGACATTCGCAGAAGGGCAGGAATCTATTCTGCACATGTCTATCCTCATTTGAACCTCACCATGACCCAGAAGTCAAGAGGTCTGACCCCGCATCCATAGGTGAGGACACCTGCTTGTGCCGTGGAGAGCCCGGGGGCCAGTGCTCCCTCCCCCCACAGCCCCCTGTGTGGATCCCACCGCCGCGATCCCTGAGCTGACTTCCCCGGACAGATGGTCGAGCCGTCTGAGCCCAGGAGAGCGAGCATACATCTCGGTTGAGACGCAGCCTTCCATGTCTGCAGTGGTGTGTGACCAGCTTTCCATGTGGCATTTTACTCTAGAAAGAGTTCCATTTCCTCTGTTCTGCAAATGAAGAAAATAGAGGCTCAGAGATCGAGAACTTGCTAACTTGGTGAGCAGATGAGATGGGGTTCAAAGCCGATGGGAGGGCCATCTTTGGAGACCCACTGACCTGAGTTGAAGCCTGGCTCTACCACTTAACTGCTTGCACCCTTGGACTAGTTACTCAGCAGGTCTGGGCCTTGGTTTCCCGACATTTAAATGAGGAAACTAATCCTAGCACATCCCTGGTGGAGCTGAGGACTGACTAAGCAAGCAGGTAAGTGCCTGAGAGCGTCTCCTGCCTGGTAAATGCTCAGCAGACTAGTAGGGCTGCTGGACTACGGTGTAAGAGGGGACTTTTGTCTCACAAAACTCTTAGTCCTGAAGGAAAGCTTTCTCGCACTGAAATTCTGCGTGGACAGTGCGCGCCCTGCACCAGCCCAGCTTGAGCATGGCCGTCCGCGTCAGCGACCCTACAGGTGGGTCCCTGATGGTGAGCACACAGATGCTCTCCCCCGACCGGCACCGAGGGGTACCTGCGCACCCAGAGAGGGCCCACGGATAGCTCGCAGGGAGCGCGCTTCAGTGATCTGCCCAGTGCTACCCCTTGGGTCTCTTTGTAACAGTCAATATTGATCACTTTTTTTAAAGACGTTTGCCTGGCACCCTGGTGGTGGAGACGGAAGCCGGTGCAGGGCAATTTCTCAGCCCACTCTGAGGCTGGGGCTGCGGGGCACACAGGGCTAGGACTGAAGACCGAGTGGAGGGTAGGCCAGCCCGGGGGCGGCTTCTGTCCCAGGGAGGGCATGTTCAGTCAGGACGGGGTGGGAGTGTCCACAAACCGCCGGACACGTGCCAGCGCTGCCATGGAGAAGCACGGGGCCCATGGCAATGGGAGGTACGAGGCCAGGAGAGCCTCTAAACCTGCGGTGCCGGCAGAGGCTTCCAGAGGAGGGGGCCCTTAGCTAGGCCCTTAGCTGGGACCACGGGGCGAGCGGGACGACACCCCGGCATGGGCGAGGGGTGGGGGGTTCTGAGGGGTAGGGTGTGCGGAGGGCCTGCAGGAGCCGGTGCCCCCAGGGACCGAGAACATGAAGGGGGCCGGGCGGACCTCCAGGCAGGGGTGAGGAGGCCTTGGCCCTGAGAGCGGAGAAGCGGGGGACTGCCCACGCTCGTCTGTGTGCCCGACCCCTCTCCCTGCTTCTCGGTAGAGGGGGCCCTGGGGGCAGGGTCGGCGCACACAGGAAGGCCCGGCGGGCACCCTTGTGTTGCCCTCCTGCACAGCCCGGGCGAGCCCCGTGGGCCTGCAGAGGGCCGGCGCTCCCACGGGGATCCCAAGCCTGGAAACCGCAGTCAGGGGGTGCGGTCTCATTCTCCCGGCACGCAGGCTCCCATTCTGCACAGCTGGTATTCTGGATCGTAGAGTGTTCTAACCACCCAAGATTGCCATACATTCTGCCTATAAATTACAACTCAAAGGGTAAGAGAACAAATTAAACCAGTTAAAACAAAATTTAAATATATCTGTTATCACCATACAAGAGTATTAAAAAGACCCAAATTTCTGGTTTCTGGGCAGAATCTGAAAAGGCTTGTTAAAATCCTACAAACCCCTAGCGGACCCTGTGAGGCCTCCTGTCGCCTCCCACTCGCCTCCCTCCGCCCCCTGCCCAGGCTGGCCCCTCCCGCCCCGATGCCTCACCTTCAGGTGACACCTGCCACCCCATCCGTCCCCTGCTCCCCGGTGTCCACAGAGAAGGGGGCGGGTCTCTTGCAGCCATCAGCCCTCAGTCTGAGCCCAGCGTGCCTTTCCCGAGCGCCAAGCCAACCCCAGTTCATTGCCCAGACACATGCTTACGCCTTACACCCCGACCGCCCGGCCGCAGTCCTCCTCTCTCTCCACGTGGGTCCCAGACTCCCAGTGAACCTCATTTTCCACCATGGTAGAATCAGCCATGTGCTCATCGCAGCCGCCCTCTCTGGGCCCGACACCACGCCCACAGGGCAGGCGTCCCGCAGGCCTGCGTCCCCCGCAGTCACTGTGTGGTGGCCGGTGCCCCCCAACACCCCAGGCCTTGGTGTCCTAACTCACTTCACCTGCGTACTAGGAGAAAGAGGGGAACCAGCCCATCCGAGGTCACAATCCCCCCCCTCTCCTTTGGGGCTTTGAACATTTCAATCTTCCCTCGCAGAACACCAGCTTCTCTAGTGCTGACAGACGGGGGAGCAGTCCTCCCGCCCTGGAACCCGCTCTACCCCACCCTGTGCCCCCTGCCCACTTCCTCTAGAGGTCGCTTCCCCATCACGGGCCCCACGCCAGGGAGGGCCCTTTACAGCCCCAGACACTAGGAACTGCTGCCGGCCAGGAACGGTGCTAAGCCGTAGGGATGGGAGAAGCTGGGTGCCAACGGAAATAAAAGCATAAGCAGGGTGGACCACGTCCAATCACCTCCGTCCTGGGAATCAGAGTTTGTCCGAACTCCCCACTGAAGAGCTGGAAGGGGCCTCGCCAGGCCGCCCGCCCGCCCTCTTCCCGGCACGCACCTCCCGGAGCCCTCACGGCCGCCTCCGTAACCAGCGTCCGGCCACAGCACAGCCTCCTCACCCTTCCGTGGGCCACGCTCCCCCTCCCTCTCTGCCTTCTTGGAAACCTATTCCTCAGTCTTGCTGATCTTAAATCCTTTCCGTTCGGCCCTTTATTTTCCCGTATTTCCCTTGTTCCAGGGAAGAGCCTGTAGGTCCTCGTGGCTGCCCAGCATCTCACTGCCACCACCTATGGGACACGGGCCTCTTCCCTCACACTCCCACACTGCCAGGCACCTCCTCCCTACACCCATGACATGAGGCATCTAACCACCAAATTCACGTTTATTTACCTTCTTCTCTCCGGGCACTCTGTCACCAGTCCGCCCTGCAATGCTCCTCCGGGGCCCGGTCTCCTCCCCCAGCAGCTGCTTTAAAGGATGCAGCGCTGCCCACTCTCCCCGTGGGAGCCCACAGCTTCCAGAGCCCCAGCCCACCCACGCCCACAGGACTACAGACCAGAAAGCTGTGGGCCCTTCCTGTCACCCACCCACGAGCAACAGTCCTGTATCACGTTACAGTCACAGCTCATTTTTATCAGCAATGAGAAAGTGTGCAGACAATCTGAAAGTGACCTGACTCACCATGAGCGTACCCTTTGCTTTCAGGGATGAAACCTCAGTAAAAGGGGGTGTGGGAGACACTCTCCTTTATGATAGGAAGTTTGGGACAGGGACTGTGGGTTTAGACAGAGTAGGGTGATGGCCTCCGGAAGAAGCAAAACAGGGTAATTACAATCAGAACATGTAACAATGTGCAGAGAAACTCGTATCAAAACTGTGTTAAATATTAAGCACAGTCAGAGTCACACAAATTCTCTAGGATAGAAATAACAAATTAGGGATATAGGCAATTCTCAGCGGCATTGGTTAAGACAGAAAGGCAGCCTTCAGTCTAGGACCAAGGATACTAAACACCTCAGTCAAACCTAAAGCTGTAAACCCTAGACAACGCCCAGCCACGGACTCTCCAGTCCCCTCCTGGCATGCGCCCGGAGCTCTGTCCTCTTGCTTTATCTCTAAATAATGAGCCTCTCCCTCGCTTTCCTACCTACAGTGTGTGCGAAGTTCATTCTTCAACTCCGCGAGCAAGAACCCCGGCATCACGTGTCCTTCCCTGAGCCGGCCGTGTAATAAAACAAATTTCGTCTGGTCTTTGTGCCTGGTTCTTGGCAGGGAGCTTGTAAAACCCTTGGGGTTTCAGGAGTGATAGGAGTGACTTTGTTATGCTAACGCGGTAGATTGAGGTGGGCCCTGGCCAGCTGCAGGACGCGGGCAGGTTACCACAAAGACCAGTGGCATGATTAGAGGGTTGGAACTTCGGGCCTTCCTGACCTCTGCGGACAGAAGCTAGGCACGGGTTCAGTCACGTGGCCACTGATTTCATCAGTCAGACCTCCATGGCGACACCCCAGTGGGAACTCTGAACACAGGGCTCACTGATGCTCCCAGGCTGTGAACGGAGACCTCACCCTATGTCTACTTCCTGATGGGCATCTTTTGTAAAGGAACTATGATGAGTACAGCGCTATCCCAAGTTCCGTGGGTCCTAGAAATCATCAAACCTGAAGAGAACATCAAATTTTAGCCAGCGGGTCAGAAGTACAGAGGGCTTGGGGACCCCCCGAGTGTAGCTGACATCTGAAGCAGGGCAGTCTGGCTGGGAACTGGGCCCCCTAACCAGCGGTCAGTGCCAGAGCTGAACTACAGTGTGCCCAGCTGGATTTTTACCAGGCTAGAGTCCCTACTATGTGCCCTGCACTCAGTGGGAACTGTGCATGCTGCCATCAGAGGTGCCCAGTGCCCAGCGGGCGCCCCCTAGAGTTAAGATTAAGATGCGTGAAAAAACTGAGAATTCAAAGTTTCTCAGCCTTAGGTTCTGAATCTGAACCAATATACACCTCCTGGGGAGGCCGAAGATTACTTTAAGCTCAGTTCTTTCAAGCAATGGCTCTGATACCTCCCTGGAAGTGGCCCAAGTGAGTCTGTCAATTGAACATATATCCCTGAATTCAAAACAGATAGTTTTGTGTGAACTGCTTTGCTGTTAGTCAGTAAGAACTAGCCAGTGGTCTGAGGCTCTGAAGGGGGAGGCCCTGAAACCCCGGGCACAGACCAGCAGAAGCTGTCGGGTCTCACTGGCTGGAGGGGTCATCTGCCCAGGTGGCCAGGGGAGCTGCCCCACAGCTTATTCCCACCATGTGCGGGATCTGGGTTATTTTTTCTGTGTCAGCATTAGAAACGTTCCCACAGAGTGGGAGAAATCATCACTCCCCGTCACTAATGTGGTATATACACAATAATCTCAGAACGTTTCTTTATCTGAGAGCAAAAACAGCACCGGCAAAGTCCAATTTAGGGGAAAAAAAAGTCAAACTCCCTGGATGACATGAAACGTTAGGGCGCTGACGTCTGACATTCAAACAGGCGTCTAGTGATGGGCTAGGCTGTGACTCCACAGAAGTGCAAACAGGACGGACCCTGGGCGGCCTCCACTCACGGCGCAAGCCAGCTGCAGACCCTCCCGGCGCCTCCTCCAATCTGACGCCTCTTCACCAGCTTGCAGAGACCCGAGACCCGGGGACAACACGGCCCTCTGGGCACAACAGAGCTGCCTGCTTCCAGCTTCCTCCTCCCCTTCCAGAGCCCAGTGGGTGTGCATGTGCGAGTCTAAGAGTGTGCATGAGTGTGTGTGTGTGTGGGGGGGGGGGGTGCAACTTGAAAATGAGGTGGGAAGTGCCATTTGTATCGGAAGGTCCAAAAAGGTTATCCCCCTTTTCCCACAGCAAATGGACCTTAGGTGGCATCTAAGCAAAGCTGTGAATTTTCAAGTTTTAGAATGAGAGTAAACTGCTTCCAGATAAGAATCAGAGCCATTATGAAATCACCCTCACTTAAAGGCTTCCAAAAATATCGATAATTTACTGAAAATTAATTTGCAAAGCAAGTTCATGTGTGAAGAAAATAATTCAAAAGTTTTTTTAGACATAAATTTTATTCCTATTTTAAAATAAGGACAGTTAACACAAAACAAGAAAAGTATTCATATTTTATGATGGAGCTTATGTTTTGGATATATACTAAAATGCTTAGAAAAATCCAAACATCAGTCATGGCATGGAGAAAAGTTTCCCAGAGAATCTGGCTGCGAAAGGAAAGCAAATATCTTGTCATGGGTCAATTCTAATACACCAACCCATGTGCCTTTCTTGAATTTTAGATATCACTATTTAGATCCAAATTCTGGGGAGATCAATGCAAAATACTCAGTGGGTGTCCCAGATACTTGATCAGCTACATAAAATTGCTATAGCAAAATCCAGGAAGACTTATCTAAGTTGCCCTCACCTGAATTTACCTTGCAGGATAGCTGGCAGAGCTCCTGGGTGTAAGGAGGCGTGCCTGGGGCTCTGGGAAAGACGGGGCAAACACCTGTCGGCAGGCTGCTTTAGCGGTCACGGACCCTCGCTTAGAGCCCGGGGCCGGGGCTCTGCTCCGAGCTTCCCCAGGGGGAGGCGGGAAAAGGAAGACTACGTTAGAGAGCACTTGGGTCGTCCCTGCCACTGCCGCGGGCTAACATGAGGAAACCGAGTCCCAGAGAAGCGGAAGCCTGTGCCTAACATCGCCCAAATATCCTACTCAGAGCTACACTTCCCATCAGCAAGAAACCTCATTCTCAAAAGAGACAGTACAGTCAGCCTTACAGCTTCAGAGCCGGGAACTCAGCCTCCTGAGAACCCCGAGGCCCTCCCAACGACGGCTGCCCGACCGCTCCGGGCGCCCTCGGGGAGAAGCTCTGGAAGAGATGCCCGCTCGGCGGCGGGGCCACAGGAACTGAAGACCAGAGGGGAGGCTGGCGCTAGGAGAGGGACAGAGGGGCCAGGAAGCGGGGGGACGGCCGGGGAAGGGTGGGGAGTTGACTGCCTCGGGGCCGGAGACCACGGAGCAGGCCCAGAGCCGGCGCTCAGGACGTGGTTCCAGCGCTGAGTGAGCTCTCCTAGTTGGTCGTCTCCGGCGGTGCAGGGCGACGGCCGCCCCCTCCCACCCTCAACAGCCCTCGCTCCTGCGATTCTTCAGAGTCTTGCTCCCTCCAATTTATTGTATTGTCAGAACACAAGTCATGAATCCAGTTCGGAACACAGCTTTCATCCCATCGCAATTCTGAGCATAGACATTTTGACTGCAGTTGGGGAAACACAAAAGACTGTCCAGGCACAGGCGGACAGACAGACAGAGCTGCGTCTCCGAGCTGAAGACTGACAAGATCAATTTTGAAGCTTCTCTGCCTTCCTTTTCAGGGTTACGGATGTCAGTGTGTCTTTGCTCTCAGCCTCGGGTTTCAAACTGCATCCCTCCACAGCCACCGTGGGCACCATTTTATATAACCCACCGAAAATGAGTCAGTTTATGGTAAAGTAGCATTTTAGAATTTGTGGTCTACAAGGTCTTATTCAACTTGGTTGATCAGAGAATAAAAACTTTAAAAGGTAGTTATACTCAAAGTTAATAAATGTTTGAAAAAAACCCAGAAATTCAAGTTTATATGTTAGCCATTGAATGGTTCATTAATCATGAAAGTTACCAACAGGCGTTAAAATGACTAGCCTGTCGACTGCATATCACATCAATGAGCACGTGACACGCTGTAACCCACTGGGCTTGCAGAGAGAAGTCCCAAAGGGACACGAGGCGGTGGAGCTCAGAGGCAGGGCCACGTCTGGACCCCCCACCACTGAACCCCCAGGGCCCAGCCCACACCTGCCACGTACACGCTTGCTGGATAAAGGGAATGAACACTCCTATCACCTTAAAACCTGATTTCTACTTGAATTTTCCAAAAGCCTATCTCAAAGGTTTAATCTGATCTCGGGTTTTACGCCGAGTGGTTATTCAGAGCCGCCTTCCTCCAGGGCAGGGTTACGATGGGGACTGCGGCTCCCGCCGTCTGGCTGAGCCCCTCACCTGCCACGTCCCCACCCGCGCTCCTCACCTGCCATGTCGATGGCGAAAGGCCTGTCTGCCCTCCAGCCGGTGTACCAGCCAACGACTTTGCCATTTTCCACCAATGGACGTTCATAGCGTCGCCCGCCGACCAGGCCCACTGGCCAGACAGAGACCTTGCGTGTAGTTCGCATCTATAAAAAGGGGAAAGAGATGTGGTTGAGGTTTCCTTAGGGAAAAGAACTTGAGCGCAAAGAATACGAGCCACACAGAAGACATGCAGGGTGAAGGCTTCCACGCGGTCCTGCAGACAGACTGACTGCACCCCGACGCACGGTTCTCCACCAGCTCTGCGCCATCAGCAAGTGCCCCGTCATGGACTCAGCCATGTCTCAAGGCTTACGAGAAATAAAGTGGGTGTCAATGTCAGAAATCACTTACCTGAAGCTAAGAGTGACTATCAGATATTTTCTATTTGTCTCAAAGTTGAGTCTCAAACACACCTTGGATCTTTGGAAGTGAGACGGTTTACTTCCCCTTCAGGAAACTTCATTATCACCCAGTAACAGTGGACATCACTCAGAAGGGCCCCAGGAGTCGCCTTCCTCTGAATTTTTTATTGTTACAGACACATAGAAATCTTGCCTGGGGACATTAATAATGGGACCCACATACAGAACAGACACCAAGCATCTTCCAGAGGAACAGAAAGAAAAACATACCCTAAAATCACCTGCCTTTCGAGACCAACTGGGCCAAACTAGAGAGGAAATGGCCTCACGCAGGCAGTTTCGCCTGGCTGGTCCTCCTGTGCACGCTGGCGGACCTTGTGGGGCTCTCTGGTCAAAGACACGCAATACTGAGGGTCACTGGCTGCATTTCTTCCAGGGGAAAGATGTGCACAACAGGGCAGCATCTTTGGGGAAAACTACCACCTACCACCCCCAGCTTCTAGGACACCATCCCCGGCAGCCGTGCTCAACAGAGCCACGCCGGGCCCACTCAGCACCTCTGTGCCCACTAGAAGGGCACTGAAATTTTATATGCTATAGAACTGGGTCATGATCAGTTAACCAGTGGTTAAAATAATGAGTATCCATCAAGGAATTTTTTTCATGCAAGAAAGAAAAGATGTGGGGATAGATTATGGGAAAGATTTTGAAATACACTTCAAATGCAAAGTCATATTATTAAAGAGTAAAAATACCTGGAAGCTCCTGTTTGCCAAGCACCCCTATTTTACCTTTATTACTATCCCGCCTCACCCCAGAAGAAGGATTTAGGGGCGTGAAGTGTTCCAGATAAGGAAGATCTCGCTGCAGTGGCCTTCCACAGATCTGAATTACTCTTTTTATAGCCTTTGACTTTTTCAATAAGTTACCTCATAACACCTTATATGCCATTTTTTTAAAAACTCTAGTGGGTATGACTGACTGCAGAAAGGAGCTGCCCGTCCTGAGGCCGTCATCTTCCGGAAGGCCTGCTGGTAAGGCTGGCTCTTGGCTGGCGCCAGGGAACCCGGCTTCTAGTACAGTCCCCACGCCGTTAGGTTGTTTTGCCTGCCTGAGGCACTGAGGTTTTCCTTTGGGGAGTCTAAGATATCGGTGTGCAGGGGCTGCCTATGTGAGCAGCCCCCAGTCGACACCCTTAACCCTGTATCTTAAATGGCTTTCCCGGGACACAGACATGGTATACCTGGGGTTGCCCAGTTGCTGCGGCAGGGAAGGTGTGCTGTGAGTGGCCCCCGGGAGGGGGAGCGCGTGGGCTCCTCCAGTACGTCTCCCCGAGGTGCCTGTCCCTCACTGAGCTGGCCGGGCACTGTCACTGCCTCACTGGAATGAAGATCAGCCACAAGCACAACTCTGTGCTGGGTGCTGCGAGTCCCAGTTAACCACTGAACACACACAGATGGTCTTGGGGACCCCTGAAAAAATAAAGTGTACTTTTTGAAGGGTAAAATCTGATACATGGTGACATACGTATACAGCCAGGAAACCATCACCAAAGAAGAAAGCGAAGGTACCCAGCCCCCCTGCAAAGTCCTCCTGCTCTTTCAATCCAAGCCTCCCGCTTCTCCCCACATGCCCTGTCCCCCCACAACCTGCTCTCCCTTCTGTGACTCTACATTAGTCTGCATTTCATAGAATTTTATATGTATGGAATCCCAGTGCATACTTTTTGTTTCTGTGAAAATTTGGAGATCCAGCCGTGCTATAACGTGCACCCACAGTTCATTACTTTATATTGCTGAATAGCTGTCTATTGGATGGGTGTGTCACTGGGTTTTTTTTGACCTGCTCACCTGCCCACGGACATGTGGACTTTCCCAGGGTCTGGCTATGACAGATGAGGCTGTTAGGGATTTGTGCACGAGTCTATGGGCTTCATTAAAAAAAAAGAGTATTAAGACTAGAATGACTGGATGGTATGGTAGGTACACATTTAACTTTTTAAGAAACTGCCAAATTATTTCCACAATGGCTGCACCATTTTACATTCTTACCAGCAGCGTAGTCCCAGATCCTCCACATCCTCACCAACAATGTTAAATTTTAGCCATTCTAGTATTAGCAGTGCCGCACTGTGGTTTTAATTTGCCTTCTTCTAACGACTGAGGATGTTGACTACCTTTTCATGTGGTTGTCATCTGTATCTCTCCTTTATTGGAATAGTTAAGTCTTTGGCCTATTTTTAAAATTATTTATTTACTATTGAGTTTTGAGAGTTATTTATATATTCTGCATACAAATCATTTCTCTAACATAAGATTTATACTTTCTCCCAGCCTGTAGCTTATCTTTTCATTCTCATAATGGCATTTGAAAAACAGAAGCTTTTAATGTTGAGGAAGTCCAGTTCCCTGGTTCGTTCATTCACGGCTCAGGCTTCGGCTCGTATCTAAGATGCCCTCACCTCCCTCAAGGTCACAAGGGTTTTCCTTTTCCTTTCTGGAAGGGTTATGGTTGTAGGTTTCATATTAGGTCCTGATCTATTCTGCGTTAATCTGTGTGAATGACATGAGGGACTAACTGAAGTTCTTTTCTTTTTCTTTGCATATGGATATCCAAGCGCTCCCACTGTCACACGTGAACGGATACGCAATCCCACTGTCACACGTGAACAGATACGCAATCCCACTGTCACACGTGAACGGATACACAATCCCACTGTCACACGTAAATGGATATGTGATTGTCCCAGAACAACTAAACTGCCTTTGCACCTTTGTCAAAAATCAGTTGCCATATGTGTGTGTGCTTATTTTTGGACATTTTCCTCTGACCCACTGGGCTGTTGGGCGATGCTAATACCACACTGCCTTTTGATACACTGTCGCTTTATAACTGCAGCTTTATAACAACTCTTGTTACCAGGTAGTATCAGTCCTCCAACTTTGTTCTTCATCGAAGTTGTTTTGGCTATTCTAACTCTTTTTCATTTCCAGATGAGTTTCAGGGTCCACTTGTCTGTTCCAGCAAATTGGACTGGAATCACACCAACTCTCTATCAATTTACTGAGACCTGACATCTTAACAACGCTAAGCCTTCTAACCCATGAACATGATGCATCTCTCCACTTATTTAGATCTTTAACTTCTCAGCAATGTTTCAGTGATTTAATTTTTGCATCCATTTTAACATTTAATGCTTTTGTGTCCTAGGTTCTCTCCATAGGTGGGGGAAAAAAACCAAATTTACTAAGATTTTCACAAAAACACAGTCCTCTCCCCGGCTCACTTGATCATCAGGCTCTCCTTCCCACACACACTGCAGAAAATGAAAACATTTCAATTTTTTTGTCTTAAATATGAAACACGCCAAACACAATAATAAACCAAGTTAAATCTAATACATACGTTTTTCTTAAATTGACAGAATGGCCTTATGTCACAAGGCATTAACGATAGTACTGTGCTCTTTTTTGGTATTTCCTTAAAATGCCTACGACTAGCAGCTCCTAGATGGCCCTTTGCCCAAGCACTGAATCATCACATCTGAGCCACGGGCAAGCAGATGCCATCTCGGGCTCGGTGCCCTACTGAGAATGCAAAGGCTGCACCCTGCATACAGCAGGTGCCAGAGAGTTCTTGGTAAGCGCGTGAACACCAAGCAGCCCCTGAAATGTGGCTGCGTGGATGCAATCGGTGCGCACGGTGCTGTGCGAGAGAGCAGCTCACAGGCGGGCAACGAAAGCACAGAAGGCAAAACATTTTTAAAACGGGGAAAGAAAAGTTACCATGAAAGAGACTAAGAAACCATCACCACGGGGCCCCTAGTCAGGGAACAGCCACATATGGCCAAGCACATTCTGCGGAGGCTTTTCACTGAGGCTGGGCCATGAAGGACGCGCACGTTTCTGCCCTTTCTGCCCACAGACTACAGAAGAGCTGAGGGTTCTCCGCCCTGGGGTGAGGGAAGCCCAGCTTCACATTTCTGGGCCAGTTTCATGCTAGGTAGGAGACGTCGGCCCTGCTTAGGACATTCCAAACGTCTGAGAGCATGCTCAGAGCTAACATTTGTTCATGTTTTATTTTTGCAGAGGGTTGGGTGTTAAAGGTGTGAACCATGACTGAATGCAGGTGAGGTGACAGGATTATGTCTCCTAGTGAGTCAATAAAAGTTTGCCATTTAAGTAGTTGAAACCTTCAGGAAGACCCAGACGCCCCTGGCACACACGCACTGCTCTGGGACTCGCCGTGGAGGGCCCCATCAGCAGGGCTGGGCGCTCAGCCCCGCAGCCCACTACCACCGCACGATGCGGAGGGTGCCAGACATTTCAAAGGCAAATAGCACAGCCGTTTGCAGAACGCCTTCACTTCACCCCTGGGATCCATCCTTTGCTGTGTCCTTTTTACTCCATCTTTGTTCTTTAAGGATTCCTTGGCAGCCAAGTTCTTTTCTGAGAGGGGCGCAAATGTAACAATGATGTTACTATTACAGTGAGAGCTCTTTCATATAACCAAAATATTCTCAGTACTTAAAAGCCTTGGTACTTTCTTAACACAAAAGAGCAGTTACATAACAGGCACAATGTGGGGTGCCTGGGGGGGGGGGGTAGCTCCAATCTAAAACCGTGGAACAAAGCATTAGGTGCCAAGATAAAGCAGCAGCAATTCACGTACTTGAGAGTTACAATGTTGCAAGCGGGCCTGGCCCCCAAAGGCCTTCCCTGTCTTCCTATTTCTTCAACTTTGTCATTTATTCTGTGTCTCTGTGTCACATTTTGGTAATTTTTGCAGTATTTCAAACTTCTGCATTATTTTATTTGTTATGGTGACTGTGACCAGCCATCTCTGATGTTCACTATTGTAATTGTTTTGGGCACCATGAACGGTGCCCACATAGGACAGTGAACTTGATTGATAAGTTGTGTGTTCTGAGGGCTCCCCTGACCAGCCATCCACCTCCCCCGCCTCCTCCCTCTCCCCGGGCCTCTCTAATTTCCTGAGACACAACAGTATTGAGGTAAGGCCAATTAATTACCCTACGGTGGCCTCTAAGGGTTCCAATGAAGAGGAGAGTTGGCAGTGTCTCACTTTACATCAAAGGCTAAAATGATCAAACTCTTAGTGAGGAAGGCATGCTGAGTTTGAGAGAGGCCCAAAGCTGAGCCTCCCGGTGAGACAATTTGCCAAGCTGTGAAGGCAAAGGAAAAGTTCTGAAAGGAAATTACAAGTGCTTCTCCAGTGAACACAGGAATGAGAAGAAAGTGAAACAGCCTTATTGCTGATGTGGATTAAGTTTTATGGTCTGGACAGAAGATCAAACCAGTCACAACATTCCCCTAGGCCAAAGCCTAATTCAGAGCAAGGTCCTCACTCTCTTCAATTCGATGAAGGTCAAAAGAGGTAAAGAAGCTTCAGAAGAAAAGTCTGAGGCTAGCAGAGAGGTAGGTTAGTGAGGTTTAAAGAAAGAAGCTGTCTCCATAACAGAAAAGGACAAAGTGAAGCAGCAAGTGCTGATGGAGAAGCTGCAGTCAGGTTGTGCAGGAGATCTGGCCGAGATAAGTCATGAAGGTGGCCACCCTAAATAACAGATTTTCACTGTAGAAGAAACAGCCATATATTGGAAGAAGATGCCATGTAGGACTCATAGCAAGAGAGGAGAAGTCAATGCCTGGTTTCAAAGCTTCAGAGGACACACTGACTCTCTAGTTAGGGGCTAATGCAGCTGGGGACTTCAAGTTAAAGCCAATGTGCATTTATCACTCCAAAAAATCCTAGAATCCTCAAGAATTATGCTGCATCTGCTCTGCCCGTGCTATCTAAATGGAACAACAAACCCTGGATGACAGCACCTCTGTTTACAACCTGGTTTACTGAATATGCTAAGCCCACTGTTGAGACTCACTGTTCAAAAGAGGTTCCTTCCAGAATATCACTGCTCACTGAGAGCACACTCGCTCGCCCGAGAGCTCTGATGGAGGTGCATGACGTTCTCAGGTCTGCTGACATAATATCCATCCTGCAGCCCATGAATGCCAGAGTCCCACTCACAAGTGAGATAATATATATGCTTATTGTTTAAGTCATTTTTTGATTGTTTAAGGTGGGTTATGTGACTTTTAGTGAAAATTCTCCTGTTTGCTACATTTGCCATGTTCTTGTCTCGAAACAGGTATAGACGTCTTCACATTCACGTCCAGAGTGAAGATTCTTGACAAGAGCTCCTGGGGATGTCGCTGTTTTGGGCTGTCAGTTTGGTTCAATGCTATAAAAGCTTTAATTGCTGATCCAGGGAAAAGTATGGTGTGATTTTATGAAGATAAACCTAAGGTATCTGACAAACACATGTGCCTGAATGGAGGGGGGCAGACAGCATCAGGGACCCCTCCTCAGGGGAGCTGGAGATGTCCTTTGCATGACTCATGTTTACTGGGACCTAATTCACAAGAAAATGGGAACTCTCCATTCTGGTACAGTCTTTGACTGAACAGTCTCTATGGGAGGTATGAGTGGAGTTTTAATTTTTTTCATTGATTAATAAGGCACCAGAGTGCTAAGATGTTCAATAAAGCAAAGTACCTCACGGCAAATTCTAACTTCTCAACTTAAGAGAGCACTTGTGAGAATTACAGTTTGAAAAAAAAGGTTTCCCAATAAGAAGCAGTAGATTAGAGATACACAAAGCAAAAATAGGTTTTTAAAACATTTTACAGCATGGAAAAATAGAAAAAATATATATTACCTAATGCCATTTATGCACATGGAAAATATTGCACACAGAACACTATACATATCACAAGGATACATATAAATAAAATAATCCACAGCATGCACATTATGATAGATGCCTGAAGGTTAAGGATAAAGGAAATAAACAGAATAAGGAAGGAAACTTGCAAAGGATGATGTCAACAGCAGGTTAGGACTGGGAACTGTGATCAACTCGACCTCTATTCCTGAAATCTAAGAGAGAGAAAAAAAATTTCAGGTTCTCCTGATGGAAAATATACTCAGAATAAGTGACAAATGAATAAAACAGGAACAGTGAGGGAATCCTTTAAGATTACAAACACTCTCAGAAAATATTTAAAAGGAAGAACTTGACAGAACTCTTCCTAGAGTAGCAGGACTCATAGCAAGAGAGAAGTCAATGCATATAGGCATAGAAACCCATGCCTAAATGGTCAATTAATCTACAACAGAGGAGGCAAGAACAAACCAAAAGGAAAAGACAGTCCCTTCGAGAAAAGGTGCTGTGAAAATTGGAAAGCTACCTGCAAAAGAATGAAACTGGACCACTTTATTACACCATAAACAAAGTAGAAGAATACTTTACGAAGTTATTCTGACCAACCTTAACTTTGGCCAAAAAATTGGTGCAGCCAGAAGAAAACCTAATTCAGAAAGTCCAATTCTCTGTCTGTCTCACACACACGAATGCAGAAGCTCTTTACTCAGCACAAGATTAGTATCAGGGTTTATTTAAGTAAGGCTTTGTTTACAAATAGTAAGTCCTTAACTGGGAAAAGAGTTTCAGAAAAGCAAAATAGATAAAGAAACAAGAACCAACTATATGTTATTTAGAACAGACATACTTTAAATATAAGGACAGAGATAGGATAAAAGTAAAAGGATAGAAAAAGGATACCATGCAGACAGTAAGCATATGAACACTTTATAGTTGACATATTAGTTTCAGTTGTACAACATAGGGATTTGTATTCCTGCACATTCTCACCTCAATAAGTAGTTACCATCTGTCACCAAAGTTATTAGTTTTATTAGTATCAGATAAAGTAGCTTTCAAGCCAAAGATTACCAGAGATAAAGAGAGACATTTCATAGTGTTGAGTCAATTCATCAAGAAAAAAATAACAAATCCAAGTGTATGCACCAAATGAAATAGCTTCAAAATACATGAAGCAGTCACAGCAATCAGACAACAAATAAAAGGCATCCAAATTGGTAAGGAAGAAGTAAAACTGTCACTACATACAGATAACATTAATGCTATATATAGAAAACCCTAAAGACTTCAACAAACACTGTTAGGATAAATGAATTCACTGAAATTGCAGGATAAAAAATCAATATACAGAATTCCGTTATGTTTCTATATACTAAAAACAAACAGAGAAATTAAGAAAACAATCCCATATAATTGCAGCAAAAAGAATAAGATACCTAGGAAGAAATTTAACCAGGGAGGTGAAAGACTTGTACTCTGAAAATTGTAAGACGCTGATGAAAGAAGCTGAAGATGACACACATAAATGTAAAGTTTTTCTGTGCTCACAAATCAGTAGAACTACCGTTAAAATATCCGTGCAACCCAAAGCAATCTACAGAGTCAATACAGTCCCTATCAAAGTGGCAATGGCACTTTTCACAGAACTAGAGCAAATAATCCTCACATTTGTATGGTACCACAAAGGACCCTAAATAGCCAAAGCAATCCTGAGAAAGGAGAACAAAGCTGGAGGCATCATGCTCCCTGATTTCAAAGTATTTTGCAAAGCTACAGTAATCAAAACAGTATTGTGCTCTCACAAAAGCAGGCATACAGATCAATGGAACATAACAGATGCCCAGAAATAAACCCATGCCTATACAGTCAATTAATCTACAACAGAGGAGGCAAGAATAAACAAGAAGGAAAAGACAGTCTCTTCAAGAAAAGGTGCTGTGAAAATTGGAAAGCTACCTGCAAAAGAATGAAACTGGACCACTTTCTTACACCATAAACAAAAATAAATTCGAAATGGATTAAAGACCTAAATGTAAGATCTGAAACTATAAAACTCCTAAAGGAAAACACAGGCAGTAAACTCTTAGACATCAGCTTTAGCAGTTGTTTTCTGGATGTCTCCCCAGGCAAGGGGAACATATGCAAAAATAAACAAGTGGGACTACATCAAATTAAAAAGCTTTGGCAGAGCAAAGGAAACCATCAACAAAACAGAAAGGCAACCTACTGACTGGGGGAAGATATTTGCAAGTGATATGGCTGATAAGGAATATGCAAAATATATAAATAACTCATCTAACTCAATAACAAAAAAAAACCAATCTGATTAAAAAATGGGCAGAGGACTTGAATAGACATTTTTCCAGATAACACATATAGATGGCCAAAGGACACATGAAAACGTGCTCAGCATCACTAATCATCAGGGAAATGCAAATCAAAACCACTATGAGATATCACCTCACACTAGTCAGAATAGATAGTGTGAAAAAGACAAGTGGTGGCGAGGGTGTAGAGAAAGGGGAAACCTTGGGCACTGTTGGTGGAAATGTAAGCTAGTGCAGCCACTAGGGAAAAGAGTACAGAGATTCCCCAATAAATTAAAGATAAAAATACTATATGATCCAGTAACTCCACTCTGGGTATTTACCCAAAGAAATAAAAAACACTAATTCAAAAAGATATAAGCACTCCTATATTTATTATTCCATTACTTACAACAGCCAAGATATGGGAGCAAAGTAAGTGTTCCTTAATAGATGAATAACATACACGGTACATATACACATGGAATATTACACAGCCATAAGAACAAAATCTTTCCATTTGCAACAACATTGAGGGTATTATGCTAAGTGAAGTCAATCAGAGACAAATATCATATGATTTCACTTATATGTGGCATCTAAAAAATAAAACAATTGAACAAAAAAGCCTCCAGAAACAGATTCATAAATACAGAGAAAAAGTTGCTGGTTGCCAGAGGGAAGAGGGGTGGGGGGATGGGCAAAACAGGTGAAGGGGATCAAGAGATAAAAACTTCCAGTAGAAAGTAAGTCATGGGGATGAACAGTACAGGCAACAGAGTTCAGATTGTAATAACTTTGTATGGTGACAGATGGTAACTATTTATTGAGGTGAAAATGTGCAGGAATACAAATCCCTATGTTGTACACCTGAAACTAATATGTCAACTACACTTCACTAAAATTTTTCAAAGTAATACATGAAGCAAAAAACAGCTTAAAGAAGGAGAAAACAATTCACATAGTCAGAAATTTCAACACAGCTCTTTGTGTTTGATAGAGAAGCACTCTAGTAACCAGAAGGGATGTAGAGAATTTCAGCAGCCCTTAACTCATTGACAGACACAGAACTTTATACCCAACAACTTCAGAACAAACATTCTTTTTAGGTACACAGGGACCATGCATCAAAAACAACCATATCCTGGAATGTAAAACAAATCTCAATAAATTTCAATTAAGTGAAATTTCAGATTATGTTATCAGACCACAAAGAAGTAAACTAGAAATCAGAACCAAAGATGTTTTTTTTAAATCTTGCAGACATAAGGTGGGGGGGGCATGGGGAGGACTGTACAACTCAGAGAAGACAAGTAGTAATTCTCATCTCACTACACTGATGGACAGTGACTGTAATAGGGTTGGTGGGGGGGACCTGATGAAGGGGGTAGTTTAATCATCACAATATTGCTCATGTAATTGTAGGTTAATGATACTAAAATAAAATAAATTGTAAAAAAATAAATAAATAAAATAAAATACATGATCCTAAAAAGTAAAATAAAATAGAAATTCAGCAATGTACTTTGATTTAGTAAAATTATGGAAAATATATGAAAAAATCAATAAAAATTAGAAAATATTTTGAAGGGAACAATATGAAAATACAGCATCAAAATTCGTGGAATGCAGCTGACACAGTGCTTAGAATGAGGTGTACAGCTTTCAGCATACATAAGAAAAGTAAGGAAATGACAGATGTAGGTTTTCATCTCAAAAAACTAAAAAAAAGGAGAAAATTAAATCAGAAAGAAAGAAGGAAAGAAACAGAAGAGCAAAACAAATACATAAATGAATTAGAGAACTCCTAAAGCTCAACAAAAATAAAAACAACCCAATTCAAAAATGGGCAAAGATATGAATAGGCATTTCTCTAAAAAAGATATGCAAATAATCAATTAGCACATGAAAAGACAGTCAACATCATTAATCATCAGGGAGATGCAAATCAAAACCATGATTCGATTCCAACTCATACCCATTAAGATGGCTGTTATCAAACACAGAATCAAAAACTGAAAATAACAAGTATTGGCTAGGATGTGCGGCAACTGAAACCCTTGTGTTCTGCTGGTGGAATGGTAAACCGGTACAGCTGCTGGGGCAAAGTTCATGGCAGTTCCTCAAAAAATTACACATAAACTTACCTTATGATCCAGCAATCCCACTTCTGTTTATATGTACAGACATGTAAGAGACTGAAAGCAGAAACCCAAACAGGTGTTTGCACACCAATGTGCACAGCACCATTCACAACAGCCGAACAGCAGAAATAACCCCAAGTGTCTACTGATGGTTGAAAGGATAAGCAAAACGTGGTATATACGCACAGTGCAACATTATTCAGCCTTACAAAAGCATGAAATCGTGATACATGTAACAATGTGGATAAACCTTGAGAACGCTGTACTAAGTCAAAGAAGCCAGGCACAAATTCTACCTTACAGGGGTATCTAGAATATATACTCCGATTCACGGAGACAAAAGATTACAGGTCACCAAGGGCTGGTGGGAGCAGTAAATGGGGAGTTACTGTTCGATGGGCACAAGGCTGCTTTTGGATTGACACAAAAGTTCTGGAGGTGCCTAGCAGTGTGGGTTGCACAAAAAAGTCAATCTACATAATGCCTCAACTGTATAGAAATGGCTGAAATGGTAACCTTCATGTTATGTGTATTTACAATAAAAAAATTACAGGAGTATTCAATTTTTGTTTCTCCCCACTGCCTTTCACATTTAGAGAAAAGAGATGTAACAGGGAACTGAGAATAGGAGCCTATCTGTAACGTCCCTGGATCTAGAAGAGCAAGCCAAATGAACAGCTGTATTTTATTTTATAATTTATTTTGATATCATTAATCTACAATTACATGTGCAATATTATGGTGAAAAAACTACCCCCTTCATCAAGTCGCCCCCAACAACCCTATTACAGTCACTGTCCATCAGTGTAGTGAGATGCTATAAAGTCACTACTTGTCTTCTCTGAGTTGTACAGCCCTCCCCGTGCCCCCCCCAACATTACATCTGCTGATCATAATGCCCCTTTTTCCCTCTTATCCCTCCCTTCACACCCATCTTCCCCAGTCCCTTTCTCTTTGGTAACTATTAGTCCGTTCTTGGGTTCTGTGAGTCTGCTGCTGTTTTGTTCCTTCAGTTCTTTTTTTTTTCTTCTTATATTCCACATATGAGTGAAATCATTTGATACTTGTCTTTTTCGGCTTGGCTTATTTCACTGAGCATAATACCGTCTAGCTCCATCCATGTTGTTGCAAATGGTAGGATTTGTTTTCTTCTTATGGCTGAATAATATTCCATTGTGTATATGTACCACCTCTTCTTAATCCATTCATCTATTGATGGACACCTAGGTTGCTTCCATTTCTTGGCTATTGTAAATAGTGCTGCAATAAACATAGGGGTGCATCTGTCTATTTGAAACTGGGCTGCTGCGTTCTTAGGATAAATTCCTAGGAGGGGGATTCCTGGGTCAAATGGTATTTCTATTTTGAGTTTGTGAGGAACCTCCATACTGCTTTCCACAATGGTTGAACTAATTTGCATTCCCACCAGCAGTGTAGGAGGGTTCCCTTTTCTCCACATCATCGCCAACATTTGTTGTTGTTTGTGTTTTGGATGTTGGTCATCCTCACTGGTGTGAGGTGATATCTCATTGTGGTTTTAATCTGCATTTCTCTGATGATTAGCAATGTGGAGCATCTTTTCATGTGCCTGTTGGCCATCTGAATTTCTTCTTTAGAGAAGTGTCTATTCATGTCCTCTGCTCATTTCTTAATTGGATTATTTGCTTTTTGTTTGTTAAGGTGCGTGAGTTCTTTATATATTTTGGATGTCAACCCTTTATCAGATACATCATTTATGAATATATTTTCCCATACTATAGGATGTCTTTTTGTCCTACTGATGGTGTCCTTTGCTGTACAGAAGCTTTTCAGCTTGATATAGTTCCACTTGTTCATTTTTGCTTTTGTTTCCCTTGCCCAGGGAGATATGTTCATGAAGAACTCGCTCATGTTTCTGTCCAAGAGATTTTGGCCTATGTTTTCTTCTATGAGTTTTATGGTTTCATGACTTACATTCAGGTCTTTGATCCACCTTGAGTTTACCTTTGTGTATGGGGCTAGACAGTAGTCCAGTTTCATTCTCTTACATGTAGCTGTCCAGTTTTTCCAACACCATTTGCTGAAGAGGCTGTCATCTCCTCATTGTATATCCAAGGCTCCTTTATCAAATATTAATTGACTGTATATGTTTGGGTTAATGTTTGGATTTTCTATTCTGTTCCACTGGTCTGTGGGTCTGTCTTGTGCCAGTACCAAATTGTCTTGATTACTGTGGCTTTGTAGTAGAGCTTGAAGTCAGGGAGCGTAATTCCCCCTGTTTGATTCCTCCTTCTCAGCATTGCTTTGGCTATTCGGGGTCTTTTCTGGTTCCATATGAATTTTAGAATTATTTGTTCCAGTTCATTGAAGAAAGCTGTTGGTAGTTTGATAGGGATTGCGTTGAATCTGTAGATTGCTTTAGGTAGTATAGCCATTTTGACAATATTTATTCTTCCTAGCCAAGAGCATGGGATGCATTTCCATTTGTTAGTGTCCTCTTTAATTTCTCTTAGGAGTGTCTTGTAGTTTTCAGAGTACAGGTCTTTCACTTCCTTGGTTAGGTTTATTCCTAGGTATTTTATTGTTTTTGATGCAATTGTGAATGGAATTGTTTTTCTGATTTCTCTTTCTGTTAGTTCATCATTAGTGTATAGGAAAGGAACAGATTTCTGTGTGTTAATTTTGTATCCTGCAACTTTGCTGAATTCAGATATTAGTTCTAGTAGTTTTGGAGTGGAGTCTTTAGGGTTATTTATATACAGTATCATGTCATCTGCAAATAGTGACAATTTGACTTCTTCTTTAACAGTCTGGACGCCGTGTATGTCTTTGTTTTGTCTGATTGCCGTGGCTAGGACCTCCAGTACTACGTTGAGTAACAGTGGGGAGGGTGGGCATCCCTGCCTTGTTCCCAATCTTAGATGAAAAGCTTTCAGCTTCTCACTATTAAGTATGATGTTAGCTGTGGGTATGTCATATATGGCCTATATTAAAGTACTTGCCCTCTATACCCATTTTGTTGAGAGTTTTAATCATGAATGGATGCTGAATTTTGTCAAATGCTTTTTCGGCATCCATGGAGATGATCATGTGGTGATTGTTCTTTTTTTTATTGATGTGGTGGATGATGTTGATGGATTTTCGAATGTTGTACCATCCTTGAATCCCTGGGATGAATCCCACTTGATCATGGTGTATGATCCTCTTGATGTATTTTTGAATTCGGTTTGCTAATATTTTGTTGAGTATTTTGCATCTACGTTCATCAGGGATATTGGTCTGTAATTTTCTTTTTTGGTGAGGTCTTTGCCCGGTTTTGGTATTAGAGTGATGGTAGCTTCATAGAAAGAGTTTGGAAGTATTCCCTCCTCTTCTATTTTTTGGAAAACTTTAAGGAGAATGGGTGTTATTTCTTCTCTATATGTCTGGTAGAATTCTGAGGTGAATCCATCAGGTCCGGGGGTTTTGTTCTTGGGTAGTTTTTTGATTACCGATTCAACTTCGTTGCTGGTGATTGGTCTGTTTAGTTTTTCTGTTTCTTGCTTAGTCAGTCTTGGAAGATTGTATTTTTCTAAGAAGTTGTCCATTTCTTCTAGGTTTTGCAGCTTGTTAGCATATAGATGCTCATAATATTCTCTTATAATTCTTTGCATTTCTGTGGGGTCTGTCGTTAATTTTCCTTTCTCATTTGTGATTCTGTTTATGTGTGTAGATTCTCTTTTTCTCTTAATGAGTCTGGCTAGGGGTTTATCTATTTTCTTTATTTTTTCAAAGAACCAGCTCTTGATTTCATTGATTTTTTCTATTGTTTATTCTTCTCAATTTTATTTATTTCTTCTCTGATTTTTATTATGTCCCTCCTTCTGGTGACTTTGGGCCTCATTTGTTCTTCTTTTTCCAATTTCAGTAATTTTGTCTTTGGACTTCATTTGGGAATGTTCTTCCTTCTTTAAATAGGCCTGGATTGCAATATACTTTCCTCTTATAAGTGCCTTTGCTGCATCCCTCAGAAGTTGTGGCTTAGTGTTGTTGTTGTCATTAGTCTCCATATATTCTTTGATTTCTGTTTTGATTTGGTCGTTAACCCATTGATTCATTAGGAGAATGTTGTTAAGTCCCCATGTATTTGTGAGCCTTTTTGATTTCTTTCTAAAATTTATTTCTAGGTTTATACCTTTGTGGTCTGAGAAGTTGGTTAGTAGGATTTCAATATTTTTAATTTACTGAGGTTCTTTTTGTGGCCTAGTATGCGGTCTATTCTGGAAAAAGTTCCAATTGCACTTGAGAAGAATGTGTATCCTGCTGCTTTTGGGTGCAGAGTTCTGTAGATGTCTGTTAGGTTCATCTGTTCTAGTGTGTTGTTCAGTGCCTCTGTGTCTTTACTTATTCTCTGTCTGGTTGATCTGTCCTTTGGAGTGAGTGGTGTGTTGAAGTCTCCTAAAATGAATGCATTACTGTCTATTTCCTCCTTCAATTCTGTTAGTATTTGTTTCACATATGCTGGCGCTCGTGTGTTGGGTACATATATATTGATAATGGTTATATGTTCTTGTTGGACTGACCCCTTTATCATTATGTAATGTCCTTCTTTATCTCTTGCTACTTTCTTCATTTTGAAGTCTATTTTGTCTGATACAAGTACTGCAACACCTGCTTTTTTCTCTTTGTTGTTTGCATGAAATATCTTTTTCCATCCCTTCACTTTTAGTCAGTGTATATCTTTGTGTTTGAGGTGAGTCTCTTGTAAGCAGCATATAGATGGGTCTTGCTTTTTTATCTACTCTGTTACTCTGTGTCTTTTGATTGGTGCATTCAGGCCATTTACATTTAGGGTGATTATCGATAGGGTTGTACTTATTGCCATTGCCGGCTTTAGATTCGTGGTTACCAAAGGTTCAAGGGTTGCTTCTTTACTATCTAAGAATCTAACTTAACTTTCTTGTTAAGTTATTGTGAACACCGTCTGATGTTTCTTTATCTCTCCCTTCCTATTCTTCCTCCTCCATTCTTTATATATTAGGTGTTTTATTCTTTGTCTTTAGTTAGTATTTGGATGGTCTGCTTTCTTTGTTATGATTTTTTTTTCTCTGGTGACATCTTTTTAACCTTAGGGGTGCTTCCCTCTAGAGCAGTCTGTTTAAGATATCCTGTAGTGGTGGTTTATGGGAGGCAAACTCTCTCAACTTTTGTTTGTCTGGAAATTGTTTAATCCCTCCATCATATTTAAATGATAATCGTGCTGGATACAATATTCTTGGTTCGAGGCCCTTCTGTTTCATTACGTTAAATATATCATGCCATTCTCTCCTTGTGTGTAATGTTTCTGTTGAGAAGTCTGATGATAGTCTGATGGGTTTTCCTTTGTAGGTGATCTTTTTTGTCTCTCTAGCTGCCTTTAACACTCTGTCTTTATCTTTGACCTTTGCCATCTTAATTATTATGTGTCTTGGTGTTGTCTTCCTTGGGTCCCTTGTGTTGGGAGATCTGTGGGCTTCCGTGGACTGCGAGACTATTTCCTTCTCCAGCGTGGGAAAGTTTTTGGCAATTATTTCTTCAAAGACACTTTCTATCCCTTTTTCTCTCTCTTCTTCCTCTGGTAGTCCTATAATGCGAATATTGTTCCATTTGGATTGGTCACACAGTTCTCTTAATATTCTTTCATTCCTAGAGATCTTTTTGTCTCTCTCTGCCTCAGCTTCTCTGTATTCTTGTTCTCTATTTTCTATTCCATTAACAGTCTTTTGTACCTCGTCCAGTCTGCTGTTAAGCCTGTTGATGGCTTGTCTCATTTCTGCATAGTCTTTCCTCACTTCCTCCCTCAGCTCTTCCACATTTCTCTGTAGATTCGTCAGCATGGTTATGACTTTTATTCTGAATTCTTTTTCAGGAAGACTGTGCATGTCCATCCCTTCAGGTTCCCTCTCTGGGGTTGTCTGGGTCTGAAGCTTTGTCTGTAGCATATTCCTCTGTCTTTTCATGGCTATAGAATTGGTTGCTGGTAGTTGCCACGTATGTCAGCTGAGCTCTTTATGACTTTAAAAAGAAAAAAAAAAGAAAAATAAAAAAAGAAAGAAAGAAAGAAAAGAAAGAGAAGAAAAAATAACAACAACTTAAAAAAAAAAAGCCCACTGGGAGTGGATTCTGTGGGGATGCTGTAGGTGGTGCTGTTGCTCCACTATTCCACAGCCGCTCTGCGGGGCCCTTTATAGCTCTGGCCGGGGTGAGAACGAATGGGAGGCTGTTGAGCTCTGTGGGAGGTCTAAGTGCAGCCACCGTTTCCCAGTCGCCAGCTAAGGGGTCCGAGGCTCCCCAGGACTCCCAGCCTGCTGGGCTGAGTGTGCCATGGTGATCCGGTCCTCCGCTGGGCTCCTGTCTCTTTAAGACCACTGAAAAAAGCACGCGCTTTTCTTCTTTTTTTTTCTCCTTCGCGGCGCAGATAACTAGGACTGGTTATTTCATGGGCCTGTACTTCCAGTCCCTCCTGGCTCTGAATCCTCTCCTCCCACCGGTGCGCTGGGGTTGGGGAGCGATCGGGTCCCGCTGGGTCGTGGCTCCATATCTTACCCGCCTTGTGGGGTGCTGAGTCCTCTCAGGTGTAGCTGCACGCTGCGCGCTTTCCTGTGTATTCTGGTCTCTCTTTTAGGAATAGTTGTATTTGCTGTGTTTTCATGGATAAATATAATGTTGGGAGGAGATTTCTGCTGCCCTGTTCACGTCGCCATCTTCCCAAAGTCAACAGCTGTATTTTAAAATCTACAGGACAATGGACAGATTTTCAAAGGAAGTCCGGGTTGCAATAAAAACCCCATCACTGCCCAGAGAAACACAAGCACTGTCAACCCAACTTCTTAATTTGTGTTCTTTAAATCCTTAAACAAAGGGGGAAAAGCAAGACCAGAAAAGGTAAAGGTAAAAAAATCACAAAACCAGTCTTTTCAGTATGCACCGCAGGAGCCAGATGGAAAGCAGCAGCCGTAGCCTGTTAAGCATCAAAGGGAAATGCAAACAACGGTTGGGGCCCAGGCCCCAAGCACCAGCTCTGAGGACTGCAGAAGAGGGGCTTTTCTGCAAACAAGGTTGCAGCTCCCCTGACGGGAAAGGCCACAGGCGCCTCCAGCCCTTCTGTCAGTGTGGAGAGATGTAGCTGAGGAACTTTTCAAAGTTATGGAAATATCCCCAAACTGTCTTCTGACCTTTAAAAATGACACTGGCATTTTCATCTTGCAATGCCAAGCTTATTTAGGTGATAAACACCACATCCCACAGGAGCCGCGCTTCCATGCCCATTCCCGCGGCTGTCAGCAGCATCTCGGGGCCGCAGAGCTGCCGGTGGTGGTGGCTGGGGGGTCTGTGACGTTTGCCCCTGGAGCCTCTCCACAGCCCCTGCAGCCACTGGCTTCTGACAGAGGCGGATGTCCAGGCGCATAGGGAAGATGCCGTTTGCCCACCTTACAGGTGTATCACCTCATTTAACCACCCCCCCCCCCCCACCGCCGCCAGGCAGTCAAAAACCCACATATAAATTTTGAGTTCCCAAAATCTGAATTACTGATAATAGTCTACTGTTGACTAGAAAGCCTTATGGATAATATAAAAGTTGATGAACATATTTTGTATATATATTATATCCTGTATTCATATAATAAAGTAAACCAGAGAAAATAAAATGTTTTTAAACTGTCCCAAATCTCCAAAAAATTTTCCAACATACTAACTGGAAAAAAATCTGTGCATTAGTGGACCTTCCCAGTTCAAACCTGCGCTGTTCAGCAGCAACTGTATTATATTTGTATTTGGCAGAGAAAGCTATGAGGAAGCTGATTCTTAGGGCTTTTCCCCATTTGTAAAGATTTTGTCGTTCTTACCTTAAAGACATCATGACTATTTAACAGCAGTGTGCATGTGGACATGCCTGGGGCGTGTGTGGTGGTGGGTGGGGGGGTGCGGGTGAGGTGAGGTGGGTGGGGGGTGGCTAGCACAGAGTAAACAATGAAAATGTCAGTTCCCCTGGGGTCCTGAGGCATTAGGGCTGAGGGCTTCTAGTTCAGCCAGGCCCGGAGCCCACATTTTCCAGTTCCTGACTTACTGCTTCTTCTAGAAAACAGCAGTTTTCAGACTGTGGGGAGGGGTGCATGGTCCCTGATCACATACCAAGAATCTCCATGGAATATGTGAGCACAGAGAGCTTTAAGAGAATAAATTCCCAGACCATCGGCTTTCCTCCACTCCCCTCCACCCATCTAATGATGTTCCTTCTCCCACTTCACAGAACAGAGCTGCTTCTCACCCATTCTGAATGGTATTAAATGTACTGTCTTATCAGGTCAAACCTCCAGAGCACCAGACAAAGGAAGTCAGAAGTACTGCTGCCTGAGAAGGGTAGTGTCTCTAATGAAAGGGTAATACATCCTGTGGAAGACAGGAGGTTTCTAATTATTTGCTTTCAACAGAACTGAAGGAGACCTAATGTCATCAACAGATCTTTAAATATTTTTTGCTGAGAGATCACCATATGCTTTTTGGCTTAGAGCCTGAAAGTTCAAGAAATTAAACTATCAGAAAATGCTTCCCATCTTATTTACTTCTTTATGTGAACAAGGTTGACCTGAGAAGAATGTAATTTATGCTAACCCTCTTTCTAGCACTCAGTAATACTCATCAATGAATACAGAGTAGTTATCAACAAAATGCTCCACCATGTCATTAAAAAATCAGTTTCCAGCAACGTAGCTTTCATGCCTAAGAGTTAATTATTCAACTTGGAAACGTTTATGTTGTTTTGATTACTTATTCACTGCTACTAGTGGTAATGTGCACTCAATCCTAAAGAATTTTTTAGGACTGAAGCTTAGAGCCGTAGGAATTTTCAAAAAATTAAAATTCCATCTATATTCTTTATTACTGTACACATGCATGATAGGAGGATCAGGAAATGACCCTGAACCTCAAAATATTGTGCTAGGATAAAATTCTGAGTGAGAATGGAGACAGGAAAAATATGAGATTTCCAAATATTATTGAAAACGATATTTATGAAATGAATGATTTGGGTATAAAACCATTATAGGGTTTATAATATCCACTGGATATATTTAATTCTTATTTACAAATTTCGATCTTTATAATTCACTGGAAATCACGAGCTTTGCCACCATTTTAAATGATTTTTAAAATTTAGACATCCATGCGAAAATATCCTAGAGGGTGTATAGTTTTACTTGAAGCTTTTAGGAGTTACATGAATGGAAATGTTGAGGCCACCACACCAGCCCCCTGGTTGCAACCCCAATTCTTGCCAGAGACTGACCTGGGGGTGCAGGGTCTGTGAAGCAAGAACTCATTTGCCAGCAAGGAGGTGGCTACGGGACCTTGTGGGCAAATGAGCCAGTGCACACACCTCCCACTCCAACTTCGACATCTTCCCCATTCTGGCAAGAAATAAGCTTTAACATTTTTTTCATTTATAAAAATTTA
Organism: Phataginus tricuspis; assembly: GCA_029783875.1. NCBI lineage: Eukaryota > Metazoa > Chordata > Mammalia > Pholidota > Manidae > Phataginus > Phataginus tricuspis. Next base: position 6,004,628 of record JAQQAC010007890.1, on the reverse strand, counting down.
TGCAATGCTTGAAAAAAGAGAAACAAGCTCAGGGTGGACTCCCCAGTAACTGCCAGTCAGCGCAGCCCAGCTGAGTGTCCCAGCGAGGGCCGGAGGGGGCCGGCACGAGGTGAGGCTATCAGATCAGACCCTCCCTGCCTCCTCCAACGGGTGGGCGAAGAGGCACACTCCTAAGCTTCTCACTCCTAGCAAAGGACCTTAAAAATCAGGCTATTACTTCTAATCATGTGCTTTAAAAGTAGATTCATTTCATTCCTCCCTTTATTGTTTTTTATGTTTTATGTATGTCTTCTAATATTTATGTACCTGCCGTCTCCTTCATAACTTACCATCTCTTTGGTTCATTCACTCACGCCAGAAACAATCTCTTGTGAAAGACGGTCTAGGTCCCCCTAGGTGCTGGGACTACAGCAGCCAGAAATGACCCCCAGGACCTGCAGGGACTTGTTAGTATTGGCTCTGAGCTACCTGCAAGCCTCCTTCCTAGCTTTCATGCCCTCATTTACCAGCCTGAGACCTCTTACTCCCCAGAACAGCCTTCCACCTTCTCTCAACCTCAAATGTCCTTCAGATGCTTTGTACTCTATCACATTTCACTTCCTCCCAGGACTCTTTGTGGACAAGCCCTGTTTAACTCCTGTCCATCTGATCACTGCACTAACATACCCAGTGGTGTAATTAAGATACCCAGTTTATGCAGCTCCACTTGGGTACAGGCTAATTCGGGAAAGCCAAGCACCTCCCCCTGCCCCTGCCTGCAGAAACACAGTCCAGATGTCAGGAACAGAGTATTTAGAGGAATCTAGCCAGCTGAGAGTGCAGCTCCCTGCTGGGCCCTCAGCCGAGGCAGTCGCCCACCGAGGAGAGGAGGAGAGGAAAAGAACTAATAGCTACGATTTGCCTACAGCTGGATGCACACAGCGACCAGATGAGGCAGGCAGGCAACTCCTGCCAATGCCAGGCATCCCCTAAGTGCTGAAGCTGGATTTGAACACGGGGCTCTTTAATTCCCAAGCTCCTATCCGAGGTCCCCACCAGCCTCCAGCCCACACATGCGTGAGGAGTTCTAACAATCAGCCACTCACAGCTCCCTGTCCCTCTGAACCAACACTGCCAGGAATGCCTTGCTGTGTACACAGCCTGCACCCCCTTCTCTCTCTCCCTCTCTTTTTTTATTTTGCTATTATTAATATACAATTACATGAGCAACATTATGGTTACTAGATTCCCCCTATTATCACGTCCCCACCACATACCCCATTGCAGTCACTGTCCATCAGCGTAGAAGGATGTTATACAAATCACTCCTTGTCTTCTCTGTGTTATACTGCCGTCCCCATATCCCCCCACCCGACCCCTACACCCGCTACATTATCTATGCTAATTGTAATAGCCCTTTTTCCCCCTTATCCCTCCCTTCCCACCCATCCTCCCCAGTCCCTTTCCCTTTGGTAACTGTTAGTCCATTCTTGGGTTCTGTGTCTGCGGCTGTTTTGTCCTTCAGTTTTTTCTTTGTTCTTATACTCCACATATGAGTGAAATCATTTGATACTTGTCTTTCTCTGCCTGGCTTATTTCACTGAGCATAATACCGTCTAGCTCCACCCATGTTGTTGCAAATGGTAGGATTTGTTTTCTTCTTATGGCTGAATAATATTCCATTGTGTATATGTACATCTTCTTTATCCATTCACCTACTGATGGACACTTAGGTTGCTTCCATTTCTTGGCTATTGTAAATAGTGCTGCGATAAACATAGGGGTGCATATGTCTTTTTCAAACTGGGCTGCTGCATTCTTAGGGTAAATTCCTAGGAGTGAAATTCCTGGGTCAAATGGTATTTCTATTTTGAGTGTTTTGAGGAACCTCCATACTGCTTTCCACAATGGTTGAACTAATTTACATTCCCACCAGCAGTGTAGGAGGGTTCCCTTTTCTCCACATCCTCGCCAACATTTGTTGTTGTTTGTGTTTTGGATGTTGGCCATCCTCACTAGTGTGAGGTGATATCTCATTGTGGTTTTAATCTGCATTTCTCTGATGATTAGGGATGTGGAGCATCTTTTCATGTGCCTGTTGGCCATCTGAATTTCTTCTTTGGAGAAATGTCTGTTCAGCTCCTCTGCCCATTTTTTAATTGGCTTATTTGCTTTTTGTTTGTTGAGGTGCGTGAGCTCTTTATATGATTTGGATGTCAACCCACTATCGGATACATCATTTATGAATATATTCTCCCAGACTGTAGGATGTCTTTTTGTTCTACTCCCTCTCCTTTTTAGCATGAATGCTCAGAGTCAGAGCTGGGGCCACAGGCTGACGCGCCGGAGATGGGGGATGCCTCTGTCTCACTCATGCTCTGGCCAGCACAGTCCCCTGCAGTCGAGGCCATCCTTCAGTTCTCTGGGCAGTCACAGACCCTCTTTTTCTCAAGTGTGTGGTTCTGGCTCCCTCCACTCAGAGAGGTCTTTTCTCCCTGACCCACGGCCCACCAGGCCCCACCATCCTTTAAGTCTCAGCTTAAAGATCACTTCCTCCACAACTGCTCCTACAGCCTAAAGCCGCACTAGTGCCTGTGCCCCACACACCCAGACACCCGCCCTCCTCTCGGCCTGTGCCCCGCACAGCCAGACACCTGCCCTCCTCTCGGCCTGTGCCCCGCACACCCAGACACCCGCCCTCCTCTCGGCCTGTGCCCCACACAGCCAGACACCCGCCCTCCTCTCGGCCTGTGCCCCGCACACCCAGACACCCGCCCTCCTCTCGCTGCGCGCTGACCTCAGCATGCGTACTAGGCCAGACGCTCAATCCGCGGACTCGAATGCCCACTCTCCACTCACGGCTGTATTACTCGCTGCCTTAATTAGGCACAGTGCCTGACACAGTAGGTGCTCAACGAACATTTGTCAAGTGGAGGAGAAGGCGTTCTAGTTATATTCAAATATCTTCTGAAGGTGATAATGCTTAAGCTCAGGTAAAGGAGAAGGAATCTTGCAGTGATACACTATTACTGCTAAGAAACAATTAACTTAGGGAACTGAAATCCAGGTTAATGGGAGATGTTCAGTGTTTAGTACACCCAGCTTTCATTAGAGAGGTGAAGATAACCATTTGTAAATACCCTGCCTGCTCAGGCTGAAGGGACAACAGTCGTATTTTCTGCATGTAACATACGGTGGAAAGTTCTCTTTCTACTGCTGGAGGAAATTGGAGGGGGAAAAAAACTACTGAGCTTTCAATTATTTTGAGACAAAGACCCAATCATCTGACATGCAGTAGAGAACATGATCAACCCGCTCAGCACGGCCATCGCCAAGGTCTTCCTAGCACGCAAGAAGACTCGAGCAGTAACTTACTCATTTTGTTTTTAATCCAGGGAAATTTCTAATCCCAGAAGAGATCAGACAGGAGACCTGACACACCTTCTAGCAGCAAGTGAGCAGCAGGGTGCAGTAGGCCAGCAGAGTCCCCGCACTGCTTGAGGCTCAAAGTCTCAGACAAGTACATCTTTGTGCTCCAGGGAGGAGCTGCCACAGCCTCCGGGGGAGGGAGTGACCAGCAGGTGTCTGTCGCCCACACCGGCTCAGGTCCCCAGGACCTCTCCTCTGTCCCAGTGGTTTTGTAACAACAGAACCCACTTAAGCCCACGATCCAGTATTGTTCCTGATCCCCATTCCTCCCTGAAAATCACTCTTCCACTCAATTCTGTCTGCCCTGGACAGACACCCACCCATTAGACAGAGCTGCTGGCGTACACATACCCACTAGGGGAAAAAATCAATTTTAATGTTTTATCTTCTTGCAGAAATTATCAATTCTTACTTGTTCACAGGTATATGGTTTGAAAATCAAGACTATATGTACTAACTTGGCAGTTTTCACTTGACTTGGAGAAAACAATCTAAAAATCAAAATGGTCTTTAAGTAAGATAGTGAGGGAGGAGATAAAATTTTCACAGGACCAAATGGTATCAGGAAAAAAGGTTGAAAGAGAAATTTAGGAGTTGGTGGAGCCGGAAGTCGGCAGCAGAAAGCACCACTGCCACAGATGCCCGCCGGCCGGATGCTCTGCCCGTCCCAGTGACATCTGCCACCCTTCCGTCCCCGTCGGGTGACGGCCCTCAGGACAGGTAAGAGTGTAGGCTCTAGAACCAGGGCACCTGGGTTCAAAATCCTGTCTCTGAACAGCCGCATGGCCTTTTCAAGTTACTTCCTGGCACCTGTGCTCAACCACGAGATGCCAATCCGAGCGCACGACTGTCCTATATTCAGGCTGCACTTTCAAAAGTCTCTTTACTCGCCAAAACTTTCTGCTCGTGCCTAAATACAGCATTAGAATGGACAAGAAAATGTGGACAGGACTAGCACCTACCTCATGGGCTGCTATGAGGACCAGGTAAGTTAATACATGTAAAACCTTATGGGGGCCTCTGGCCCATGCTAAGTGCTCAACTGATGTCAACTATATTTTGCTTGTATCCACGGCAAAGGGTATTTTAACATTTATTTAAAATTGTGCACAAAAATCACCCAGCATGAACAGTAAATTATCTTATTTTATTTCTGTGAACTGGAAATCTAAGCCTACTCCTTACTTACCGACTCACCTACCTACCTATGTATGGACTGGTGTAACCATTTGATTTATGTTTTGGGGGGAGAATTTGAGAACCAGGCAAAACTTAAATTTCATGCTTCAGTATCACTGCAAATCAAATGTACAATGATGGTTATCTTAACTTATACATACTGAGCAAATATTCCACCAGAGTCCAAAAGGTTTGACTAGGCACGTCTAAACATTCTTGAATTCCGTACACAAAAAAGGCACTTGGATACCACCTGGAATGGTTAATAAGACAACTGACTTTGGTCCTTCTATTTTGTTTTTGCTGCATGCCTTAAAAGCAATTACTGTTCCGTTCCTATTCACACAAGAAAAACTTCACCAGCTTGTAATTGTAGAGGCAAGCGGGACAGAAGGAAATGGAGTCACCCACCACAGTTTCTAAGAAGCAGACAACAGCCTAAATGCTTAAAGGACACAGATGCCACACCGAACCATAATCCAGACATGTCTTCACGTCTGTTCATGAGAAAGAATAAACAGTTTAAGAGGTAGGCTGGGGGACAGAGAGTGAAGGAAAAGACAGCAGGAAGAAGCGGGAGGAGAATGTCTTTTAAACCCAAAATGTTATTCTTAGTCCATTAAAATATCAAAATCCTAATGAAAACTGCTGGTCTCCAAAGAAAAGTCTGCCAAAAATGAGCCATAACTTGGTGCTAGACAGCCAGGGAGAATAAAGAAAACCTGCAGATTCAACACTGATAGCCTAAGAAAACTGGCTGCAGTAATATATACGCATTTTTACAAAAATTCTCACATTTTATCAGACCAATGGCATGATCATTAATAGGCTTTTCAACGTGGAGAAATAAAATGCAAGGGGCACATTTTAGGTAAAATACTCTTCTTATGCTATCCCTAAGAGAATCTTCTAGGTTTCTTCACTTTGAAAAGGCAATTACCCTAAAGAAACTGTATCAAGGGTAAAAGGAAAGGCAGATAGATCTCTTGTCTCCTTTCAGGAAACACAGAATTTACTATGGGTGGGGGGAGTGCCAAACATTGTAAATTTGAATATCCTTTGCATTATGGCCCTAATAAAGTGCATGTTAAGGGAGGAACACATTGGTGGTTCAGAAAAGCAGGAAGGAAGCCAACCTCAACTCTCCCACCTGCCCAGTACACACAGAGCTTAACAGCACTCAGCCAGACATCGCAAGGGCCTCTTCGGTTCACTGCTTGCCAGAAGCATCTTCAAGATGCTGTCTTGTTGACTGAGCCCTTTCACAAACCCCATGAGTGTCTCAGTCAGCCTGTCTTCCAGTTTTACCTCATTAAAGTTAAATTTTTAAAGATTTTTTTTCTTGCTTGACAAATGCTATTTTTTAAACCTTTCAGTCCAATTGATTTCTAGAGATGAAATCAACTTCACGTGAAAAGCATCAGCTTTAAGTCAGGAAAACTCAGAAGGTTTTCCAGTAAAGAACAGAAATCTGGTCACTAGTGTTACTGAAAATATGACTAGATGTACAGTCCCACTTACTTGTGGCTGTGGCCTTTATTAAAGCAGTTTAAGTCCTTTGAAAATAAGCATTCCCGGAAAGCCAGATCCATAGCGCGCACTGCAGGCAGGATTACCCCTGGTGACTTGCAGTGCAAAACCCCAATGCCATTGGAAGAGCGGGAGCAGCCGCTGAGATATGGGAAGTCTGCAAACCCCCTATCACCTCCTCCAATAGACAACCCGGTTTCTGTGGGTTAACTCACACTGACGTCATTTGCAAATGGGTCTGGCTGTTCAGGTAGGATTGTTCAAAGCAAGTATTTCTTTCCTGGCAGCACACCTCAGTTGAAAGGGGAGGCTGAAAATTATTTTGCTGTCGGGGAGAAGAAAGCACCATTCCAGTCACCAGGAAGAACTGAGCACAGACTGCTGTTGCAGCTTTAATTTAATTTGGAGACCTTTCATCTTTTACTTCCTTCATTTGCAGCCAGTGCTTAGTGAGCTAATTTGTACTTGGTTCATTTTCCCCCTTTTATCTTATCAACGCTAACATCAGCCATGGAAATTAGAAGCACTATGAATAAAAGATGAAGCCTTACCTGGGACATTCTATTCCAAGTGCTGTGAATTACTGAAGAACTAATTTGTGTGTGTGCACAATATGAAAGGCTGAGATACAAGCCTCAGCCTACAGCATCCTCCATCAGCATCTTCCTTTTCCCTGAGGAGCTGCAGGTTTTAGCTGTTTTATCCAGTCCTATCTTTTTCCCAAGAGAACAATGCCTAGACTGTAATCCACAAGGACTCATTAATCCTAGAACCACTGGTAAGGCAGAACACCCTATTCATGCACAAGATTAAGGATGCTTAAATTCCACCCATCCGACTTCACAGAGTTCAATACTGTTTGCCATGCAAGGGAAAGAATGCATTATAAAAAGGAAAACAATGCATGCATGGTGGACAGATGTCTACTCTGTCCAAAAACATTACATGGGAGGAAAGAAGGGATGGTGGTGGAGAAAAGGACTACTCATAAAATTGCTGTCTGGAAGTATCCCCTAGCAGCTACAGAATTTAAATTCTAAGTGTATGATGCATATTATGCTTTTGAAGAATTCCTGCTGCTTTTTATTTTGTATACTTGGCACCTCTCCCCAAAAGTAACTGTACATGCTCTTAATTTAAGTTCATTTTGATTATTTCATTATTTCCATCTGTACAAAATTTTAGTGCCTGGAAAGGTTTGTATGTTTTTCCCTTTATAGTTTCCTTTTGGCCATTACAATTTTTTTTATCCTTACCCTCTCCTCTTTATCTTCTCTCTTTTTTTCCTATAAACCAATGAAAAACACCTACTGGATTCTTCCCTTGCTTCTTAATACCCACCACTAACAAGCCTTCCTTTCAGCTTGGGAAGCATCAAAGAAAGACTGTTCTGATCATTTTCACAGCCTTAGTGCCAACTCTTCCACTCCTCTAACATCTCACACCAACGGGCTGGGAGCTGGGGGTAAACTGAAAATCACTCCCCCCTCACAGCCCATCCCCCTAAGAAGTTAATCAATAATGATGTGCCTGTTACTTTACTTACACAAGACCACACATTTTCACAGGCAAGGCAACTTCCAAGTTGTAGAAGAAAAAAAAAAGACTTTGGGATTTTAAATTATGGCATACTAAAATATGTAAAGGTCTTTTTTGGGGAAAGAGTAGGTAAGCAGGGTCAAAATAAAAACCACTTAAAAAATTAGGTGGTATCTCTAATGTTGGTTATAATAAAGACCATTCCATACAAAGTCAAGCCTATTTCTTCCAGAAACATGGAAAGAAAGCCTGAAATCACCCAAGGATGAAGAAAAGTGGGGACCAATTACTGGTCCTTTTATTCATGGAGAGGATGAATAGAAAGAAATGGGTTTTTAAAAGTCACCTAGGCAGCAATTAAACTGGAAGGGTCAGAGCAGCTCCTTCCTAAGATTAAGAGAGAAAGCCAAACATACTGGGAGAAAAGCCCAAGTATTAGATGATCACCAGACACAAAGACCGCCCAGCTTAACTTGTGTGTGGGGGGGATGTCTCGAGGCAAGTCGTCCAAGAATTTGGGGTGATGGAGGAAGGCAACAGTCCCCAGGGATGTCAGAGAGGGCATGATTTTTCGGCTGTATTTGTGTAGGAGGAAGAAGAAAACCGACCAAACCATGTACCCAGTCTCATGAGCAGAACACACACAGACTGCAAAATACCAGTCTCAAGAAATGCCACCTGTTCCACCCCTGAGCCCGCTGGCCCCGGGCACTTGTGGCTCTCGGAGGGAAGAGGGCCGCCTCGGCCGCAGGGGCCGGGCTGCGCTCCCGGCCCCGCCAGCGCCGGTGCAGTGGCCCAGAGCCAGGGCCGTCCGGCCAGCCCGAGGGGAGGGCTCAGACCCGGGCGGGGAACGGAGCCGGGCGGCCGCTGACACCTCGGGCTGCGGAAAGACAACCACTGGCGCAACAGTCTCAACTCGGGTGCCACGGCGCTTCCTGGGAGAGGGGCAGTCCTCAGTCAGAAAGGGCCTTTGAGGGGTGCGGTCGGCGGTGTCGTCGCTGATAACCATTTCCGCGCCAGCGGGCTGCGCGAGGGAACCGGGGGCTGGTTTTCAGCCACCCTCTGCACCCTCTGCCACATGGTTCTAGGCTCAGGACCCGCCAGTGCGCGACCCTCGACCCGCGCCCTCCCCAGTCGCCCCCGGGCTCCTTCCTCGGCCCCGCCGTCCGGGGACACCCTTCCCGCACCGCCCTCGCGCCTGCGCTCCTCCCTGGGCCCCGTCCCGGGGCAGGCGCGCCGCGGAGCCCCTGGGCAGCCCCTCGCAGGGCGCACCGGGGCCTCTCCCCCGTCCAGCCCCGCGGCCTGCACACGGCCGTCCCGGGGCGCGCGAGCGCGGACAAGCGAGAACTCGCCTCCCCGAGGCCCCTCCCGCCCCGAGGCCCCCGCCCCGCCGCTGGGCCCGCCACTACCTCCTGGAAGAGCTCCAGACTGTAGGTGTTGTCGTCGTCGGCGAAAAAGAGCACGCCGGGCTGCGGGCGCCGGCGCTGGTGCCTCTGGCGCAGCCAGGCGAGGCCGGCGTTGCGCTGCTCGGTGGCGCGCGGCAGCCCGGGCCGCTTGTAGCGCCGCGGCGTGGGCACGTGCAGGTGCGTGCAGGGCAGCCCGGCCCGCGCCAGGAACCGGCTCACCAGCTCGCTGCGCGCCGCCGCGTCCTCCACCAGGATCCAGTGCAGCTGCGCCACCTGGCGGAACGTGTTGGCCAGGCGGGTGAGCTCGGCCTTCTGCACCGGGCGGCTGTAGGTGGGCGTAATGGCATAGATGGTGGGCAGAGGCGGCTCCGGCCGCCGCGAATCGTTGCGCTTCTCCCAGGCGCGCCCGAGGCCGGGGGCGCGGCCGCTCCTGCGGAGCGGGGTCCGGGCGCCCCCGCGGCCCACCGCGTAGGGCGAGAAGTAGGGGCGCGGGGTGAGTGGGGGCGCGGGCCTGCGCGTGTCCACGTCGAGCATGAGGATGACGATTAGGATCCAGGGCAGGAGGATGAAGAAGCGGCTGCACAGCGCGGACTTCATGGTGCGCGCTCCCACGGCCTCCGGGCGCCCCTCAAGGGGGCGAGCCGGGGGACCCCAGCGCGCAGTTTGGACGGCGGCGCCGCACTCAGTAAGCCGCGGCTGGCGCGCTCTCCATGGGGCGCGAGGCTGGGCACGGGCGCCAAGGACCTGGGGCTACGGGGTGCGCGGGGGGCGCTGCTCCGGGCAATCGGCGCGAAGCGGGACTCTGTGCAGCCGCGCGCTGCCAGCCCCAGAGTTGTGCCGAGCGGCGGGCAGGCGGTGATCCCCACCCTGCTTCCCGAGAGCGGGTGCCCGGAGCCGGCCCTCCGTGCGCTCTCTCCGGCACCTTCGAGGGCGGTGGGCAGGCGCGCAGGGGTCTCCTTGGTCACCTCCCGGACGCTGGGGCGGCTGTGTCCCCAGCTCTCTCTCGCGCCGCTGCGGAAGCCCGCGCTCCCGTCCTTCGCTCTTCTGGTCTCGGAACCGCTTCTGCTCCGGCAGCAGGATCCCAAAGCCAGAGCGAGGGGCGGGGGCGCTGCCGACTCGCGTCCTCCCGACCCTCCTGCGGGAAGGCGGCAGCGCCGCCACTGGCGGAGAGGGCCTGCGAGGGGAGGCGGGGGCCCGCTCTCCGCCGGGTCTGGCGCGGGCGGCCGGGCGAGCCAGGCCTGGAGGCGGCGGCACCGCCCGCGTGGGGCGGCAGGAGGGCCTGGGGGCCGCAGACCGCGGAGGGTGGGTGCTCGCCGCTTCGCTCGCGCTCTGCCTTCGGAAATGCTGCAAGGTCCGCGGAGATGGGCCAGGAAACCAGTTCGCTTGCGCCAACTCGGGCGTCCTGGGCTGGGAGGGAGAGAGAACGGCGGCGGGGCAAAGAGCCTTCTCTGGAGGCCGGCTGCGGGGCTGGCGCGCTGCGGGTGTGGCTCCCACGGCCCCGCGGAGCGCTTGCACAGCGCGCGGAAGCCGGCAGACGCGCCGCGAGGCCGGGGCTGCCGCGCACAGGTGTCTGCAGGTGAGAGCGCCCGAGCAAGGATGCGTCCGCACGCCGGGGCCTGCTGCCGCTAGATCATTGCGGGAATTCCCGCAACTCCGGCGGAGTGCGTTTAACTTAGTTTGCTTCCGCAATTTGGAGTCATGGTTCTTCGCAGCTCGCTGCCATCGGAATTACTCCGTTTGACCCTCCCAACGGACCTTTCCAGGCGGCCTGGGAAAGGGGAAACACCTTCATTTTCTGGGTGACGAAGTCGAGGCTCAGAGGTTACCGCGCATTCGCCGCGGCAAGTGGCCACGTGGCAAGAGAACGCGGCCCCCAGGCGGGCGGGCGGCGGCCTCGCGGGGCGGCCGGCGGAGAGCGCGCCCTTCGGGGGGCGGACAGGTGCCGGGGAGACCGCCGCTTACGGGACCCCAGCAGCGTCTGGAAGCCAACGGGCACAGCGGCGCTAGTTGGACTCCTTCGCCTGGCGACCTGCTGGCGGAGTCCCTGGCTGCCTCCTGCGCCGGGAGGAGAAGCGGGGCCGCACTCCGCCCTGGCGCCCCGGCGAGCCGCGTGCTCAGCGGGAGGAAGGCGCCCCCCAGCCTGAGCCGTGGCGGGCTGCCGCCCTCAGTCTGGCTCGCACACCAGTTACCCCGACGGCGCGCTCGGAGGCGCCGCCCTTCTGCAGCCCCGCTGCCCCCGCGGCTCCCGCCCCCAGCGCCGTGCGCACTCCGCCGGCTTCCCGCGTTCAGCGCCCCCCGCCCCGCGAGCGCTGGCCCGCCCCGACCCCCTGGTGTCACCGCGGCTCACTCCCGGATTCTCGGCAGAGGGACGCGTCCGAAACGCAGCAAAGGATCTGTCGGACCCCCTCCCGGCCCTCGTGTCCCAGGAGCCTCCTGGGCCCCCGAATTAGCACCTCCCGCGCAGAGGCCCTGCTCGGGCCCGGGAGGGCGCCTCGGGGCACGATGTGCAGGAGGCGGTTCACGACCGCTCGTCCGAAGCGCTGGCCAGCGGCACACCCCCGCGAAGATCACGGACGTCGCTTTCATCTGTTGGAATTTTTTAAGTAGTTGAAGCGAAACGCCTTCTGTGTAAGCTGGAGTAAAGCTCGAGTGGTTACTGAATTGTGTTAAAGAGCGTTCCCTAACCTTTATTAGTAGGGAATTCTCGGTTTTCCCCACCATAACATCAAACCTATTTCCTAATTGCTGCTTCTCCAGCAACCAGGACTGTTCAGAGATGAGACGTGTTCAAAATCAAATTTTGGAATTTGAGGTGCCTGGAATTCCCGGGTGTTAAACAAGAGACCACTTAACTAGCGCATTCACACTAACGAGGCCGTTTCATCCTTTTTCCCCTTAGCGTCTGCATCCAGGACCACGTTATTCGAGCTTCCGCTGGGGGCACCGTGGTTCTTGAAGTCGGGCAAACCTGGGTTTGATTTCCAAGTCAGGCAGGCCTGGGCTACTTGGATAACTTTAGAAAGATCAGTGTACCTCCCAAAGCCTGTTTGCTCATCTGGAAAATAGAGTTAAAAATGCATACTCAATGAGAATCTTGGAAGGACTGAATAGGGTACGTTAGGTGTTTTGGACGTTAAAGTGTTTTGGAGAGGCGCTAACATTACGCAAGCAGTCAATAAATTGTATTTAAATTCAGGTAGTGAAATACAGTCCTCAGAAGATCTTAACCCAGGACAGCTTGCAAGATCATCACATAGGAATATACAATGAAGTCCATCCTAAAAAGGACTGACAAATGGCCTTGAATAGGGCCCCCACCTGTCGGGAAGGCTTTAGTGTGGGCAGTGTCTTCCCAACTTGGGGTAGGAAGCGGAAGAAAGAAGAAATCAATTTACCCCAAATACAAGGGGCAGCTTGTTGCACAATAAAAGTGACATCATTACAAGTGACATTTATTTCAAATGGCTAAATATGCTTTACATTTTGTTTTACATTCAGTGATGCAAAAATCTGGACCCACATCTTATATGATCAAATCCAAGTGAATGATAGAGGGATACAAAAATTAAGAATGTCCATTTGAAGTATAACACCAGGGTAAAGCACTTTTTTAAATTAAGGTATCATTGATATACAATCTTATGGAGGTTTATGAGCAACATTGTGGTTTCAACATTCACCCATATTTTCAAGTCCCCCCTCACACACCCTATTGCAGTCACCGTCCACCAGCATAGTAAGATGCTATAGACTCACTACTTGTCTTCTGTGTGCTATACTGCAGGGCAAAACACTTTTAAGTGCAAGAGTGTATCATGCTTTTAAAATATTTAAGAGAGTTTATCAGATGCTGGAATGGAAATACCATCTTTAAATGGAAGCTTGAAGAAAATGTCATTTTTATGAAGCCTAATCATCCAGTAGCGGTAGTACTTTGCCATATACTTTATGATATTCTTATATAAAACAATTTAAACTTGATCTGTGGCTGATAATGAAAGTTGGTGGAAGTCACTAGAGTAATTAAGATGATTACCTAACTTCAGAGCTTCTGTACCTTAGTGTTTATTTCCATTTAATCTCTCTAATTATTTGTGTAACAAAGTGAGCATTGCTTCATCTGTACTAATGAAGCCTTGGAGTATTAGCATCAGCCACCGCATTTCAGCACTCAGTTGTTATTCTCAAAGGTAAAAAAAAAATCGCATCTGGGAAGTTAAGGAAAACATATCTTACAATCACTAAACATTTACATTTTGCCTTGATGAGAACTATGCAACTGTAACTTTCTGAAGCAAACAGACTAGCATGGTTAGTGCACTGTACAAAACGGATCTCACGTAGCATTTGAGCCTGGGGTTCTGCTAGGGTAACTAGATCATCCTTCAAATGAGCATTTGGGGACATCCTGGATATTCTCAGTCAAGTAAGAAAGAAAGCAAGAAAAAACTCTATTTACAGTTAAGTATTGGGAAATATCCGTATGATAATATAGGTATGCAAATCAGATTATAAGGAGAATCAGAACAAATCATATACAAGTAATAATGTAATGTGAAGATAATGATAATCAATACTCACATGCATCTGAACATAAATACTTCCTGTAAAAAGAGCAGACACAATTATGTGAAAGTGATTTCAAAGCAAATCATTCTGACAGCCACAAATTCCAGGGATACATGACAGTTTCATTGATAACTGTCAGAAAAATGACATCCAAACCATGAGTTAAATGGCTCATTTATTTTATTTTCATGCATCTGGATCCTCTATAAATATCACTTTTGGCCTAGAATTGTTCTAAATTATAATGCTTCCTAAAAATTTTAGACATTTACCCCTATTAAAAATGTGACATTAGAAGCAGTTCAGTAAAATCCCATTTTTATTAGATGGGTTGGGATCAAGGTTATTCAGTAAAAGTGGTTTTCTAGAAAAGTAGAAACTGGCCATTTATACTAACAATTTTATTGAAAAGTAATTCCATTCAGCTTGAATAACAGCTGAAGATAAAGCGTGCCAGTGCATCCCTTTATTAATGAATTAGGATGCACAAAAACCCAATCAAACATGCATAAACGCATGTGAGCATCCTTTTTATCTTTTTCCTCACTGTCTTAAAAATTGGCACTTACATTAAAATGGTAGTTTGTTAGAAATAGAATTTTACTGTAAAAATACACAACCTACCTTTCAGTTAGGAGATTCAAAGGAGGTAATGCAGATGAAAGTATTTTAAACACTGAATTAGTTTATACATGTGGCATAGAGGAGATTGGCCATGAGTTGATCATTGTTGAAGCTGGGAGATTGCACATGGAGGTTCCTTTTATCATTCGGCCTACTTTTACATAAGTTTCAACATTTCCATTATAAAGAGCTAAAATACATGAACTAGATTACTGTGTACTATGGTTTATTTACCAAGATAATCCTGGTATCTCAGTTCAGAAGCTGAGCTGGCAGATTGTTCTGTATCTCAGGAATCTCTTAGACCCTGAAAATGGGTCAGTTCAGTTAAACAATTATGTTCCACTTGAGGAGGCAGTGGAGTGGGTGGAAGGCAGGGAGGGTGTGGGGTGGCATCTAAATTATACAGATGAGTAACAGGCATTTAATGAGGGCTCTTTCTATGGAAACAAAAGAAAAACAAAGGTTAATTATTAGGACAAACTATAAATTCAGTTTTTGAGTCCAGAGGGCAGTCAGTCAAGCATCTTTGGATGGTGGAGTAAGAACAGGGAGTAGTGATCTGATGATTTTTTATTTGTTGTTTGAATGTCTCTGGTGATGGCATCAGGTATTATGGTAAACTTTCTGAAGGACCTACACAGCTGCAGGCATGAAGGTTTTCCATATAGGGTCTGTTGGGATTTCTTGAAATTTATATCAAGTCATCTGGCTTCAGCTTGCAGGGCTTCAGAAAAAGGGCACTTTCAGTTTTTAGTAGGCCAAGTCAGGAGGGTGGGAAAAAAATTGGAAACATGAATTACTGACAAAATGCACGCAGGGGCAGGAGCCAGTTTACGAAGAGGAAGAAGCCCCAAGTCAGCGACCATGGTACCGGTCAAGAGCCCACAGGGTGTGGCTGTAACTCCTACTGAAACGTAGGATTGCCTTCCTCCAATCACCCCCATTTTTATCAAAGACAAAGCAAGACAAAGTTGTCTGTAAAACTCATCTATTCTCATTAAACTTGGCTTGATTATTTATACAAGTGCAGCAAAAATAGTGATTTTTATCATATAGGCTAATATTCAGTCACTTTGCTGGAACTTTCAATGAGAAATTGCAGATTGGACCTTTAAAAGCCTATAAGAGGTTAGTAAGCCAAGTCAGAACTGGCCATCAGACTTCGCCTGCAATACCTATTACTTTGGGTGAATTCCTCTCTTTTGGAGATCCCCAACGTATCTTAAGTTTCCTGGGTCTGCTAGGAAGTGACCTTCCTTACTCACCTGTCAGGAAAGTACCAGGCTGGCATTTCAAGGGACTTTATAAACACTGGCTCCTTAAAGTCAACCTTAATTCATTAAATCTATCTGGTCATAACTACATATCATTCTCAAATGTAACACTCCAGTCAAAGCCTTGGTAATATAATCAATGTTTCCAATTATGTCCTGTTACAAGGAAAACAGACTCATATTGAATTTATGCAACTATATTGTCATGAAAATAAAAATATTCAATAAGAGTTTCTGAATTCTGAAGGGATCAGGTAAGGAGAAAAGATAAATGCTGCAATTTTGTTTATAAAGATATAATCTACAGAATTGTTATAAATTTTAAATAGTTTAAGAGAAAAGGGAAAACGAATTTTTTAAATCTGGAAAACAAAATACAAAAACCCCATAATTTTCAAACAAAAATTAATTTTAGAAAACATAATTAGTTTATTTAGTTCTGTGTAATTAATTCTTGTTTTGCTTGACCTTGAGTTAGCAGTCTTATGAATCAGTTTCTCCATTAGATTTCCAAAAGTTCTTACCCAGTTCAGTGGTATGATTTTAAAGTTACCAGAAACCATATTCCAGGGTACTTGCCCAAGTCCTTTCCATGAATATCTTTGAAGATGAAGCCCGTTTGTTTGTGGTTCATTTCAAAAGGTTTCAGGAAAGCATCAGAGTGAAAACTAACTATTTGAATGACACAAGACTGAAAAATAGCCATGGTTAAAGATCTGGTGAGAACTCATTATAATGTAACTGAAAAGGAAATTTGACTATTTCTGTGGCATTGAACATGTTAAAATAATAATTGGAAGTATGACTGATTATATGGACAGTAATGACATTCACAAATTTTTAGGAATTGTATACAATACTTAAATACTTAAATTGAAATACTTGCTCATAGAAATTAACCTAAAGAAGGTTAACCATCACTTTTAGTTGAAAATGTTTCCCATGTAACTTAACATATCAAATAAGCCTAATTTGTTTAACATCTTTCTTTTTATAAGGTGAGAGAAGAAATCTTTTGAGATTCTAGGGGCCCTTAGGGAATTCCTAAAGTTAGTTTGAGGTCAAAAAGACTTTATTCAGAATCTGATTTGTGGAAGGTTGTCAAAAAATATAAAATGTTTGAACACTTGATTAAATATAAATATAGTTATCTATATAACTAAAGTACAACAAAAGATTTAAAGGCAAATATGAGAACTAACATACTTCAGGGGAAAAAAAACCTTACCTTTTTAAATATTGAGAAGACTCAGTTTTTCTAAATAATCAAAGTCCTAATAAAGCCAATATGAAGCACAGGAAATTCTTTTGATAAGACAGAATATTTGGTTTCTTAGGCAAATTACTCAAAAGATAAAAAAAGAAATCCTCTAATAATCTCTTATGAACAGAAGAAAAATAATCTAAGAAACCGTCATTTTAACAGAAAGAGAAAATTAAAGTTTTGTATTAGTATACTATTGAGCTCTTATAAATCACTCAATCTTAGTCAGCTTTGACCTTGCAACATAAAAACAATTTTCCCCACAAACATTTTACCCCTCTGTATAATCATATAGGTTTTGTCCTACTGTTTTTCCATTTCTCATTCTGAAACAGTCATTTTATTTTAGTACAAAATTAGTCTCTTTTTCCTTTAATGAAAACATGTCCTCCATACCTAATACCTTTTTTCCTTTTTTAAATCAAAAACATATCTTACTTTCCTTGCAGACTTTGTATACACTTCACTCATGGTTTCCCTTCACCCATAGTTTGTAGTAGTTTCATTAATATATATTGATTTCCTGTCATATCCTAGCATTCTGTAGCAAACTAGAAAATTTTACAAGTACACCATTTCACCATTTATAGGTATATTTTTTTCATAATATAGTTTTTCAATGACAAAAAAGACTCAAAAATCTTTTGTCTCTGTAAAGCTTAAGAAGTCAAAAATCAATAAATTTAAACTTAATGATTAGCAATTAATATTGCAGTATTTTATGTTACCTGGAAGGAGTCTATATATTCAGTGAATATCTATCATTTGTCTTAAATTAGTATAACTTTAAGGTTTCAAGATACCAAAAAGGTTTTGGAAACCAGCAGACATACTTTATAAAACATAATCATTATTGAAAAAGTTCATTTATAAACTTGTATCTCACTTACCCCGTTTAATTAACTTATTTTTATAATTACGTTTGAATGCCCATCAAGATCACAGGAGACATTAAACACAGCCGTCCATCATCTTAAGTTACTTTTCTGCACACAAATCAGGCAACCATAAAAAAAAAATCACAGAAGCAAAGAAACAAAATTAAAATACATGGTTCTAACTATTTTTACTACCATATTCAATGTACATTAATCAATTTTTTGCTGTTAAGTTTTCTTCTGAGGGTGAATTTTAATTGTACGATCTTAAACAGCTAGTAACGAATACATAAGTTTATTTGACGAGTAAGTCCTGGTGGAAGAATTTGTACGCCTGCACTATCCTTAATATTGGCGATTCTGAAAGCATGCCTGTTTTTATTAAGCCAACAAGCTTAAACTCATTTTTATTCACTGAAGATTACTCCAGATGATAAGAACTTGAACAATTTGGGGGTTACTTTATATATTTCTGTGAATTTTATAAAAACTTAATTTATATAGCATTTATTTTCTGAAACATTAAATAGAGCTCTTTTACAAATTAATTTTGGCAATATTATCTGCAGGTAGGGAAAAGATCACGTATACATAGACATAAACATATAGGGAGATGCCAACAGAGATCTTATACTTTTCATTTTAAACTTAGGCATTAATTAGGTATAAGTATAGAAACACAAACTTTACTGCTTTCTATGAATTGATTCTCATCTGTACATTATTAATTTTTTCCTTTCAGTCTAATCTTCCCATAGGTAACAACAGGACACTCATTCAGGATGAGCCATCTCTAAAAAATCATTTTAGATACAAAGTCCAAATCTTCAAGGTACCAATGTGACTACAAACCAATAAGCCCTTTTTTTTGGCTTAAAACCAATAAGCCTTTTAATGGATTGACTGTGGTTGCAAGAGGCTTCCCCAAAGAGGGTGCAAAAGATGCAGCATTCCCAAGACCCAGAGCCACTCCTGAGGAGAAGCAGAGACAGACTCGGACGACCTGCCTGACAACGAGTGACCGCTGGAAGGGTGACAGCTGCAAATGGGGCGCAACCCACGTTTCTGTCCCACAATATTTTTGGGGGCTCCCACTCTGATGTCTGACTACCCACAAACACAAGCCCAACAATTTGCACGTCCTGGAAGGCAGAAAGCCAAGCCAAGCTCTCAGTACACAAAATGAGACAAAGAGTCCCTGGTGGGGAAAGAATAAATAATCAGTCAAGAATTAATAATTGAACCCCAAACAAAATTCACAAGAGTCACACTTCAAAGAACTAATTTATTTTGACAAACCTTTTTCTTCTGTCAAACTGAACTTGGAAAGGAAGGGACAAGGGGCACTTCTTACCCTATTCTCTGAACAAGTACAGAGACCGGGGTTGCTGAGCACGGTAGGAGTTCCTCCGGCTTCGGTGAGCTCTCCCAGGACCCCACCACGGGCTCTGGCGGCATCCCCGCCTTTCCCATCACATCCTCACTGTCAAGAAACTTAGAGCCTCGGGCTGACCAGAGAATTAAATAGACATAAAACTGATTAACAGCAGAAATGAACACCAACTTATTTAATGTGAGTTTTATGAGACGTGGGAGCCCTCAAAAGGAAATGAAGACCCCGAAGATGTGGCAAAACCTGCGTTTTGTACTAGATTGAATGGAGAGGATTGTGCGGGAAAGTAACTAAAATACAGGGGATTCTAGCAGGGTCTGTTTGTACAGTGCTGCCTCAGGCTCCTCAGCTCTGGCGGGAAGGTACTTCTTCACGCCCCCCACTCCCCTGGTACAGGGAGGCCTCCTTCACAGGGGAGGTTCAGCTGCTCCTTCCAGGGGGTGACCGGAGGGCCCTGCTGTTGTTCAAGTGCCTTTGGCTCAGAAACAATCATTATGCCAGAGTGGCATATTATGCAGTGGCATGTTCTGTCACCCTTCAGGCCTCTGTAACAAAGTAACAGGGACTGGGTGGCTTCAACACCAAACATTCATTTGTCACAGTTGTGGTGCATGGCTAAGTCCAAGATAAGGTGTCTGGTGAGAGCCCTCCTCCAGGTGGCCGACTGCTGACTTCTCCTGGCTTCTCCTGGCATACACACACACACACACACACACACACACACACACACACACACACAGGCAGAAAGAGCGAGACAGCTCTCTTCGGTCCCTTTTATAAGGTCACTAATCCCATTCATGAGGGCTCCACTCTCAAGACCAAATCACCTCCCAGAGGCCCCACTGTCTAATATCATCATGGGGGAGGCTTAGGATTTTATCATATGAGCTTTAGGGGGACACAAAGACTTCATCCATTGCATAGCATTAGGAAGGTTTGCAGTATTTTCTTAAATAGAAAGTATCTCCTGTCTGTCTCAAAAGTAAATCTAGTCCCTGTGGGTAAATACATCTTCTATGAACACCCCACCTCCAAAAGATAAGAATTAAAATAAACAGACCATTATTAATGTTTTAGGTGTAAGTTATTCTAAATAGGGTAGTCCACTGGCTTGAATTCATTTGTTTTTATTTTCAAAACAAGTTAATTTATCAGCCCACAGTTGGACAATTGAAGTGCCTACATTTATTAGTTTCTGTTTCTCAAGTGGCAAATAAGTAGGACTCAGCTTGGGCATCTATTCAGTCTAAGTGAAATGTGAATCCCTCAAAGTGAACAGGGAGTTTGTTCCCTTAAGCCTCTGACCATCAGGAGTTTATAGCTTCAGCCTAAGAATTTACCCGCACATGTAGTCAGAGAAGGAGCTCGTTAAGGCTTGGTTCTGAAGCAGAGACAGCATAAGGGCTGCAGAATTGAGTCCATTATTTTTCAAGAAAAGTGCTTGGAATTCCATTCAATAGAATGCAATGAAGCCAGCAAAATTGTTGTTCCCAAACTGCGGTATAACTGCATAAAGTCGCTCTTTAACCAAAAGCAAAACCCTTAGATTCCAAATAAAGTCCATGTTCTCATATAAACCCCACACAGCAAGCTGTTGAGTCTGTCACAGTGGAGGGGCCGCCACTCTGTAAGTTCCAGAGGCCCTTGATTATTTAGAAGGTGGTAGTAATAAAGCACAGAAACCTAGGGGTGGACACGCTGTCACCAGGCACGGTTAATACAATGCTCACCCAGGTCAGGCTCTGCAGGAGGCGGGCTGCCAAGCAGCCTGGAAAAGAGCTAAGAAGGAAACCTAAGTCCTCTTCCTACATCCCCACTCCCTCCTTGCTTACCTATCTGAACCTCTTCCTCACTTTTCAAATGAATAGGATAATAGTTGCCGCCTGTCATGCCCCCTGAAACTAAGAGATGCTGTAAAGATCTATCCTGAGCCCAGTTCCGTTCAATGCACTTGGCAGCTCTGCAGGGTCACGAGTGATGAGTGAGGAATTTTTCTGAGGTCGTACAGCCCAGGATGTATGAGACTGAATTTGAATCCATTTTCTTTTTAAAATTCCAAAGCCAACATTTCTGTCCACTATAGCTGTTTGCCACAAATATAAAAGAGTTGAATGGATGATAGGAGATCTCTAACAATAAGTTATTCCAGCATTTAAAGTCCTTGTGATTAAATGAGTTGTTACATGAAAAACCCTTAGAACAGTAACGCAGCAGGGATTCGCGGACGTGGTCTGCCGCTCTTCTGATGCTGAGGCGGGACACGCTGTTGGCCTCTGAACGTGCAGTGAATCGTGACAGTTAGAATAGGACTGATTGCCCACATTTTAAAAAATGAGTAATCAGCTGGACATTGTCATGCGAAAGCACAAACTGGTGGTGGAAAGGGGCCTGGGTTTGAGGTCAGAGGGTCAGGTTCTTGCTGTCACGTCTGTCTGTGTCGACAGGCAGTAGCTGCACTGGTTGGGGTGAGCATTTAATAATGCAGGTAACTGTTGAACCACTCGTGTTGTATGCTTGAAGCCAATGCAGTATCGCATAGCAGCTATACTGCAATAAAAAACAGAAGACAAACGGTCCCTATCTTGGCCCCTCCTGTCTTGTCACTCATGACAGTGAGAAGCACCTGCAGGGCCTTCATGAGGATCGACTTCCACAGTGTGTGTGAAATTCTGTTTGTAATCAGCACAGCACTGCAGAACTGCTGGGGAATACTGAGAGAAGGTTATCTCCTGGGCCCTGAGGATTTATGGAGACTCTGGGTTTCCTTTGCTGCGGACCGCATCAGAGCTGCAGTGACTGGAGAGAAGGGTGTTTACTGGGCTGACTGTAATGGATATAGCACTGTAGGTTCGAAGGAATAGTTCTTTTCCTCCCACTTTTGAGCAAGGACACTTGGTTATCAGAAGAAAAATATCCCTAATTGTATAAATAAAATTTAGTGTATTGTTTGTTAATATGTGTGGAACTCTTCAAGCTGTGCTTGCACTTGGTAGGTGCTATGTGTGTTAGTTGGTATTATTAAGAGAAAACTGACTAGGAGGGGTGCTGTGGAATGTTTGTGTCACCCTCCAAATGTTGAACCCTGATCCCCAGTGTGACACTAGGGAGGTGGGGCTCTCGGTAGGTAATGAGATTGGGATGCGGTGACAGGGACGGAGCCCCCAGGCTGGGCTTGGTGACCTTGCAGGGGAGAAAGAGCTAAGAGCTCTCTTTTCAACCTGTCAGGATGCAGGGAGAGGGCAACTGTTTGCAGCCCCAACGAGTGCCCCCACCCGAGCCCGACCCCGCCGCGCCTGCTCTTGAATTGCTAGCCTTCAGGACTGTGAGAGAAATGTGCACATAAGATTTCAAAGTCAGCACAAAAGAACGTAAAATATCTCACTAATAATGGGTTGAAATGATACTATTTTGATGTACTGGGGTAAATAAAATGTATTATTCAAATTAGTTTTACCCATTCCCTTCTACTTTTTTAACCTACCAACAATTAGAATTTCCTGTGCGGCTTGCATCATATTCCCGTTAGACGGTGCTGGGCTAGAGAAAAAGGGAAGGAAAGAGGACTGGGTGTGTGAGCGGGTGTAAGGGGGAGAGAAGGCAGTCAACGCCAGTCATGGACCTAAAGGGCCCCAGGCCACTGACCCAGAACCAGGCGCTGGGGTTTATGCAGCAGCCCATTTGGTGCCTCCAGGACAGGCACACGCAGGAATGGGACCACTGCATCCACGCTGCCTGCCTGGAGCCCGATGAGATGAAACCGCATCGTCAGACCTGGTCACGGGTCAGAACCTCCAAACATCTCTGAAAACGAGGAATTACTCTTATGTTCTCCTCTAATTAACTCACCCCACTCCACTCCCAAGGACACTGAACTCAAGCTATTGAAAAAGGCCCCTCGATGACTGATTCTCTGTCCCCACAACCTAGCACTGGGGTGGCACATCTGTGTGCCTTTCATTGGTGCTCCATAAATATCTGCTGAATGAATATTGAAAACATTCAAATTTACAGATGCACCCTGCAGGTGTTAAAAGTAAAAGTCCCAAGTCTCAGCACTAAGAACTAAGTTTGTTCTTTTTCTATTTTCTTTCCTTCTCCTTGTCCTTAATTCCTTAAGTCCTCTGTTACATTCGCCCCCTTCCTGTATTACCTTAATTAAAATTTTCACTTGAGTGTGCGTCAGAACCCCCGAGGGGCTTGCGAAAGTGCCGAGGGCTGGGCGCCCCACTCCGGAGTCCCTGACTCAGCAGGTCTGCTGGGCCCTGGGGGTTTGCATTTCTAGATTGATCGTCCCGCCTGCCGCTGACGCTGCTAGTCAGGGACCCCAGTTCAAGAAGTGGAGTGGTGCCCCGTGGCGTCCCCTCCAAGCTCACTGGAGGGTCTCCGAAATGCCCCAGTGATCCTCAGGGGACCCACAGGTCTCCTACATAGGTTTTGTTCTTACGGAACTATCATAGTTCCTGAAAGTCATCTCAATTATGTCTTTTTAAAACCCCTGGTCTCCAGTAATAAAGTCATGGGCAAACTGTGTCAGTAATGTAATGAGCCCGAATGCAGGGTCGCATGAATAGGTCAGTCTTGCACGCGCCAACTCTGATCTGTGCTCCGTGATCAATTTCAAATCTGGGCAGATACGGGGGAGGACCGGTTTGGGTATTATGGCAGTGTGCCCAGTTCTGAGCGTCATTTCTGCAGTGGCCTGATTCCACACTGGTCACCTCCTTTAATGGCAGAGCCATACACATGGTCTGGTGAGTGGTTCCCTAAATTTCTTCTCGTGAAGGTCAAAGAGAAATTGGCTTGAGTATGTGTGAAATCTGAATAACTAGCTCAGTTCTGCCTATGCTGTGGGGTTTTCTTAACGAATTAGGATCTAGATCTTCTCAGAAGATCAGGGGTAGAAAGGAAAGGCGGGTCTAACCTCAGGGCCTTGTCCCTTTCCAGGAAAGGCATTGGAATTTGGGGAGGCATCTGAAACTGTTTCCTCCAGGCTTGTGGCAGCTACTGAAGGAGGTCAGAGCATCTGAAGTCCCTTCAAGATCTGACCTGGTGTCCTTGGTCATTTTTCTTCCAGTAGATGTGCCCCTCCCCGTTAAAAACTGCCTTCTTTTTAACCTGGTTATTTATACTCCCTCGCAGCCTCAGAGAGTCCTAGCCGTTCTGACTGAGGAACTGTTTTTCAGCTTACCTGCGCCCGATGTCTGCCTCCTATTTTATGTTCTCTGTATCTCTTGGTAATCTTTGTTCGCCGGGCTCACCCTAGTGCTAGTGGTGTGACTCAGAAAGGGTGCTGTACTGTATCAGGAGTCCCTGTTGCAACATTAAGAGCTCAGCCCACAGAACTACCCTTACTTCTTCTGCCAATTGCAAATTTGGGGGTCCAAGACTACCCATAGTTCCAATATTCACTGGACAGACTCACAGAGCTCACGAACAGTATTACACGCCTGCTTCTGGTGTATTAGATCTACAGGATACAGATTAAAATCAGCCAAGAGAAGAAGTTCATAGGGCGGAGTCTGGGAAGTTTCCCATGGAGAGCTTCCTCTCCTCATTGAGTGAGAGACAGTGTTACTTTCCTGGCATCGGTATGTGACAGCACCAGTCAGGGACGCTCGCCCAAGCCCTTGTGTCCAGAATCTTTAAGGGGCTCGATCATGCAAACCTGCTTGGTCACCCACAAGGCTGACTTTGCTCTCCAGTCAGCTGGGAGGTTGAGTTGATACCACCTGACTGCATCACAGTGGAGGATCAAAGCCCCCAAGTCAGCAAACATGCTTCCGTCAGTCAGGACGTCCCAAGGGTTGGTTAGAGACGACCTCCCATGGGCCAAGGGCACAGGCCAGCCGTCTCCTTGCACAGGGTTACGTCCTTTACTACACAGTTACCACGCCCAACAGTGTCATGCTAGGCCACCAAGAATGGCAGTCTTTGGGGTGGCCCGTCACACAGGTGGATCCCATCCCATCCCAGTTTTAGTAGGAAGATGCCAGACCTACCCCAATTTAGTCTCTGAACTTAACTGGCAACATAGAGTAACTGCACTTCAGGCAGCTTCTCAAGGGGCAAAATTTTAAACTATGAATCAGAAGTTCTGCTGAGAGAAAGGATGCTTATAAAGGACAGCCAGATGGACGTGGAGTGCATACATTCCATAAAACATGCTGGGTCTCCTCGGGAGGCCTTCCTGGGCCAGGGTCTGATACAGTACAGACATTATCTTCAGGATATAACTAGACATTGCCAGCTTCTTAGAACAAATCAATACCCTTATGCAACATAGAAAACAGAAAATTAACTCAATGTCATGTCCCTGGAAATGCTGTTCCCACGCCTGCTCATTTGGGAAGACGCATCACAGATCAAGATTCTGACTAATGAGAACCCCAGGGAACGGGACCAACCGGAACTCCATGATGCTCTGACTACTCCCGGGTCTTCACACACATGCCAGCTGCAGAATTCCGGGGCTGCGACACGGCGTTAATTAACGCAGCAGCACATGAGCCATGCGGGGCCACTAAAAAGGCGAATTGCCTGTGGTGATGACAAAGAAGAAAAAGAGATTATATACATCCTAAAACATCAATATCTGGGAGAGAACATGACTAGGGCAGGGTATATTAGTAAGGTTTCCAAAAAGGTTAAAAAAGGACAAATTTGGAAGACTGAGTTTCTCATATAAGTTTCAAAGCCTCATTAACTCTAAAAAATTTTTTTAAGTAAGGACATGATTGGATACAATTTTCAAGGAGAAATAAAGAGCAGGAAGCAAAAGTTCTCTGTTGATCCACTTCCTTCCTAGCTGCCCCATCCCCACGGCCCCACACCAAGCCCACATTCAGGCACCGGGCAGCGAGTATGAGCCACCCAAGGGCGCGTCCTCCACCCGTCACAGGGCGAGAAAGCCTCCTGCCCACGGAGGCTGCTGCGGCCCTGCCCTCTGCTCTGATGCAGCTGGCCCACCAGAGAGGTACTATAGGGCGAGGCCAGGAAGCTGCGGCCATGCTTGCTGTACAATAATGTTGAGAACCTTGCTCCTTGTGTCACAGGGTTCCCTCCACAAACACCTACAAGAGAAATTTACCCCTCGTCTCTCAGAACTGGGGACGGTGGAACTTCTTCGGGTTTGTTTTCTGTAATTGCTAGGCCCACAAAATAAGTTACCCTAAAACTCAGTGGTGTAAATGATCATTTACTGTGCTCACGAATTCTGAGGGCCTGGGATTCCAACAGGGTTTGGTGGGATGTCTTTGCTGTTCAGTGTCTGGGGTCTCATCTTGAGGACTCGAAGGCTGGGGCTTAGAATCTGCAGGTTCCTTCCCTCAAACGTCTGATGCTGGCTTTGGCGGAGACCTTAGCGGGCGCTATTGGTTGGAATACTGACAAATGGTTCTCCACGTGGCCTGGCATTTCTCACACATGATGAATGGGTTCCAGATGTGAGTCTCCCAGAGAGACAGAGACAGAGACAGAGAGCGAGCTCGGTAGAAGCTGTACCATCTTCTATGGCCTAGCCATGGACATCACAGAGCATCGCTTCTATTGCTTTGCACCTGTCAAGGCAGTTACCGTTACAGGTTCAAAGGGAGGGAACTAGAGTCCACCTCTTGATCAGAATTAGCAAATTTTCGGAAAATTATGAGGGACTAGAATTACTGCTATGTCCATTTTTGGAAAATTGCCATGTCCATTTTTTAAAAAATACTTCCTCCTTCTCCTCCACAGGACGTCAGTGACATATGGTGCAACCTATACACTAACTACTTAGAAATCCTAGAAGCAAATCTCGCCGCGGCTTCGCGTTGCCTTCCTCTCCTGTCTTCCTTTGCTTCATGCTCCTCATCGGCTTTATTTTATCTTGCATTCGTTTATGTATCTTTATAAATCACTGCAAATAATCTTGCGGGAAAACAAAATGTAAATGAATTAAAATGGACATCCAGAAAAAAAAATCACTACTAAGGACCAAACCAGTTTCAACAGGAAGAACAGGAACGTGACATTCAGGAATCAAATCCCAACAAGGACTCTACTCTGTATTAATTTTAATCTTGACTTACAGTGACTTAGAATGGGAACCTGCAAGATAACTCATCTTTTCCTGTCCATTTTTTTGATCTTTACAATGGAATAGTTTTGACCCATCATCCTGGAAAAGTATGTTAAATAAATGAACTCATTTCATAATTGTTCTGCAGATGGAAGTATGAATCTCAAATGGTTCTGTAATATTATCTCATTTACTTAAAACGTTCTGTATTGCACCACTTAAAAATAATTTGCTTTTTCTGAAAAGGTAGGCTAAAAATTTATTAAGATTCTTGGTGTAACTTTTTACAAAGGAGATAATCCTATTTAATTTTTCAATGAAGTAATTAAGGAGTCTTCCTATCTCTTCCACTAAAGATGAGATCTTGTTTCAATTTCCCATGGCATAATTAACGTTTTATTTGACATCTCTACTGGCGATTCCTTATCTATGAAGAGCGATGAGTTTTATTAATATGTCATCTACCATATCAGATTTGCTATAATCAAGTTTCATTTGCCTACTGCACTACTTCTGGGCTGCAAAATCAATTTACTTCCCTGTTTGTGAATTGGTTATTTCATGAAAAGGTAGCTGCTGTAACTATTAAATGCAAAATTTACCATAACACAAACTGCAACCGCCAGTTTAGCTACACCTAAATTAGGAAGCTAAAATGTGGTTATTCTGTAAAAGGGATTAATTTAATAGCTTTGTGATTATTTCTCGGGGAAATTCGTCAGTGTGGCTAGAAATTCACAGCAATGGAATGGCAGAAATAAGGTGAGTTAGTGTTTCTCAAAAGCCATGAAAATTTATTTGTGAAACTTACCATAAGAATTAGAATTAATTATGCAAATTAATTCATTTACCGATCTTTTGGATAAGTTTTAAGACATTGGAATAAGTCTCTTACAGACAAAGAGCAACCACGTGGGTGTCTGACAATCACCGTAGCAGCCAGTCGCTCGTCCCTTCGCACACCCTTGCTCTCTCTGCCAGGCCGCTCTGCTTCTGCTGCACTGAAACGCCTCCTCCATCTCCACCATGGTCTCTCCTGCTGGAGTCCCACCAAAGTTCAATGCCTGGAGCCCATTGCAGTCGCAGGGGCCTTCCCACTTCCTCCGAAGTGGATCCTCTCCTTCCCTCTGCATTGGGGTGCAGGGCTCCCTGCTGCACCTCACCTTAGCATTCCCCATGTACTGGTCATCCTCTCACAGCCTCCTCCCAGCTTCCCCCCTGCAAGGACTTCCCATGCACAGTGCCAAGTCTTGTGCATTTTTGACTCCCTAGGCCAGTGCTCTGCACATGGAAGGGGGTCAAAAATGTTCACTGCACTATAAACTGGGGTTTGTGTGCCCGTGCAGACTCGATGTAAAAATATGTGACCCGGGCCATACGAGACACGGCTGTTATAGTCTGAGCCCTGTCTGTCTTGCTGAGCCTGTGTGCTCATGACAGACGGCATTCAGGTAGCATTTTGAGCCTCTGGGCACTCGTATTTCTTTGCTCCTTTTAAATGCACACATTTGGCCAATGGCAGTGGCCCTAGAGAGTGGACAGGAACTGCTGTCAAAACGAGCACTCAGCAAGCCCTCAGGGCTCGTTGGCCACACACTTTGTCTCTCCTGCTTTGCTCGGCACCAGGCTCACAACGGAATTTTGGACTGTCTGCCAGGACCTGACGGTCGCTTTCTTAGGAAGTGTCTTCTGGTGGCCCCACCCTGGCCTCCACAGCTCCTGACTCTTCTTAGCAAAGAGGGAAATCCCAATATTTATGATATTCTAAGTATTATTAATGGACTTCATTAATTTTGGAATTAACAATATTAATATCTCAATATTTATGATATCCTAAGTAGAAATTAATGAAGCTGGTTTCCATGCATGGGCCTCATTATTATTATATTTTTACCTTGTGGTAGTTAACTTGCTGCTGATTAGGTTTTTCACTCTGAGGCTCTTTTTAGACTGTATGAAAAATGGACAAAATAGAATCTTCCATAATGAGAGTGCTTTACAGAGACAGAGTAGGGCAAATGGTACCCAGCGGGCAGAGGGATGTGTTATGCCTCTCCTCTCTAGTGTTCTTGTGGACTGGAACAGACTGGCTTCCCGGGACCCGTGTCCCTTTCTGTGCTGCCCCACCCCCCCCAATATGCTTCTAGCATTCTATGATCTATAAAGATTGCTGGATATTTATTGGCCTGTTTAATTTTTCTGTTGGAAATTCGGAGGCTGGTTTTTAGGCAATGTTAATAGGTCCTTACTACCTTGGGCACAATAGTTCTATTTGGTTTTCTGTGAAATGGAGAATTATACAGCAAATGCTTGGCTGCTAAAGGCTTAAGGACAAAATTATGGTTTACAAATAGCAAATGTGAAGGGTTTTATAGCCTACATTTTTGTGCTTACCTAACTCCTGGACCTGCTTAACTTTCCTACTTTTATTCCATCTATGTCTCAGGTTTTTTTAAAACTTATTTTAAATTTATTTTATTTGGTTAAATTACTTGAATTTTATAAGCAATCAAATCTTTTCTGGTAGGTTATGCATGAACAAATTTCAGAAAATGAAAACATAATAGATTTTGACATTTGAGAACCATATGACAATATTTTCAAGAGGGAATAAACATGATAAAACTTTCCTTCATCCTAGTTTGATAGTGGGGCGGTTCTGGTTAAGTGAATGGTGAGGTTAAGTCAGTGCCCAAACGGAAGGTGGTTGGGGTTCCACTCCTAGTAAGAATCTCCCGGAAGTTCTCCTGCTGCTTGGTGAGTGGACTGTACTGAATATAATTGATTTTTTCTGAGGTGACTAAGGCTCTCACAATGACCCAGGGATATCACTGTTTGCCCTGTAATTGGACACATAAGAGGTTTAAGAGATGAGGCTGAATTTGTACGACCCCCGGACAGATAGTAAGTTGATTTAAAAAAATTAAATCTCTTCTCCCAGTTTTTCCTAGGAGTGACTGATAGCAAACAAAAGCCCCCTAACCACTCCTTCACAAAGAAACATGAATATTTAAAGACTTCTTGTTGTGGTCACTTTGCCTGATTAATTCATTATTTTGCTTGAGACCTTATTATTTGCAGCTTTGGGACTGTGGCACTCCAAGTTAGGGATAACTGCTTCTTTGGGTGAAATGAACACCTTGGAAGGACTCTCTCACACTCATCTTTGAAAATGTAATAGACTATTGCTTGGTTATTTTTAAATTAAGCAAACCGCATATTTTTAGTAGAAACAACACATTAAAATTGTGCAAAAGAGAACTAAAAAGAAAAGGGAATTTTGTTTGCCAATGTGTACAATAATTAGACCCTAGTGAGAATATTTAGTCTCTAATAAAAAAGGAAATTTCAACTGAATTGCTGGACAGAGGTAGAGGGGTCATGCTCCATCTGTCTGGTGGCCGGGCCTCCGGCATACCTGATGACTCCCCACAGTTCCACGTTCAAAATAAAACAGGAAAGGCCTCTTTGTGTAGTGAGGACATTTCATAGGATGGGATTGGATCCTGTCTCAGGATGCACTTTGCATTATGTAAAACTTGATTTAACAAGCTTGATTGTTTGGGTTCTCTGGTAATGTTTAGTAATTTTTAGGTTCTAGAAAGCAGGGAATTAGGCAAGGAACACAATGGTGGGGTGGGGGTGGGGGGATTGGATAGAGATGGAGAGGGAGGGAGACGGCTAGAGAAGGGGAGAGGTGGCTAGAGAGGGAGGGAGAGGGTGAGGGAGGGAGATGGGTGGGGAAGGGAGGAGGGGGAGGGAGAGGGAGGGAGGTGGATAGCCATCCATGTGTCCTGCCTTGAGCGTGACATCTCATGAGTGTGGGCAGATGTGGGGGGGGTGGCGATGGGGAGTCATATTCAGAAGTGGCAGCCATCTGTGACAGAGAGGAGCAGAATCTTTAATTGTATAAATACAGTCACCTAGGAAAATCTGTTTACATACTTTATCAGCACTTTGTAATTTTTCATAAGACGGTCGGTCAGTTGTGGGCCCAGAGGAGACGGGGGTGGGGGGGTAGGCTCAGGAAAGCAAAGTTTCTCAGGGCCTAGAAGTAGGAGGTAGGGATGTGGGGGGCCAGGTGGCAGGGGCAGAAGGGGGACACTTAGGCCAGGGCCTTTCCTGGAGTTTCATCAGAAAGGCAAAGCAGGGCTGGTGGGCTGTGGGCCCTGTGGGTGGCCTCTGGGCGTCCAGTACCTGGCCTGGGATGATGAAGGCACAGGAATCCTGCCTCCTGCAGTGCAGGGCCAGAGAGCAGCCCTGGGGCTCCGGGTTAGTGCCCCCGGCCAGGCCCTTTGCTATGCGAGGACTTGGCCAGCCCTGGGAGGGACTCTCTCCAGCCACAAAGGTTCTTTAAGATGTCAAAACATCCCAACATGCAGAAAATTAAAACTATATACAAAACAGTACTTAAGGTCATCCCTGAGAATAAAACATAATGTATAGAAACCAAAGTCATACTGATGACGTGAGACATCGCAAAGGTTAAATGGCCTTTAAAACTCTCATCAATGAATCAGAGAAGCACAATACATTTTAGACAGATATCTGTCTAAAGTGCGTGTCCCTGTGTGTGTTCAATTTTTATCACATCTGGTATAATCTTTGTTTTCCCAAAATGTTATTTATCCTAATATAACATTCGTAATGGCAATATACATGGGAATTATGTATTGTCCAAGGTAAATACACACATGTTGTAGGGGCATTGTTTTTTCCTGCCTTTATGGAAAAGACTACATGAGGTAAGGTCTCTGAAAAAAAAGAACATTTACTACTGTTTAATGTTTAAGGAAGAAGAAAACATGCATGAAAAACTATGCCTTAACATCCTATAAATTCTATAGCTAACTACCTCTGGGTATGCCTGTGTTTGCAACAAATCATATCCACCTTTGACAAAAATGTATTTTTCACAGCTTCCCTCCAAAAGGTATTACAATGTTCATGTTGCGCATAGACAGTAAACCCAGTAAGCAAGCACAAAAAAAGCCCTGATTGATGCTTGGCCCAATTTAATCTTTTATTTTAAACATTTGCCTTAATTTAAAAAAATTGATGTCATCTCTAGAGAACGTTTTTTTTCATTTCCAGGTGTGTCAGTTGAAAAGCCTTTGTAGCAGTTAATAACAGACTTGAGCTGAACTGGGGAGTAAGGTGCATTTAATCAGAATGCGCTCTTTGTTCCCCCAGCTCTCCTGCCTTTATTAAATTTCTCTGTTCCACCTGAAAACACTGCGTGCCCTACTTCCTTCTATAAAAGCTACTACCGTACAAAACCTGTGTGATATGTTCCTTGTATATAATGACACTTTGGTAATGACAAATGGTTCTCCTTTGTTTTTCACTGAGAAACTTAACTGGGTAAAGGCATTGTGGCGACTCAGAAGGTGGAGAATTGTGAGGTCAGCAGGGTCTGCTCATGCCTGGGGTGTGGTTTTTGACAACCTGCATGTTGTTTAGATGACAAACATCATTTAGATAACTTAAGAATTGCTTTGGGTTTTCCTGTTAGCTAATTCAGATGAAAGGATAGAAATGCCATTGTATAAATCATATAAGATAAACGGAAACCAAGAAAGTATTGCTGTGAAAAGAAATGAAATTGAACTCTATATACACCAAAGTCCCCATAAACAGGACACCTCTGAAATACAAGGTATGATTATGAAGTAACTCAGTTCACTTACAATACACATAGCATCAGAGGTCACACCTCCAAAATGAACTCCGTCTCCTTCAGCTTTGGGGCAGTGTGGCCCGCAGAATACTGGCTTCTAGGCCATGCACGGGAGGCTATTACCACTCACGCTGCTTACAGGGGGCCTCGGTTTTTCAGTTATTACATGGTGGTGACAATGCCCAGTCCTTGGGCGGACATGAGGACTAAACGAAACTGTCCCTCTCTGGCATTCAACAAGGGAGCGGAGTGGCTCAACACACAACAGTGAGAGAGCGAGGGCCGGAGAGAAAGGAGAATTCTGTGAGTGTCTCCGGGGGCGGTATCGTGTTTATTTCAGTTAGCTATATTTGACCAAGTAGCACCTGCTGAGCACATTCCTTTTGAATATCATATTTTACTTTTAAAGGTGGATTTTAATTTTGGATACTTCCAAGAGTAAAGTCAACTCTTGTGAATATAGTAAATGACCGAGCTTGGGCAAACATTTATCAGGAACACCTCACACACACACACACACACACGAACACATGGTCCTTTGTATGTGCAGTCTGACTGTAATGAGACAGATTTGTGTGCCTTGCAGATAATTTTCAAGGCACCTCCAAAAATGCTTGGGGCTTCGGCAGCGCTGTCCTTCCAGCCCATGACGGCCAGTCTAGCGACCCAGCGCTTAGCAGCCTGACTCGGGCTGGCTGACCCGGCAGCGGCTCTGGACAGCAGTTCCCTCATGGTTAAATGGAGGGAACACCACCTTCCCAGCCTACCTCAAAAGTTTAACTGGGGATCACAAAAGATAATACTCAGCAGAAAGTGCCACAAAATCTGTAAGTGGTGGATTGGAAAGGACATTAGAAGTCTAAGCTTTCCATTTTTAACATAGAAAGTGAAGCCCAGAAAAGCATCAAGAACATCAGAGGCAAGTGGCGGGAATTTCCTGAACTTGTGACATGGATGAATGGGGATGTGACCTTCACATTCTTGCTTTTCCAGCTGGAAGGGGCTGTGACTGCATCTTCCTGGTTCATACACAGATGATCTACAAAGTTGCTGTCCTTAAATTCACTTACAAAAAAATAGAATAGCCCTTAATTTAAAAAAAAGGGCCATAATGAAAGAATATTGCCATGGTTTTCTTACCTTCAGTGTCTCCATTTGTGGTGATTAGTAAATGTCCCCTCCCCTTAATATTATAGTGTTGTAACTGGTATACAAAAAATTTCACATAATTAACATATACAATTCAATGAGTTCAAACCTATGTATACGCTCATGTTACTGTCACCACAATCAAGGTAATAAACCTTGTTAGATATCTGTTCATCTCCCAAAGTTCTCTTGTGTCTTCCCCATTTTTTTTTTTTGCAGTAAGAATACTTAGCAAGGGATCTATTCTCCTAAAAAGCATTTTTAAGTGCACAATCTATTGCTCTCCATGCAATACCTGCAGTGTTCTTTGATCTGTTTCTTCAGCCCATCCCTGAAGAATTTCTTTATGTTTTCATCATACTGCTTTAACTGTATTTCTGCTCTGGTAGAATGGTAGCCCCTTGGACATATCACATTTTCATACCCAGCCTTTATGGACTTGGACCAGCTGGACTTCCTGCTAAGTTACATCTTTAAATTCATTTCACACCTGTGTTGTGGCTGCCAGTTCCCATGGGTGCTTCTATTTATACTGCATTTCTTTTCTCTGACATGAAAATCAGCGAACACATATGCTACAGAGAAAGGTAAAGCATCACAATAATGAAGGAGCTTACATGAAGGAAAATTGATGGATGCGGTAGCACGTGTTTGTGATTAAATCAAAGGCAGACTCAAGGCTGCCTCGCAATCCACCTGATTAACTGTTTTCCACATCCTGATACAGTACAAAGTAATTGACAATGACAGGGACAAGGGGAAAATCAGATGTAAAACTGGGTATATCTCTGGCAGATGGTTAACAAAACCCATTGCCCAGTGTCTTCCAGAGTTTGCACGTTCTAGAAATAATTTTTTCTATGACCAAACTTACTTTCACAGACAGCAAAAGAGTTTTCAGTATCCAAAGGATGGGAAGACATGAAGTTGCTAGAGAGACAATCAACCAATCTTTACCACTCATAAAGATGAAAGGCCAGTTTTCTGTTTCTCTATACAGTTACACCTTCTCAAGTCAACATCCCAAGCTCACAGATTATTCTGGAATCATAGTAAACCCCTGCTTTTTTCCCAATAATAATGATGTTGAAGATAATAAAAAAATAACCCAAATAGCTCATAAAAGCTACTATTTATTAGGTGCCCATAAGTATAATAGGCATTCTTTTGTATATGTTAAAATTTCTAATCCTCATGTATCCAGTAGGAATTATCATCTCTGTTTTGTATATGAAAAATCTGAGGCCCAGGGCTGTTGAATACTTTGCACATATGTGGTGAGGGCTGGAGCTCAGCTCTCTCACACCCTAAATATCGTGCTGTTTCTACTCTGCCACGACCCTCCTCTATTCTTGTTGAGCTCCGTAGATGTGTGGGGGATTAGGACAGCACGCAACATATTTTGAACTTTATTTCCAGCATTATTCCAATAGTAAGTTAATCAACTCAGCAATATAAAGCCAGTGAATTCTGTTATTAAGACAGAGAGGTAGGAAAAAGAGTCTGGGATTTAGACTCAAATGACCCAGCGCTGCCATTCATCAGCCATGAATCCTTGGGCAAATCACTTAATTCCACTGAACCTCAGGTTTTGTAATCTTTGAAAGTATATACGATCAAAGAGTTTTGGGATAATTAAATGAGGTGATATTAATGAAGGACTGTTTGCAAATTTTAAAACTTTATGCAAACATGGGTTATTACTATTAACCAGAAGACTGTTTAGTGAGTCTGTCTGTCAGACCAAATCATCAGTAAGATTGATCATGTCATCCGGGAGGCTAGGAGACGTTTCCAGCTGAGGCCAGTGAAATGGCTAAACAGTCACTGTACCCTCTTGCTCTCATTCCCAAGACATGGACGCCCTGCTGCTCTTTCTAATGTTTTTAGCGGTTTCATCAGCGTCCCTGTAAAGTCCAGTAACCGTCGCTGAGGGAAGGGACATCCAACAGTGAAGTTCTGCTCATGGCTGCCC
Source organism: Phataginus tricuspis (assembly GCA_029783875.1). Lineage (NCBI taxonomy): Eukaryota > Metazoa > Chordata > Mammalia > Pholidota > Manidae > Phataginus > Phataginus tricuspis. Next base: position 5,968,704 of record JAQQAC010007890.1, on the reverse strand, counting down.
GAGTCCACAGGGGCAGCCTGGGCACGGGTGGAGGTGCCATGCAGACCGCGGCTCAGAAGGCAGGAGCAGGCAGCCCTGTCCAGGCGGCTGGAGGGGCCCTGGAGAGACGTGCGGTCCAGGCTGGGCCAGCACAGGCCTGCTGCTCACTGACCGTGCTGGGCAACAGCCTAGCAGGAAAGGGGAACAGACGTGTGCTTCCAGAGAAGCACCTGGAGGAACGTGAGTTCAGAGGGGACACTGCAAAGTACTTAGACAAGCCAGCCAGAGGGAAGGGCTTCCAAGTGCCCAGAATGGGCAACATCTTGGCCAGGAAGGCAGAATGAAAAACACCTGGGTCACACATAAGCATTTTTTTTCCTGAAATATATTCACCCCCTCGTTTGCTTTTATCACTTTCAAAGGAAGTATTGTTGGGGCTGAAGAACAGAAAAACCAGACCGCGTGGTCAGAGTCCTTAGAGAGTTGCTCATTTGTATGAATCCAAAGACAGCTGAAACATAAGCGGAAAATGAGTGGAGGTTTGCTTCAGCTACAGACACAGTCAAACATATGCCCTGCATATCTGTTCCCTAAGGCCTTTAGCTGCCTGCTCGGTGCCCCAGGCAGGGCGCAAGGCGAGTCCCTCACCTTCCTGAATGCAGCTGAGTGGAGCCGCTGACAAGCCCAGGAAAATGGGACAGTGGGGGCCAAGAGCCCCAGCAAACAAGGGACACAACCGAACTCCCGCAGCTTTACCATTTCTCTTCTCTCTCCACACACCTGCCCTCCTGCCCCATTCACTGCTCAGCGGCCAGGGAGGAAGGCCGCACCAGTAGCAGGTGGCTGGCCCCAGGCTCGGAGCTTCCTCTGGGCCGCCTCTTGCTCGCCCCCCAGGAGCTCAGTTCTCTTCTCAGGGGTACTGTTAATCCCCTTTTGCTGTTGTTTCTACAAACCTCTTTCTCTCTGGGGCGGACATGTCCCAGGCAATCCTCCTATTTGGCCATCGTTGGGAGGTTTTGGACAGGTTTTAGTGTCTACTGGAATCATTTTCTTTTTTTTCACGGACCCATAGATGGAGATGGGGTACGAAAGGGATTTCACTAGTGTCCCCTGAGAGGGAGGAACTAAATCGATAGCCCTGTCACTGTTTCCATCTCTTAGGGTGACACGGCAACTGGCTAATGCTGAATTATTGATACTCCTTCCCCAAGCAAGTTAACCAAACAATTCAAAATCACTGAAAACGGGTCGGTCAATTGCAAACGAGGTGAACTCCATTTTGTCATGTGGACAGAAGCTGATGGTCGCCTCCAGGCCAAATCTGTTTGATTTATGCTCTGAGAGAGGTTCTCAGAACTACAGAGGGCAAAAGCACAACAGAACAACAAAATTAGCCTTTGTACAAAAGAGAGTGCAGGTTGCCCTCCCAAATGAGTCACACTCACTGGCTAACCTTTTCCCCTCTACCTGCAGCAAGATTTGAGGAGCAATAACTCAAGAGGGGAAATACTTTCACAGTCAAAAGAAATGACTAGATTTCCTTGAATAATTGGGATTCTTCCATGAATTTGACCTTCAGTCCAAACGAAAAGGTGATTGCTGGAAATACAAAAGCTCACCTCTCACTGAATTCCCATTAATTTTCTACCGGGTATTAGGACACTAGAGCAATTAATGAGCCTGAGATAGGTCAACCCCTTGATTTTACTGAGCAGTGTCTCGGGAAATCACAAAGCATTCTCTTATGTATGCAGTGTCATAGATCATATTCTTCAGGGAGCGCATTCATTGTTATGCGCTGAGTAAACAGCTGCTGTGTTGTGTACACAGCGGTGCCAGGAGGCACTTGTCCTGAAAACCTGTATGCCCAGGCTGCCACGTGTAATAAACAAATGGGCATGTTCTTATTCCCTGTCATTTGGATGGACCTTCTGTTCAAGTGCCTGCCAAGACACAGGCACAGACCAGAATGTTTAAAGGATTCGCTTCCGTAAATTTTAAGCACCCCACTGCATCTCACCCGACTCTCTTTTTCCCTCTCCAGCCCAGTGAACAGTTACAAACACAGGTCTGCAGCACCATCTAGTGGACAGGAAGGGGGGGTTAATGCGCCGTGAACCGGCTGTAAAACTGAAAGCCAACTTTTGGGGGTGGCCCAACCCTCATGCTCGCTGGGGAGCATCCCAGTCCTAAGCGGAGCAGAATGAAACTTGAAACGGATGGCAGGGGCTTACGCCGCCGTTTGGTACAGGGACAGGCGGGATGCTGCCACTGGCTGGAGAAGCACATTAATCTGGGCATTTTGATCAGTGGAGAAAATGGTTACCAATCAACAAAGGACTATCGGTTGCCCGGCACAGCCCCGGCCAGACAGCAGTGTATCAGCGGTTACTACGAACAACCGGTGTGTTGGGAAGTTACCCACTAGCCCTCGGGAGATCCTGAACTCTCTGGAGGAGGCCAATAAGGAATTTTAAACAAAACACAAGATGAATTTGCATTTTGTAGTTCAAAATGGGGCTAGTCATTAATTCTCTTTCCATAAAAAGAATATGAAAACTGCATACTTGGGGCAAGTGGGTTCTTTTGCTTAACTATAAATGGCATTATTAGGACCAAGAAAAAAAATCAATGATCAACAAATATGTTATCAAATGCCTACTTAGTAGGGGCACTCCCCTAAGGGGAATAGACATTAAAATCCTTGCCCATTATTTATGTTAGTGTTTAATACTCTGTGTCATGTGATGTAGACACCATGGTGCTGCTGCCATAGTAGACCCAAGCTTCCCGTTTTGTATAAATAAACTTCAGTTATAGTAAGGCATATAAGATGTAGAAGGCACAATCTCAACTAATTCAGGACAGTACTGAATGTAAAAGCTGAAGGACAAGGAGTTGCTGGGGTGCCCTGGTGGAAAGTCTTGGTATGAGTTGAGAAGCTATAAGACAAAGAGCAATTTTTGGAGAAAATGTTAATTCCACTTTGGAAAGATTAAGTTTGAAGCACTGCAAAATAAAGAGAAAGATCTCATTATCTTTCTCTCAAAACAAATGTCAGTGCTTCTCATGTATGCCAAAGAAGCTTGATTTTAGAGTAGAAAAGACAGATGACGTAAGTGGAGAGCCATATTTAAAATTGCAGATCAAAAACTCACACACAAGACCTGAAGCCATGAAACTCCTAGAAGAAAACATAGGAAAAAAGTTCCCTGGTCTTGGAAATAATTTTTTTGGATGACCCCTTGTGGGTAAAATTGTAGTATTTCCAGAATAACTCACCTGGCTTTAGTGCATCTGCATATCAACAGGCGTTCCTCAGGGGTGGAAACTTTTCATGTCCGTATCAATGGGTAATTGTGGCTTATCTGAACCTGAGAGGTTAGGGGGAAGGCTTGTTTGCTTCTGTTGGAGCAGGAGAGAGAAATGGTCCCAGACTGCAGTTTGTAAGCAATAAATGGGTTTTAAACTTTATTTCTCCCTTTGACTGATTCTGGTTTTAGAGGTATTTTGCCCCGGGATTTCCTATCCCCAGAGTTACACAAAATATATGAAAAACTCATACAACTCAATAGCAAAACAACTGAACAATCCCATCAGCAATGGGCCAGAGATTTAAACAAACATCTTTCCAAAGAAGGATGTTAAACATCACCAATCATCAGGGAAATGCAAATCAAAACCATGAGATACCAGCTCATGCCTGTCAGATGGCCATCACCAAAGAGACATGAGACAACAAACGCAGCAAATGCAAACAAAAGGATGTGGAGAGAAGGGGACCTTGTGCAATTTGGTGGGAATATAAATTGATGCAGCCACTATGGAAAACACTATGGAGGGTCCTCAAAAAGTTAAAAATAGAAATACCATATGATCCAGCAATTCCATTTCTGAGTATGTATCTGAAGGGAACAAAAACACTAATTCGAAAAGATATCTGTCCCCTCATGTTATTTACGATAGCCAAGACATGGAAACAACCTAAGTGGCCACTGACAGATGAATGCACAAAGAAGCTGTGGTATATATATACAGGGGAATATTATTCAGCCACAAAAAGTACAGAAATCCTGCCATTTGCAACAACACATGCATAGACCTTGAGGCATCATGCTAGGTGAAATACATTAGCATACATTATGAAATACATTATGCTCAGAGAAAGACAAATACTGTGTGTTCTCACTCACATATGGAATCTAAAAACAAACAAATAAATTCATAGGAAAACTAACAGATCCCTGCTTACCAGAGGCAGGAGTGGGGGTGGTGGGGATAGGAGAAAGACGATCACCAAAAGGTACAAACTTCCCGTTGCGAGATAAGTAAGTGCCAGTAAGTAATGTACAGCATGAAGACTGCTGCTAACATTGCTGCATGACACACAGGGAAGGAGAGTAAGTCACTGGAGTTCTCATTATGAGGCAAACTTTGTTTTTTCCTTGTTTTGCTTTCTCACAATGGATGTAAGTCAAACCATTAAGTCGTACACCTTAAAGTTATACAATGATGTGTGTTGATTACATCTCTATAAAACAGGGAAATTTTTTAAATTAAAAATAATTCAAAAAAAAAAGAAAAAAAGAGGGAGAGAAAGAGAAAGAAAGACAAATGAACGAGAACAGGGAGGCGGTACCTGTCTGTGTTAAACTGAATGCAACTAGTGGGTGGCGATGGGCTTGACGTTTATAGCCATCCTTTAAATATTAAGCCATGAAAGATGGACTCCCATTTTCCTTTCCCTTTTTATTTCAACATAGCCCATTGAAATCAGGGCTGCTTTAAACAAATTATTCAATCCACTACTCATAGACATACTACCTACAATATGTTTAAAATATGAGTGGGGAGATCAAATAAGGATACTTGAAGTGACAATAAAATCAGACATTAAACGCACATCAAATGAGGGATTTAGATAAAGGTGACACGTCCAGCTGAAATAGTGACCGAAAGCTCCCAAATCTTCTTTCCCTTCTCCCTTACCTGCCTCTCTGCTCGGACACTTACCAATGAGCTGCATTTCCCCCCTTGTTACACCCTTTGGCCTGCAGAAGGGCTGAGTGGGAAACAGCCTTAGGACGTAACTGGGCTGTGTTCAGAGTCCCAGGAAATTCTAATGGTGGGGCTGCAGGCCAGGTTAACGGCAGGGGCCTCGGGCCAGGTTAACGGCAGGGGCCGCGGGCCAGGTTAATGGGAGCAGAGCCTACTCAATTCCACCGTCACATGAACCACCTGGGGATCTTGTTAAAATGCAGGTTGGAGTCTTTGCGGAAGCCGGGGTCCGGCATGTTGAGCCAGCTCCCAGGGACACCTCGGCGCTGCGGGCTGTGGCCCACGGTGAAAGCAAGGTGTGAGCACACAGTCAGACTGGTTCACACCACTGCCTTTAGAGTTAGACAGACGAGACAGAGACTTGCTCCTGTCAGTGATTAGGCACTCGACGCTGGGCACGTTCATCGACTTCAGTTGGGGTCTCTCCTGTGACAGTGACAGCTTACCGAGGGGCTTGCTATTATCTGTGTATTTCCTGGTATCTTGGTGCCCTTGAGTATAGCTTTTATGCACAGGGAAGATTTTTCAGGTACAATTTTGGTTTTAAAAATTAATATTAAATTTAATTAAAGTTATGAATTCAAAAATTTAAGAGCTTGGCCCCAGGAGGCAGAGGCCATATTTGAGTCTCAGCTGCACCTTACTAACTCTCGGACCAGTGATTTATCCTTCTACATATCAACTCATTTAATCTTCATTACAATCCTGTATATAATAATGTACAAGCCATTATTATCCCCAAATGGGTCTCAGTTTCCACTCCCCTGACCTGGGAATTCTAATAGGATAGTTGTGAGGGAAAAGTGAGCTCAAGCGTAAAAAGCACTTAGAAAAAGCTTGACACATGACAAATCTTGTGACACTATTCCTTAAACTTCTAGGTTCAACTCATAAGCCATTGCTTTCTGTTTATAAATCTAGCAGATTTGGACAATCATCTGCAAAGTATTTAAAACTAAAGATGGTTCTGACCACAGTTAGGATGTGTGTGTGGCCCCCACACCACCATGTGATTCTTGGACACCAGCAGGGTGTCCTGCAATTCAACTCAATTCTGACATCATCTGCCCTGAGAAGCCATCAGACCCACAGGGTAAGGGCTCCATCCCACACGGCTGCGGCCCACCTTCCTTCAGATGCAGCTACAAGCCCAGGTCCTCCCCTGTGATTCCAACTGACCTATAGATCGAGGTTGGACACCCCCCTGCTTGGGTCAATTAATTTGCTAGAGGGGCTCACAGAACTCAGAGAAACCTTTTACTTACTAGATTGCCTGTTTGTTGTAAGAAGACGGAACTCAGGAACAGCCAGATGGGGAAGATGCCCAGGGCAGGGCAGGGGAAAAGGGAGAGGGGCTTCATGCTCTTTCCAGGGCCCTCCAGGCATTTGCCGACCCGGCAGCTCTCCCAGCCCTGTCCTCCTGGCCGTTATGGAGGCTTCGCTACACAGGCACGACTGATGAAGTCATTGGCCATTGGTAACTGTGCCCAATCTCCCCTTCTCCTTTCCCTGGAGGTAGGGGCTGGGACTGAAAGTTTCAACTCTCTAGTCACATGGCTGGTTCCTTGGGCGACCAGTCCCATCCTTAGGCGACCAGAAGCTTTACAAAAGTCACCTCTTCGGTGTAACAAAAGACACCTTTATGATCCTCCTCAGGAAATTCCAAGGGTTTTAGGAGCTCTGTGCCAAAAACAGACACAAAACCACATATATATTTCTTACTATAAGCCACAATATCCCAATAAATTAATATCTTGTATGCTTTAAATTGCATTTATAAATCCGTGTTCCTTATTTTCCTTAAGGAATTCATTTGTTCATTAAAGAAATTATATCAAGTACCCAAATCTCAAAAATCTACAACTTTCAACCTATAGACATGGGGCGTCTTAAGCTGTGGCATATATAGACATGGGGGGTCTTAAGCCGTGGCATAGTGATGGAAATGAGAAATGAGGTCTACTCTGAGTACAGACATTGAAGAAGGGCATTATTTAAAGGGAATTTAAAAACAAAACAAAAATAAATAAATTAAACATTTATTCGCCTGCTCTTCATTACCACTGTCATGCTAACAGTAACTGATAAAACACCCCTGGGTGCTTGAGGGGTCCGCTCCTCCATCTGTGCCCCTTGGTACTCATCAGACCTGATCTTAAGTTCTCCTTACAGTTCCAAAGTTACTTAAAATCTCAGGCAAATCCTCTTTTGCTTTTCAATTAAAAATAACAAATCTAAGTTGTCCCTAGCCTTATCTATTAATTATTCTAATATATCATTAAATATTATAAATAATTAAAATATCAAATATGCACTATGTTTTCCCTAAACATAGTTCAAAATAGTAATAAGATAGGTTTGATTTGTGCCACCATTTATACATTTAATTATAAATTTCCCCAGGGTGTTAAAATGTTTTTTCAATAAAGAAACACTTGTCATAGAAACAGAGTAGTGTTGTGGGTTGAGTACAAATTCTTGGTGCAGACTGTCTGGTCTTCAAGCCTGGACCTGCTACTTGCTAGCTGTGTGACCCTGGCCTGGCTATATAACCTCTCTGTGTCTTAGTTTCCTCATCTAATGGGGGTACTAATAGCAAGGAGCTACCTCACAAGGTGATAAATTATTATGCTAAACTGCTCAGTATATATTAAAAATTGATTGATTCTCTACTTCATTTGATTGGTCTATTTATCTATTTTTAGACCAATACCAAACTGTCTGGATTATGTAGCTTTACTTCACATAAAGTCTTAAAATCAGGTAGTACTAGTTCTCCAGCATTTTCCTCTTTCAAAGTTGTTTTGGCTGTTCTTCCCTAGGGAAGCTATCTGGGCCTAAAGTTTTCTTTGTGGGAAGTTTTCTAATTTTAAATTCAATTTCCTTAACAGATATAGGGTTATTAATGTTTTTAAATTTTTCTTATTGTGTCACTTTTGGTAATTTTGGCCTTTTAAGGAATTTTTTCCACTTAATATAAGCTGTCAAACTCATTGGCATAAAATTGTTTATAAATGTTCCTTATCATCCTTTTAAAAAATATGTAGGTCTATAGTTAGGCTTCCTTTTTCTGGTAATTTGTGTTTTTCTTGATTGATCTTGCTAGTGATTTATAAATTTGTTAATCTTTCAAAAGAACTACATTTTTGCTGTATTCTCTCTTATATTTATTTTTTATTTCACTGAGGTATTGATGTCTGTTTTATCTTTATTTCCTTTGGGTTTAATACGGTTTTCTTTATCTAGGTGCTTAAGGTGGAAGCTTAGATAATTGACTTTAGGCATTTTGTGTTAAGCAAAATTAAGCTATACATTTCCCTCTAAGCACTATTTTAGCTGCATTCCACCCAGGTTTATATGTTGTATTCTAAGTTTTACTCAGTTCAAAATGTTTTCTAATCATCTTGTGATTTCTTTGATCTGCAGGTCATTTAACAGTGTGTTGTTTAATTTCCAATTATTTTTCTTCCTGTAGGCTTTCAACTTCTCCCGTTCAGGCGATCTTCCAGGTGCCTCAGCCTGTCGGACTTGTACTTCCTTTTGTAATTATTTAAGAAGGGGAGGATGAGGCTGATGATTTGAAGATAAATATTAAGCTGACTATTTAATTCAGATGAAGTGTTATTGATTGAAAAGTTGCTGTGTACTCCAGATTGCGATCTTCCTTACCTATAATAGCTTTTGGGACTAGCCACACAGCTATAGGTAGAGAGGATGTTGCTGGTGCCTTTATTGTAAATGTTTCCAAGTTTCTAGGGCTGAAGGCGCCTACATCATGCTCCAGGAAAGGATTTCTGTGGTCCGTAATGCTGACTATCTCCAGCATTAAAAATATATATATACGGTGATACGTAGTCTAATATTTTGAGGGACTTAGGCTTTACCTTCCTTTCCCCAAGGGGAAGAAATTCTAATATGGATTTAAGAGAAAACTGGGCACCCAGGGACCACTGTGCCTGGGTCAGAGGCGTGAACTTCTGCAGACAGATGCGGGTCTGGGTAAGGGGCTGTCGAATAAGATGAGCCTTATTCTGGGCCTTTCGATAAAGTCCAGGAAAACAGTTTTCTAAGGGTGGAGAACATGTGGTGGAGGTCTGGAGGACACGCCCAGAGGATTCTACTATAAATAGCCTCAGGATTCCAGGGGATGAAAGCAGCAGGTAGCTGCAGAGGAATGTGTGGGTTTTTGTTAATCATCTTTACCACTCACACTATTAACAGGGAGCAGTCTACCAAAAAACTGGAATACCATCTATTAATAACAGCTAATCGTTATTGGATACCCTCTAGGCATAGGCACTGTGCTGTCTTTCATACCTTACCTTACTTAAATCACACAAAGCTCATAAACTACATACTATTGTTACTAGCTTCTCTACACTTGAGGAATTAAGTGACTTGCCTCAGGTCACCTACAAGGACATTTTCTTTAGACATGTTTGTACCCAATACAGTTTGTCAAAAATGGAGAGACTCTCCTCCACATGTGGGCATCTGGTCACTTTCTATAACAGAGCCGTTTTGTTTCTGGGAACTGGAAGTTAAATACATTTTGAAAAGCTCCCAATAGAAAAGGCATCACAGGAATTGAAACATTTTCTTCCAACTGTGTGGTCTCTACTAACCGGGGAAGCAAACGAGGCAGAGAAACCCAAGATATTCTTGACAAGCTTCCCGTCAACAGGGGGGGAAGCACGCTTCCGAACCCCGTTTGTGTCTTCACTGCATAACAATCCCAGAGTTTATCAGTTTGAGTTTATTCCCTGAAGAATAACTCCAGACCTAAGAATTCATTCTTAATTCTTTAGGGGAAATTTCCATATCCTGCATTAATCATTGTAAGGATTCAGTAGCATTGTCACCAAGAGCCCTGAGAAGGTTGTTCTGTTCTCTCATCTACCGACAGGCCGATAATGAACTGATCAACAGAACCTTGAAAGATCAAAATTTACAACATAATACTTGTCATTCAGACATGTTTTCCATACCATGGCTCCAATAATGTACCTCCTAAGCATTTATTATCATCTTAAGTAGACAAAAAAAGCATTGGTAAGAGACAACCAGCTCTTCTTACCCAGATTTCCTCCTTTACTAGAAAACTCCTGGATGTAGGGCTGGCTTCCCGGCCATGGGACCTGTGCTCCGAAGGGCACTATGCTTGCTTTAATGCTCTGCTGTCTTCATCATGAAATTCTTAATAATTTTATCTCTCAACTTAGTTTTTTGTAAAGTAAGTCTCAAGGGACAATGGAACATGCATGTGAGCAGGGATTTGCACAATATGTATGTCCACCATTCCCAGCACCCATCTACCTGCAGCGCTCACGATCCCATGGGCACAGAACTCTGGGGGACTCAGTAAACGTGGCAGTCCAGGAGGCTCAAAGGAATGTGAGGTAAGTGGGTTATGCATACGAGACTGAGTGGGAGAGGGTGCTGACGGCCCCAAGGGGCCACGTTTCCCACTTGACCCAGAGCTCACTTTAAGCGCAGAAGGCAGGCAACGGCATTCTAAGACAGAAATGACCAGGGAACCCAATCATGGTCTTTTTTTTTTTTTTTTTTACTTATGTCACTTCCCTGTGTTAGCCAACCACTTACAGAGAAATTAATGACATAAAGGAAGGGACAATATAGGGCAACCCATAGTTCCTTTCCTTTCAGTCTTTCCTTATCCATCAATAAGCTGAAGGTAGAGGGTCTTGGTAGAATGTATGCCTATTAAGAAGTGAAATAAAACAGTTGGGTTAATTTTGTACAGCATTTCCATTGTTCTGGTAAGAACAAAACACACAAGCCCGTGCGAGATACACAAAATGAATCGTGTGATTTCAGTGATTCCGTATGTGAGTTAAATGCTTTTAAACTGCATTTACACTGGCAACACGCAGTATCAAGATGAGCAGTAAAATGTATGCTAATAATTTAAAATTTTAATTTTTCTTCACTGAGAATGTCATCACCTAGCAAATATAGAACACCATGTCAAATCCAGAGAGAGACTGCAGGAGGGAGGAGCTCCTGTTCTGGTGCCTTCACTGGCACATTTTCTTGCTTTTTGCAAAGGGGCCCTGCATTTCCAGTTTGCACGGGGCCCCTCAGATCATGCAGCCCGCCTGCCTGAGTCCTGTCACTGCAGCCTGCTAGCAACAGCCACTTTTCTCATTTTCACTGTCCTTTCCAGTTGTCCATTTCTAGTTTTCTCTACCAGCCTGCCCCTGGCTCCTTATAGGTGGAGACTTAACCCATGCCTGACCCTGAACACACAAGAGAGCTTCCTGATTAAGATACATTGTTGGCTCAGCATTGTCAAAAGTGGTAACAGGCCCCAAATGGAGTCACTTGTGTCAAGCCCCATGTTACCACACCGAGACTTATACCTGATTTAGTTATGATTTCAGCCCCCCCAGGAACGAATCTTACACCAGTCGCTCTGGATTTCCCTGGCCAGCACTAGGGAGGTAAGCTGCCTGACAGATCCCGGCACTCCCCTAAAGGAAGGTGACCTTGCCACAGACCATCAGTGTTTGTTAGTATAAGTTTCTGTCCCGACCCCTTCTGCCTGGAAGTCTTTCATTTTGTACAGCAGTTTGGAGGTCCTTTCCCTTTGCTAGGTGGGATGCTGCCCCACTCAGGAATTGTTGGATAAAGCCAATAGGCTCTTTAAAATTTAGTTAGTTGAGTTTTGTTTTAACACTATCAAGAACTTGAATGACGCTAGTGCCTGGGGTCAGGCCCTCTGGCCTCTGCCGTGCATCCTCCGCGGAGCAGGAGTCCCTAACCCTTGTAGCCTGCCTCAACTGTACATGAGACGCTTGCTCTCCAGGTCTTCACATGCTGTTCACCGTTTGGGGCTGACTCTGAGAAGCGGTGTATGCTCCTACTCTGTCCTGGCCTTCTGAGTCCAGATTCCAGATGCCCAGCTCCACCGTAACCAAACACTGCTTTACTTTTAAAAGTTACTTTCCTTCGGAACGGGTCATTCACGCACATGACACAAAATTCAAGAGATGAGAAGCAGTATAGAATCAAGACTCCCTGTAAACCTTTTTTCCAACTCACCTGTACTCATCCCTGAAGTCAGTTACTCTAACCAGTGTTTCTGAACATGCTTCCAGGGATACACTATGTTGTGGGTGTGTATAAATACAATATATGGATATGTACACATACACATGTATGTATATAACTACATACAAACATATATATGTATGTGTATATATATGTATATATATGCTCATGTTTTTAAAAACACAAAAAGGAGCATATGCACCTTGTTTTTTTCATGTAAGAGTATGTCTTGGGGATTCTTCCATATCAGTATATTTGGCTTAATTATTATTTTTAAGGTTTGGATAGTAGTTCATTATAGCCTGAAAGACATTTAGGCTATTTCTAATATTTCAATATTTTAATGCTAAAATGAATTTGTTTTTTGCACATAATTTCACACATTTATGAACATCTCTTAAATGTGGAATTGCAGAATCTAGGAGAATATACGTATTTAATTTAGAAACATATCAACGAACTGTTCTCCATATAAATTGTATCAATTTACATTTCCATCAGCAAGTTCGAAGTGGATCTTTGAACTTGTTGCACTTGGCCACTCTGAGAGGGGACAAACAGTTTCTCCGGGGTCTTTACCTATGAGTAAATGTGCAGGATCACGGAGTGCAGATACATTTGAACCCACTAGGTAATGTCAGTCTGTGGGGCAGACTTGGAAGTCTACACCCTTGCCAACACTTACACTGTTAGATTTCCAACGGATTCCATGAGAGGAGGGGGAAGTAATGTTTCCCTGTGGCTGTAATTTGCATGTCCCTAATTATTAATAAGGTTAAAAATTTTTGCATGTACTTCTGGACCATTCTTGGTTCCTTATCAGTGAAATGTCAGATGGTGTCTTTCACTCAGTTTCTATCGGGTTGTCTTTTTTTTGTGCTGATTTTTAAAAAATGTTCTGATACTAGTTCTTTGTGAATTATACATGTGTTGCAAAAATCATTCCTAACTTTGTGGCTTGTCTTTCTACTCTCCTTATGGTATCTTTCCAAGAATGGAAGTTCTTAATTTTAAATATTTTTAAATATATTTGTCCTGAATTTTATGATTTATGCCATTTATGCTTATTTATGAAATCCTTCCCTACCCGAATGTAAAAAAGGTAGATTCTTACACTACTATCTAAAAGTTTTATAGTTCTGCCTTTCACATTGAAGTGTTTAATTTGCTTGGAATTGAATTTTTATATGAGGAGAGGTAGGAATCTTATTTCATATTTACTTTATGGATAACTATCAGGTCCATTACTTTTTATTGTACAATTTATTGAATAGTTCCACCTTTTCCCACTGATCTGCAATTCTCTTTCTATCATGAATCAGATCCTCATGTATGTGTGGGCTAACCTCTGGGCTCTGGTCCCTCTTATTGGCCAGCTTGTCTATACCTGCCCCAATATCACACTATCTTAATTGCTATAAGTTTCATGATAAGTCTTCAAATCTCATGGGACCAATTCCTTTGCCTTATTCTTCTTTTAGTACTTTTTAGAGCTTTTTCAAATGATTTAAGAATCTATCAATTTTTCAAGCACTCCTGTTTGGATTTTGATTGGAATTGCTGTTAATCTTTAAGTCAACTGGGAACAATTGGCATCTTTAAAATACTGGATCTTCTTATCCTATATATATATATAATATATATATTTTTTTCTAGCTGGTGAATAGAAAAGCAATTGCCTTCTTAATATTGGTTTAGTACCCAGCAAGACTGCTAAATTCTTCTGTATTTTCTATGCAGAGAATGTTATCATTTGAAAATGATGACAGATTTGTTTCTTCCTTTTCAATCCTAATATCTCTAGAAATTTTTGAATAAAAGTGATGATAGTGGGCAGCCTTTTCTTATCTTTGATCCTAAATAGAGAATTCTTTCAATATTCCAGGATAAAGTATATATATATATATATATATATATATATATATATAATATATATATGCTGTATATATATGTATGGTTGACCCTTGAACAACATGGGTTTAAACTGTGCTGGTTCACTTATATGTGGATTTTTTTCAATAAATACCATACAGTACTGTAAATGTATTTTCACTTCCTTAATTTTCTTAATATTTTCTTATCTCTGGCTTACTATATTGTAAGAATACAGCATATAAAATGTGTGTTAATTGACTGTTTATGTTATCAGAAAGGCTCCTTGTCAGCGGTAGGATTTTGGTAGTTCAGTTTTGAGGAGGCAGAAGTCATACGTGGATTTCCTACTGTGTGGGGGTCGGTGTCCCCAACCCCCACATTGTTCAAGGGTCAATCACTGCACTCTTAATGAGATTAAGGAAGTTCCCTTCTATTCCTAGTTTACCAAGGAGTTTATATTATATTTAATCTTCAATTTTTATCTTTATGAGAAAGGATGAAATTACTATATTTCCAAAAAATTACTATATTTCTAAAATCTCCATTCTTTCCTCTTTTCCCTGTACTTCCCTTTAGGCTGATGATGTAAGTTTATGTGTACCTTTACATATAATACACTTACACCTTTTCTTATGGATTTAATATCTTTAATTGATATTTTTATCCCCATCTATAAAAGATGGTGAATTCAGCGAACTACTCATCGCTCACCCTTCATTCCTCTTTTCCTCCTAATTTTATTATGTCTTGAGAATATTGTCCATGTTTAGAGCATTTGGATTCTGTTCTTCAACCATTCTCCTCACACTTGTTGTCATTTTATCCCTCACAGGTATAGAGGGCGCACTGCCAGCCTGCCATTTGTAGTTTTCCTCCTTTGTATGGCAAAAATACGTCCTCTAATAATTTCCTCAAGAGATACTCGATGGGTATATTTCCTGATTTTTTTTTTCTGAACAATAACTTGTTGAGTATAAATTCCTGGGTCACATACTTTTTCCTTATTAATTTTTTTTGGCTTTTGGATAATTAGACTATTTTCTGGAGTCTCAGGCCACAAGATTTTTTTCCTTTAGTAAATGAATGTTTTGCCTGAAGTACAAATAAATCTTTCATTATCTTTGAAGCCCAACAGTGTTACCAGGTTATGTCACAGTGTTGATGGTTTTGTGGGTTTTTTTTTCTTGGAACATGGCATGCACTTTCAAATGCAAGTTCAAACCTAGCTTTTATTTTTGAAAAGTATTCTTGAATTATATCTTTAAGTATTTTTCCTATTCTATTATTTCAGTTAAAAAATTTCTTTTTGGGTGGGGTGCAGAAGAGAATTATGTTAGATCTCCTTTTCTATCTCCTATATTTATTATTTTATTTGTAATTATTTGAAATGCTCCATTTCCATTTCATGTGCTTGTATTTCTCAATCTGTCCACTATGCACCTTTTGGTAGTTTTACTGTCTGTTTTCTTTTGACTGCTGTCAATGCAGCCTTCATTTTTGTAGTAATTTTGTTTTTCTCTTTTTCCTTGAATGCTGCTACACCGTTTTCTCACCATGCTTCATCCTTCTTATCTCTCTGCTCTGACTTCCCATTTTATAGTGATAATTGCTTCTTAATAAACTTATGAATACATGCTGATATATTTTCTCACAATTTCACCTGTCCTGTGGCAACATTTTCATGGTTCTGTGTTCCAGGAACTCTCCTTACGTCACAGAGCGTGTGAATTATCTCAGTTTTGATTTCTCACTTCTTTACTGGCTTTGGTGGTCGCAAGGCCCCTCCTGGGGTGCCTCTTCTCCATCCTGTCTTACTGACTCACTACTTCCTACATTTAACCTGTGTGTATGATTCTTTACTCATTCCCACCTTCTGGAACTTTCCTTTGTGCCAAATCAGGTCTCAGCAAGCCCCTGCCGCTGTCCCATCCACAGCCTTCCTGTTCCTCCGTCCTGAAGTTCTTCCCTTCCCCTCAGCTAGCGCCGCTTCCCAGGGCTCTGCTTCCTCCTGGGGCCTGGACTCCGGAGCTAAGGGCCTTCTCTCTCAGCATCTTTCAGTACGCATCTTGACCTTCACTGTCTCTGACTGCTCTTCCTTTAATGCTGTAGTTTGAGGTTTGAGGTTATATATACCTTTTTGTTTCAGTGAAGAGAGGATTTACATTTCTGTCTGTCATACTCTTTATTGCTAGTAGGTGATATTTTAGAGAGGAAGGCAAAACCACCACCTTGACTAGCCATTTACAAACTTTTCCATGGGTTTCTTGTTTTGTCATTGTACCGGTCTAATCCTGGTCTGTCTCCTGCTCTGCTCCACCTTCCAGGCTTTTCTCCCAGTTCAGGAAAGAGTGCATTCCAGGCCCCTAGCCACCCAGACTGCCATCACTGACGGTGGATGGGGCTATAAAGGATGCCTCTGGGTATTAATCAGTGATGATGGATAAAACCTTGCCTTTTAGGAGAAAAGAAAATGTGTCAGGACTCCGAGTCACCCTTGAGAAACTTAGATACCAAAATATTCCTATGGGATCTGAAAGTTCTGTATTTTTATATCCAACAGAAGAGCTTGCAGCTTTATCTTTGAGAAACCTCTAATCAGTTTTCAGCTCCCCGCTCATGTCATTCAGAGGCTCACACTCCAGTGATTTCCTGCGTGCAAGGTATCACATCCTAGCTGCAAATTCATAATGGGTTCTCTAGTAATTCTCTTTTGTGGCTGCATATCAGTGGTTTCCTAAGCTAGGGCTCATACAATCAAGACCATGGTTTTGTTACTTCTGTATGAACCATAGTCTAAAGGAAGAAAAGAAGGGTTGTACAGTGCAGCTGTCAGCTCAGTGCTGTGGGAAGGATGCTGGCCGCTGGCCAGGCCGATACCAGACTCGTCCATGTCTCCTCTGTGCCTTGGCTGTCTTAGAGGAGAAGGGGAAGGAAGGAGCCCAGAACACCTTATTCACGCTGAGGAGTGGTATAACGAGGTGCTGGGGTCCTACCCCCTGGATCCAAGCCCTGGCTCTGCCACGGACTGAAGGTATGATTTTGAGCAAGTTCTTAATTTCTCTGTGATTTTTATGAAAATCATCTGTAAAAAGAGGGTAAAGATGCCAACAATACTACCTCACAGGTTTTTTTTTGAGAAGTAGAGTAGATAGTACATATAAAGTGTCTGGCCAGGAGCCCTTAGTAAATACATGCTAATTTATGATAGAGCCGAATCCTATCTTTTTAATGAAATGCTCGAGAGAAGGGTCCAGGTCGTCCTACTAAGCCTGCCGAGGAAGGAGGCCCTGGGTGCACAGGTGCTTCTCATGGCTGCCAGCAGATCTGAGTTCCCGGGTCTGGGGACAGTCTTGCGGCCGGCCTGTCTCTGCCAGCCGGCATCTGAAGCCAACAATTTAAAAACAGCAGCTGCACCATGACAGGCACACCTTTTGCAGCTGACGCTGCCTTTTCTCAGACTCTCTTCTCTTGGCCCTTTCCAACGACCCTGTGGGGAGGGCTCTGCCATTTCCATTTTACAAATGAGACTCTGGTGACCCACCCAAGGTCATGCTACGGGTGAGAAGTGGAAGCTGTCCTCAAACCCAAGTCTTGGCCATTTTCCTGAGAAGTAAAAACATTTTACTGAACTGGCTCTTGAGTTACTTGGAGATTGACGACAAGAGCCTCTAAAACGTACTCTCCGCGGTGCTTCTCATGCCTTAGGGCTTGTAAGAATGATGAAGGAGAGTTTGGGAATATAGGTTCTTAGGCCCCAGCAGAGAGGCTGAGGCTTGGGGCGGGGGCCCGACAATCTGCCGTCTTCTCGGGAGGCTCCGGGCGGACCGTCAGCGACCGGGCTGCTCTTCCTTCGAGGCTGTTTGGGGTCATGTGCACTTCTTGGTCTCAGGGAACACAGACGGAGGTGGTCTGGTTCACAGGTAGGCTGGGAAATTACTCTTGCCCGGGACTAGGGATGAGTAACACAAACACAACCACTAGCTTCACGGGAGTCCCAGCCACGTCTGAGAACCAGTTCCAGCCACGTGGTGCTGTGAGACTCATACATTCATTCAGAGAATGGCCTGTCTGGATCCTGCCCCTTCTGTGTTTTTGCTTGTCTGGAGCTATGTACATATTTGTCATTAGCACAGTCTGGGGAGACTAACCTAATTCATATTAGACTGACCCAGATTTAAATTACATAAAATTCCTATGAACGCAACACAGACCTATATGTATTTACATGTGAACATTTTTTTTTCTGGCCTGTGTATATATATATATCATTTTCCTTTACCTGCTGTGAATAATATTAAATGTTTTCCCATAGTCATCTTGGATGACAAATACCATGACCATATGTTTGATCAGTGACTTATTACTTATACAGTCATTTTGCTTATCTGTATTACTTGATTCTTATAACAAATTGCTGAGGTGGACAGAAGAATTGTTACCCCTGCTCTACAGAGAGGAGGCACAGATTTAGGGAAGCTTTGGCTTGAGCATTGTTGCCCAGCTGGTCTACGGCAGAGCTGGAAGCAAAGCCCATCCTTCTGAGTCCGAATGCAGGGCCCTTTCTGGGGCATCGCACAGCGAAGCAGATGAGCAAGCTTTCAGCAAAGCTGCAGAGACTGGAAAATGCGTAACCTGGACAGCGCTTCTGTACCATAACCACAGGAGTCCAGTCACCTCCTCTTAGCAGCACTGATCAGTGACCCGTTCTGCCCAAGCCCTAAGCTGTGTATTGAATATTGATGGTGGCAAGCTAAGCAAATTACAGCACATACACCAGGCCCATTAAACATGAGTAAAATGACCACTTTTAAAAGCATCTTATGGGCCTCACAGGGAAAACATTCACATGGTTGAAAGGAGACCAAATTCAGCAGCCTAATACTGTAGAAATCCATCAAGAAAACTTATCCCAAGCAAAAGACTTCTTATGGCTTCTTATCAGAGAGAGATTAAATGTCAGTGTCTGTTTCATCACTTTCTTCTCTTAGAGGTTTTGACTTTCCTTTCATAAAAGTTAATACTTGTATGTGTTTTTTTGGAAAGTGAGCTATTCTTCCCTTGCTCTATAGGATCATTTTTATTTGGACACCTTTGGTGTACATGAAATACCAGAGACAGTAAAAGTTTGTTTGTGTGAACTGGCTAGCAACCCCCAGTTACTAATGGATAGATTTATTAGGTATTTAAGGGTATAACCCCAGAGTAAATGGTGTCCAAAGCTGGATGAGCCCTGTCTGAATATTCACATTACCACCCAAGCAGCTGGGGACCGAGAGTGCATGATTCCCTGGCTTTAGAGGGGGCTTCATAGTAAATAAAGTAGCTTTATGAAAATCAATGGAATGACTATAATTACCAAGTGCATTACTGCAAAGATATTAGGAGCCATAAATCAACCATGTAAGCTGAAGAATAATGATGATGTTATGGACAAACTGGAAAGCATGATATCAGCTGAGAAAGCGGCTAGAATCTTACTTAAGGCTTCTGAGGAAAATAAGTACTTGCTTTTCCCCCATCACTCTTAAGACAGTTCGTCACAGTCTTACAAAGCAAAATACACAATTTTGTAATCACTGACAGACAGTTGGAAGGGAGAAGAAATCCAATCATGCTGAAAGATTTGGCTGGAATTGTCTCCACTCAACAGGCAGAGACCGGCTTGGCTGGAGTGTGCTCTCAAGGCTGTGTACTCCCACGCAGCAGGGCAGGGCTGAGCACTTCCCAGAACTGCTAAGCGGCAAGTGCCTGTGACGCCGGTTAATTTGCATCCTGGAACGTCGGGGTTGAGAGTCCGCAGAAAACCTCCAGGCTGGAGCTCCCGTGGTCCTCACAGCTCTTCCACGGGCCGGTCCCTGCATGCCCCAGTCCATGAGCCCTCTCTCCTAAGGCGGCGTACCGTTCTGAGGCAGGCAGCTCACTCCATTTCTGACTGGTAGGAAGTTCTGAGCTATGGTTCAGTTCCACGGGAGCCACATGGCATTGTCTCCGGTATATGAAGGTTTCCTTGTAGGAAGCTTCAGAACCGTCCCTTCCCCAAAGTAAACACCATTGGCTTCTCCAGCCGTTTCTCAGCTTTTCTGGTTTCCAGTCTTTCACTTTTCTGTTTGGGATTTTACCGCATATGCTCCAGTATCCATATTCCTTCCTTTCAGAAGACGGCAGAGATAAGGATTGGGGCTGGATGGGAGGGGATGGAGGGCTCCACAAGGCTCTGGCCTAAGGGAGCAAGAGAGCGAGAAATCTGGCTGGAGAGATGGGTGTGGTCAGGAAGAGTTTAAACCCCTTCTGGAAGTGCGGCATGGCGCCCCCACACGGACACGGGCAGCCTGACCCTGCCGCGGACAGTGGGACTGACACGTTCCTCAGTGCTGGCATTGCATGATGAACCACTCTGGTTTCTAAACCCCATAGATGACTCATTTGTTCATCCAATATTTATGGAGCAGTCTTGCTGTGCTAAATTCCAGGGATACATACAACTGCCTACAAGGGCTCTATAGTGTAAGAGGGCAGATTGTTATCAGTATGTTAGTTAGGTAATGGCATGAGAAAGGCTAAGACAGAGAGGGGTCCCTAAAGCAGCCAAGGGTGCTCGTGGTGGGACTGGAGGAGGACCAGGAGGCGGGCAGAGGCTTCCAGGAAGACATGCTGCTGGGTCTGCTTGTGATGGGTGGTGGGAATAAGCAGGGGAGACGAGGAGGGGAAAATGCCATTTCATGCCGGGAGATTAGCAAGTGCCAAGACTCCGAGGCCAGAGGGAAAACGAGTATCTGTGGGTGGGTCCCGGTATGTAAGTGTTAGTGGTAAGGAGCGGTGAGGACTGCGGTGTACTCAGGCCAGGGAGTTCAGATCCCTTTCTGAGCGCAGTGCGAAAGCGCTGGAGACTCAATGCTAAGCTGGTATGCCAGCCTCCAGGGGAGCAGAAACAGAAAACTCCCAGACCGCTGGAACCGCAAGATCACAGCAGGGACCACAAGACCCAGAACACAGACCCTGGGCCAAGGTGCCATGGCTTCCTGGCATGCTTCCTCAGGCGGCCTTATATAGCAAGGTAAGTTGTTTGGGATGCCGACCTCGTGGGGTGTATGAAAGCCAGTGAGCCATGCTCTTTGGCTCTAGCCCTGTGGTCTGTTCCCCCCACAGGAGCTGCTGAGGCCACAGCACTTCTGGGATGCTCATGACATGAAAGGGAGAGTGGGAACCACATCTGCCCACATCCAATGCACGTCACATTATCTTTTGCACTGCTTGTTGGAATAAATCAAAGTAAAAATAAGTTCAAAGTGAATCCCAGACCTCGTTCTTGCCCGTTTATGACCTAATCCAGACTCCACAGTGTGGCCTGATCCAGAAGGAAGTGACAAATCTGATTCCCTGGACTGGAGACTGCGCGTGTGCGGCGGCACCCATCCGTGGGAGTGTGCGCTGCTCAGCAGCGGTTGGCTCCCGGGGGTGGGTGGGAAGAAGGGTGATGCTTTTCTGGATAGCGGAGAAGAACCAGAGTGGCAAAGGAGTTGGGAATATTGGTGAGGGTACTAGGCTGAAAAAAAAAATAGCTCCCTAAATATACATTCACTCTCCAGTTCCTGAGATCTGTGGATATTTACCTTCTAATGGCAACAAAAGATGTGGTTAAGATCTCGAAAGGAGAGGCTTATTATCTTGGATTATCCAGGTGGCCCTAAGTGTCATCATGTGTATCCTTGCAAGAGAGGGGCGGAGGAAACTTTGATACACACAGAAGAGAAGCAATGTGAAGATGGAGGTAGAAATGAGAATGACAGGGCTGCAGCCTGGAGCCACCAGAAGCCGCGAGAGAGGCCCTGGCCAGGTTCTCTCCCAGGGGGTTTCCTGGGCCCTGGGAATGAGAGAGCCGGAGAGCGAGAATTCTGGATGGAGAGATGGTTGTGGTCAGGAACTGCTTACATTTCAGAGATGGAGCCACATGACGTAATGGTGACATCCTGTGGCCCTGTGGCCCAAGGATGCTCTGAAGTGGAGGTGAGGGGATGAAGGGAGCGAGACAGCAGGGCTCCAGGTGGGTTCCCACATGAACACTGCAGTCACTGCGGTGATGGCAGGAATTCGGCAAGAGGAGGACTGTGATCAGGCGTCAGGGTCCTCAAGGAATCGGGGGGCATGGGCGCGGGCACCAGGTGGGGGGGAAGGCGCAGTGGGGCCAGGACCTCTGTGCTAGGTTTGTGGTCATTTGTTACCTAGCCATAGGAAATGAATACAACCGTGTTTTAGGATTTTTCCCTAAAATTAATTGGACTTTACTTAGGTTCATTTAACAGTACTCTGAGCCCTCTAGATGGATGAGGCAAGTATGAAACATGGCTCAGTGATGGTGGAAAGCCAAAGTTGGTATGGAAAACATACAAAAGCTTTAGCTGTCACTACTGGGTGAGCGTGGTGATCACGCGCATGGACCTTGGAACCGGGACCCCACCACCTGGCTACTTATGGAACATTGGTTAAGTTATGTGAACGATTTTCTAAATTGGGATACGAATGTTTACCTTGTATACTTGGTGTGGAATTTTAGGAAAATGCAGGGTTAGTGCAGTGCCTGGAACATAGTAAATATGTAATAAATGGTCACTGTCATTCTACTTAACAAAGAAAAGGCTGTGGGGGTGTTAAAGGACTGCGAAGCAGAAAAAGAGTAAAGCAGGTACAGGGAAAATGCATCTACGTTTTCTGCGGGTTATCAGCTACTGCAGGTCCTCAGCAGCCAGATCTTATTCATGGGAAAACCTTCAAAGAGCCTGGGGATAGAAAGAGTGCCTTTTCTTTGCAGGGAAATAGATTGTATCCCTGGGTTATGTGTCCATCACCCAGGGCCTATTCAGATTCTGCTCCTGTTTTGAATTTAATGCTCTGCCTGTATCACTAAACCCAAGGCCACTCAAAAGTGAAGCGGAAAAGACAGATATCAAAAAGAGGAGGGCACAGAGGGAGGGAAAGTGGGTCACAAGACCCGTCTTTCAAATCTGGTTCCGCTGGCGGCCCCACTGCTTGCTGGGGCCGAGGAGGGCGACGGGCTGGCTCTGTTTTGTGAGCTTTGGGCATCCTCACTAAACAGCGAGAGCATGTCTGCCTATTTATATAGCATCTGAGAAATGTGAAAGGACAAAGAAACAAAAACTTGTTACCTGTAACTTTTTTCCAAATCTAACTGGCCCAGTGTGTTCTATCTGCCCAAACACAGGAACACAAACAACACGGGAAGTTAACCCCGTTTCTATTTTATGCCCATAAATTTCTAAATATAATTTGGTTACAAAATGGAACATGTTTAATGAGATTTAGTGAATTTAGTGTTAGGTTTCCTAAATAGAATGTGTACAGTTTTTTTTTCTTAATTTCTGTAAACTCTCTAAGATGTTGTCAAATGATTCTTTTCTGGCCTTCAAAGGCATTTGTTTGCTTTCAAGAGTATCTATACTATGAGTGGCATCTTTAGGGATATCAAATGCTAGTTTCCTCTAACATCGACAAACATAGGAAAAGAAAAATATAACTAAAATTTTCATCTTACACAAAATATTTATGACTCAGTGTCTGTCTTTAAATAACAAAAACATCGGGAACTCGGTAACACTCAAGGACTAGTCCTTGTCTTACTCTTTCTGCATTTCCCCACAGGCTTGCCTAGGGCCAGACCCCCAGCAGTGGCCTAAACGTATCCGTGGAACAAAACGTGTTTCAGACTCTGCTCCCCACGAAGCCGACTGGCCTGGTGGAAAGGGAACTGCACTGAGGCCCGAGCCGGCTGTGACCACGTGGCCTTAGCAAAGCCACTTCCTTCATCTGGTGTGAGAAACAATGCAGTTGGTCTGTTTCCTTTCTGCTCCAACACCTAGGATTTAATGAAGCAGGGAAAGTTCCCTGAGGTAGGACGGCAATGATTTTTATGACTGTGTCCGGGAATAAACAGGTGCTCAGTACGGCAGGCTTTTAGAGGGTGGGCGCATGGCTTCCAGGCTGACACTTTAATGTTTTTGACAGAATCTGCTTCGGAGCTGTCAGAGAGCTACGGGGAGCACTCCACTCACACATGCCTCTCTGTTCTTGACCAGATTACCTATCATCTACCGGCAATCATTTCGGTGGGTATTTCTCGTAGGGAACACGTATTTGTGGGAGTGTCCATGTGTCTGCCCATGTGCACCATCCCTGTTTGTGTTGTGACAATTATGAGCAAGGGACTCTTCACCATCAAACTCCTATGACAGTGGTTTGCTCGAGACCTTCAGTTTTCTGTGGTTTATGTCCGAAAAGAAGGGATGTTGGAGAGTGGGAGCATCTCTTATTTCCAGCTGCTTTTTGTCCTCAGGTATAAAGCATCACAGGTTCCAAGAGCAAAGGAGGGATGTGAAGAGTGAGAGTAAAAGGAATCACTCTTTGAAAACTAATGGCAAGTGATAAAAATAAGTCACTAAAAGACAGAGCACCTGTGGATACAGAGCAAGCTTTGACTCCGACAGCGCGGGCTCTGGCTGAAGCAGACGCAGAGAAATGACAGCCTTGGCTAGTTCAGCCCTTAGGCACGTGCCTTGGAAATCCTGCCAGAGCCAATCACCAGGCATTTTGCAGATTTCTGCCACAGGCTCTACCAAGGATGCCATCTGCTCAGACCCACCTAACACTGAACTGTACACAACCTGTTTGAGGGCTGTTGCCTAATACAGCCCCCCACCCCCACCCCCCACCCCCACGCTCTGAGTCGGTCTACAGTGAGATGGCTTAGATAGTTAGTGGGTTAGACAGACGACAGTGCATCCTGAAAATGAGGTCACGCAAGCTGACAGCCCTCCAGTCTCTCCTGGGTAATGAGCCACTGGGAAATGCATTGAATGGGTCCACTGTTAAGAAGACACAGACAAGTATATCATTCATTTACCACTGTAGCTTGTACCTGACCATGGAGATGAGCTTTCAAAATGAAAAATTATAAAACATGATGCTGTGAAACAGAACTGTAATTCTTGGGTTATTTGGAATAAGGTCATTGGAAAGGGAGCCCAAGTTGCTTCTCAGACGAATGGCTTGAGGGTAAACGGAGTCGGCGTCTTGGATGTTCCCATCCCAGACCTTCTTTCTCTCCACTTGATACACTGATTCTCTTACAACTTCTCATTTGCTGAGGAAGATGACAATGACTCCTTTGAGAAATTCAGAAGCAGGGAAAGGTGACGAATGGTGCTTGGGGGATGGAAATGAGCCTTCGGTGGGCCTGCTGGTCTACTCATCACTAGCCTTGTCACCTGGAGCTAGTTCCTTAACCCCTGCGCATCTCAGCATCCTCGTCTGTAAAGTGTGTGGGTGCCCTTCCTGTCCATTTCACAGCATTGAAAATTGAAAATACATATAAAATTCTTTGACTACTCTTCCCTCCAACACTGCAAAATGCAAGCACTGAACATCATTCGTGCTGTAAAGTCACTTGTCTATTATCACACTTTTGTATTGCTCAAGTGATTTTTAAAAAATTATATATAGACTCTCAGATTACCACACAGACAGACTGTGTTACCATTAATAAAAGGTCAGAGCAAACAAAAGCATTTCCTTGCCTTATCCCCACCTCCCAGGTGGGTGAGGGTCTCTCTCCCTGAGCCCCTGCATGGGGCTCTCACTCCCGCCAGTGCAGCCTGGGCAACTTCAGAGCTTCTCGCCACAGGTCCATATTTTGGACACTGACTTTGGGGATTTAGCTGGAAAATGTTCTCTTCAACCCCAGCTCGTACGTTCACAGGGACATGCTGTAGGCTTTTTAGGATTTCTTAGGATGGTAGTAATTGTCCTTCAGTGACAATCTCTGGTCTCACAAAGTGTATTTTTACTTTAAAATTACCCACCAGATTACCAAGCCCTAATTTGGAGTATCACACAAATATGCATGTTAATTGGACATTTTTGGAAGGAGTGGTATGAAATATGTAGTATTATATCTGAACTCATTTTTGAGTCATGAAACATTTGTGAAATGCTGAGATTCCTGTGAACTACATTAAAGTTTCTTTTGTGTCTGATGCAGGCACTAATTATAGAAATTCTGACTTGGAACATCGGGTAAAAGAGAAGTCCTAATCATGCTGTGAGAACACCAACACTTGGGCAATGGGAAGCAAAAAAATGACACCATTTCAGAGACAGCCAACGTCTTTGCAGATAACTCTTGAAACCAGAATTTAAATTTTTCTCAATAATAATTGAAAACAAGTCTGTCTTATGAAAATGGAAAATAAGCAAATATAATCCCAAAGCCACATGTTTGAAAAATATATGCTAGGGAAAAAAGTTGTCTCTGTTTTACTACAGATTCTTAGGTTGGGTGTAATCAACATTTGTTTTATTGACACTTTGGGGATCCAATTGCTAGCTAGAGTCACCCCCAAACGACTAAGCAGCTGGCCCTCTGTATTATTAAAATAGCTGGTGTACATTCCAGCTTTGGCATCCTTTCTTGCCAATATGCTTAATAACATTTTTCCCAAAAGGAACACTTGCATCCTCGTGGTATGTAAAATACAGGAATTGGCATATAGAACTATAATTGAGGAAAAATATTACTTTGTCCCCCTTCTTTGGAAGGGCTCTATTTGTGTGTATCTTGCATTTTTCTCCAGCGTTATCCCCCAATCACCCTCTGTGCCATCTGGAAAGTAGGAAGCCCTGCTTTCCAATATGCACACTGATGAATGTAGGTTCTTGGAAACTATCACAGTCTCAGATAATTAAAGGGAGTCCTCTCTCAGCCCCTTGGCTCATCTAAAAAGCGCAGTGTACTAACTTTTGGGACTCAGGTGGCTCTTTATTATACTCATAGACACATGCTACCTAGGAGCCCCTGGGTGTAAGATGAGGAATCAGTTATGAAAACATTCAGGCCTCCTTTTAGATCTTGTGCTAGCGATTAGGCGATCTACACATTTAAGGAGGTAGGAGATCTGGATTCAGAATCACAGAACTGAAAAGATGTTTGGCAATTATAAAGTCCAACTCCTCATTTTAAACAAAATAACAAGACCCCAAGAAGTTAGGTAGCCTGTTCACAGTGAGGACATCTAGATTTAGCAGCTTTCTTTTTCCTACGTAATGATTAATATTTCCTATCTTAAAGACTTTACCGACAAGTTCCCGTAAAGGAGGGAAAACACTCTATTGAAAACCCATCTTCCCAACCAAGCAATCTCCCAAGCTGCCTGAAGCTCCCTGATTATGTGTGTGGGGAACATAATACACACATGCCTCCTGGTGCACACTTCTCGGAGGGGCCATGTGGAAAGGGAGCGACTTATGCCCAAGAACTGTATGTGTATCATCAGCCTTCTGTAGGACACTGAGCTTCCCGCCAGGACCACTCATTACTGCTTGAGGGTCAGTGAACAGCATGTAGGTGTGGACAGCCAGCAGAACACACTTTCAAAGGACTCTGAGATCCTCTTCTGCAACTTCGATTCACAGCTTTCGTTCATGTATATGTATCACCATTCCCAACACTGCTATAAAATTTTGCATCTCTACAGCCCACCTGGTCTTATGTTTTAACTTTTCATTATAAATAGGAACACAGAATTGGCAACAGACTAGGACCTAGAATAACTATAATAGTAATTGAATAAAATCAGTAAGAAGTAGGCATCTGCATATCTTGTTAAAGTAAGAGTTGGTGTTCGAATCACCTATAATGCCATTATCTTAATGTCACTATTTTTCATTTTTGCACATTGTGGGTTGTGCCTGAAAAAAAGGAAGACAAACCAAAATTTGTTTCTTCTGGGTATATACAAGGCCCACTCCTTGTACTTCAAATAATCACAAAATAACTGATAGATTATTCTTAAGGAGTCGCTTTTAAAAGATGTGTTGTGTCCCTTAGAGGTAGTATAGTGACAGCAACGAATCCCCTTTCACACCATCTTTCTCACACAAACTGTGTAATCCTTGCAAAACTGGTTTGAATACTGGTGCTTACTTCCCAAGTGTGTCTGCTTCCTCTAAGCTGGCACCAGCTTATTTGTTTTGTAGCCTTTATTTTCCTAAGTCTAGTAATAAGACTAATAATAAATATGAATAATAAAAAAATATGAAGAGCCCAGACTGAAGAAAAAGTAACTGCTTAATTACTAGCTTTAGATCCAGTCCCTACTGTGAATAAATTATGAATAAATGAATTGCATAGGTACCTTGGCTTTAATGAGTTGTTTTTTGGAAAAACTATGATACTCTACCTCCCAAAGCTATTGTTTTGTTGAGTTAAAGCTACATACATATTTAGTGTTTGAAATTATAAAGTCTTGAAAAAGAGATTTTTATAACACATTATATATACAAGGGCCAAAAAACACCTTTGCAAAACCATTCTAGTTAAAACAACTATCATAAACACTTTTGTGAATACTGCTGCTTAGACATTTTCATTATTGAAGGCTCTTGAATGATACACAATCATAAATAATTCATATACCATGGGAAGGAAATCCTAGGGAGAGGAGAGGGTATTTCTCTTTCTCTCTCTCTGTACTTTTTTCTATCTCAGGAGCGTTTATGATCAGGATAATTTAATCTGATATATTCTTGTTGTGGAGTGATTAATTTATGGGGAAATGCATAAATCCAAAATAGTCTGTCTCGAACAGCCGTCTGAACATGTGGCAGAACATGAGAGAACACTCTGCTGGCGGGGGAAGGGCTGGACGGGAGGAGAAAGCAGGGAGGAGTGCGGGCCTCTCCTGAAGGAGTTGATGTTTAATTCTAGCAGGAATTCCACGTCTCTCTCATCACCACTCTGTTTCCCCCAAACAAACATTTTAACCCCTCATTCCTCATTTCTGGAATTGGTGCATTTACTATGATACAGCTATTTTTTTACACTATAGGTGTCACAGCATAGCACAGCGTACTTTAAAAGCTATGCAACACAGTCACCTCAGACTTAGAAAGGTTTTGAACGCTGATTGCTCCTTTATCTTCACAGTTTCTTCGTCTCATTTTAAAGAGGAAATGTTGATTCAGGCTATAAAGCTGTGAACGGCAGGGGGTGAGGTGGTGATGCTGTGCATAAAGTGTCATCGCACATTTCCCATGTCTGGTGACTGGCAGGGTTAAGATTCGCAGGGTGCTGAGACTCCTCTGACTCGGTCTGCAAGACCAAGACGGAAGCGGCTCCTGGGCGAGGGAGAAGCGAAGGTGAGCGATAGACCACATTTGGGTCAAGAATTATGATGGAAGATAAATTCACTTGTAAAGTTTGCATATATCTAAACCGCTTGACAACACTGGCCACTCGCCATTAGAAAGTATAATAGTGAGTCAATCTTCTCCAACCTTGGATCTTAATCTTTCATGTGACGTGATATTGTGATAAATGGGACTTGAAAGGACTGAGCTTCTAGGTCTGGCTTACTGTATATTTATTACATCTAAACAACTGTTGAAATGTATTCCACTCCTCAATTGAAATGCACTAAATATTTTATATATTCTACATTTGAAATGGAAGAGTCCGCAGGAGTGCTAAGAAAACAAATCCTGGATCATTTCCAAAAAGTGATAATAACAACATCATGTGATCATTATGGTCATTTGTAAATATAAGTATGATAAATGCAACAGCTGTCTGAGTGAACTTAGGACTACTGAATTTTATTAATGAGGGAAATGGCTCATTGCAGCATTTGGAATAATGTAAGCTCAGCTGGGTTGTGACCTGTCAATTGATCAGAAAATCTAAGTAGAGCAAATCTAAATAATATCTTCCTACACAATAATTTAAAAACCACTTACTTGTTTGCCATACTAAATCTCTGATTATTGGTTTACTTTCCATTAGGTATCATTAGCACCTTATAAGGTGCCAGGGTTCATCCACGGGCATTCTCCCCAACGCTATTCAGACTTCTTTTGCAACGTCTGTTTGTAACTTTATCTATTCATATGAATGTATCACAATCATCTGCTATAGCAATTTTAAAAGACTAGTTTGGCTGGACCCTTTTTATAACTGGCACGTAATAACATAACTTATGGACCGTGGTAACAGTAAAAATTACAGACACTGCATTTCAGAATAATTAAAATTAGTGGGAAGTTTGAGTCAGGATTTGGTATATTTTGAAAGGCCTAAAAAAAAAAAAAAAATGATGGCTTTCCATCTTTTTTTTTCGCAGTCCGAAAGTCGTCCTGGCGCCCATCCTGACCAGAACCTGCGGGGCTGACATTGCCGGCACCCCGGTGGGGCCGAGGACCAGAGCCGCGGGCGCGCATTCCCAGATGGGAGCGGGCGGCCAGGGTCTCCTGGGGGGCAACGGGATCCCCTTCGGCTCCCGGGCGTCCCTAACATGAAGCTGTCCTCCGGCTTGTTTCGGGCGCCCCATTCGGGGTCCGCATCCGAAGGCCGGTGGATGAGATGTTGGACTGGGCGTGTTTTGGATCGTCGCTGTTCTTGTGCCTCTTCGCTCTCCATTTCCCACAGGAGCAGGGCGACCTCTCCAGACCGGAGGAAGCAATATTGCTTTAGGAAAATCAAATGGTTTTATTTCAGGGTATTATGACCACATAGTGCATCTTTTTATTTTGCATTGAGTGAACAAAAGACTTTCATCATTGTGAAAACAAGGAGGGCGTATCGATTCTTTAATTAGAACAGTGTACCTCTCCAGGGTTTGCTGGGTCGCGCCAGCTCTCAGCTCCGGACTGGCCTTGAACCCGCCGCGCACAGAAGGGCTTCCTGGCTTCTGACGCGCAGGCTCCGCTCCCGGTGCCCCGGGCACACCACCAGTGTAACCCTCACAGCGCCCTTAGGAGGCTCGGATTTTTGTGACCCTGTCAATATCTTTTTTTTTTTATCAAGGTATCATTGATATACAATCCATGCTCAGGTTTCACATGAGCAACATTGTGGTTACTACATCCTGTCAATTCAATATCTTAAATTAAAATTGATGTATCAATTTAGGTTGCTCCGCTTTTCATGTTGAGAGCTATTTGTATTTCCTTTTGGTGAACTTTCTGCTCAGATTCTTTGCCTTTTTCCTATTAGGTTGAGATTTTTCTTCTGTTTCTGGGAGTTCTTTATGTGTTAGCAAGATTAGCTTTGTATGTTATATTAGTGGCGAATATTTTTCTCAATTTGCTTCTTTTGCTATGGTCTTTGAGTTATGTAGTAAAATGCATCACCATTCATTACATAGCACTATGGCCTTCTTTTAAAGTAAAGTTTAAAAATATGAAAAAAAAACCTGTGCAGAAGACACATAAAAATCATGGATTTTAACCTGCTCCAAAGTGTATTATATTTTCCCCAAAGAAATTGATTTCTGCACAGCGTGTGACTTGAAACTGCAAAGAAGGTTAATGCCCTAGGCCTTGGCTACAAAGTCAGATTTAAGCTTGTGAAGTTACAAAGGCAAGGGATATTTATCATGGGTTTTTGGAAGGTGCCCCCTCTCCCGGGGAGCCACTGTACGTTATGGCTAAGCTTCCAGTCAAATGTTCATTTTCGGGAGCAAAAGACATAGGAGGAAAAAAAATAGGCAGCTTAGAGAGGAATCTCCCAGCAGAAACTGAATCCTATTCTAACAAAATCTTTGTAAGAGGTTTCAAGTACACTAGTTTTATTGTTGAAAACAAAGATTCCTCTCTGGATAATAGTAGTAACTATAAAAAGTGTTGTGTGTACATTTAAAGTTTAATCCTACAACAACTTTATGAGAGGGGTAACATTAGAATCTTCATTCGGCAGACAATATGATGCTTAGAAATGTAAAATAACTTACCTAAGGTTCCACAGCTAGTAGGCAGGGACAAAGCTAAACGTCAAACTCAGAAGTCATCTGTTTCCCAAAACCAGGATTTTAAGTACAATGTTCCCTGCCCTCTGCAGTCATGAAGAGGCCAGCCTGACTTTGCAAGGCCAAGCTGCCTTTAGCCAAGTAATTTAGCTTTGAGGGGAAAGCATGAATATTTCTGTATACCACTGACAACAAAATTCCCTGAGGTTTTTTCTTTATTGCTTTTCAAATAGTAGTTTAAAAAGTTGCTACGGAAGCATCATATCCAAGTCTGAGTTATTGTGAGCTGTGGGGACAGCTACTGTTTTATTCATCTCACTGTCCCTCACACCTAGCACAGTGCCTGGAATGCATAGCCAATGATGTCTGCTGAATGAATATACTAATGAGTGAATTATTCTCTCATTATACTCCCACTGATCTAATTAATCGGGTTTTTAATTTAATTTTTGACATAGTCAAAATTTCACATGGCTCAAAATCTAAAGACACAAGGGAGTATGCAGTAACCCTGCCCCACACTATGTCCAGTTCCCCCTCCACAGACAATCATGTTATTGGTCTCTTGTGTTTTCTTCCACGAAGTTCAAACATATTTAAGTGAAACTCAATATATATCCCTTTAACACAATCTGATTTCTTAAAAACACATGTATTCATTAGAATTGTGTAAGGGCTTATTAAAAATTTGAACCATGTAGAAAAGGAGAAAGAGAAAAAAGCTCTAATATCTACACAATCCCTTAGAAATATTTTGGGGTATTTTGTTCCATGTATGGGATTATTAGGTACCCTTTAGTTACTCTGTTTCACCCTATTTGTCTCCAAACCTAATCCAGGCATTAACAAGGAATCACTGACCAGGGCACTCTGGTAGGTTTCCCCCGGACTACTTTTCACTGCGGCTGCTGCAGCCAACAGGCGAACTGGTGAGACACAGGAGGCCACCACCAGACCATGACTTCTAGGGCCTGAAGGTTCTTGCTTTCTGACACACACCGCAGTAGGAAAGGGCATAGAAGGCACAGCTCAGTATTCTGCAGCAGGCATGATGAGGGGGGCTTTTTGCAGAATCTGTTCACATTTGCCGAGATTAAGTCTGGAAGGGTGGCGACTGGACAGCTGCACGTGGGGACTGAGCACATGTGCAGTACGCCTGTCAGCTCTGCTGAAAGAAAATCCCAAGTCTATGTGGAACAGCATGTGCTGTGGGGATCTGTGCCAGTGTGGAGTGCAGAGGTGTGCCCGTGGGCTGGGGCGGTGTGCCGGTGGGCTGGGCCGCCGGTGTGTCCATGGGCTGGAGTGGTGTGCCCGTGGATGGGACAGTGTGCCCGTGGATGGGACAGTGTGCCCGTGGATGGGACAGTGTGCCCGTGGATGGGGCGTTGTGCTTTTGCACAATGATGGAAGACACCGACCAAAACTGAATCCTTAGCCTGTGGTTTCAAGCTAAGGGTTACCTCAAGCTGGAGGCTTTACTGGTGTTCTGACTGGAGGGACTGTTAATTTACACTCTACCTTCTGTATCAGTCTGTTGGAATAGTGGACGCTGCTACTGTGTGTGTGTATTTAAACCCACACATACAGGTTTTTTAGTATATGTAACATTTTCCATGACAAGTAGAGTTCAACCAATTCTCAACCCATTACTTTTTTGTTTGGTTTTTGGCTGTTAAAATCAGAATGGAAAACCCATTCATGTATGGTTCAGAAAGGTGTCTGGATGTTGGGAATTTAAACACAACTGTGGATAATGTGAGCCCAGAGGGGGCGGGGCGAGTGTGCAGGGGCCCATATGAGCTGGCGTCTGGAGCCCCAGACTGCCTGCTCAGTCTTCTCTCCTAACTTTCAGCTTCAAGGAACTGAGACTAATATGCTCCGTGAAAAGGGTCAGGACACTCTCCTTACTATAAGTCAGAGTGGAGAAAATTCCCATACAGCAAATTCCCAGAGGAATGTTATAAAGGAATTGTTTCTGGCCTCCTACCAGTTGCTGCAGCTCCCCTCAGGGCACTGTGCTGGCTGGTTTATTCCTGTGGCTGCCACATTAGCCTGTTGCGGTGAAGATTGGGACCCCAGGGCCTTACCAAGTGCCTGGCACATAGCACATGCTCACTAAATATTTCTTGAGTAAATACTGAATACATTTGCATTTTAAAAAATAAATAGGACAGTGAAGATGAAGTACAAAGATCACTTCGTATAAAGTACAAAGACCAGTGACCTCACATAAATGATGATCTTTCTAGTCTATCCTCACCCCTCTTTATTACCTACCCTCTGGTCCTCTGAAATCACATCCTTCTGGGGCTTCTGGTTACTGCCTTGAATTACTTCAACCTTTTCTAATTACCTCTGGCAGATTAACATTTCTAAAGGGCAGATTTAATCACATTAGTACCCTGAAAAAGAACAGTATTCTTCACCTTGGCACTCAAGACCCTCTCTCTGCAATATTTCTCCCACTGTTTCTGTTTTACTCCTCTAGGCCAAACATATCCTAGAGTCCAGCGATGCTGGGCTATCTCCCCATGTCCCAGTAAACATCACACTTTCCTCATGCAGAGCTGCTGCAATCAGCACATGCCATGCAAAATCCACCAACCCTCTGCGATGTCTGAAATCCCACAGTGTCTGCCATGAGAAATCCATCAACCCACTGAGACGTCTTTGGTCATGACTACCCCTCCCCACCACATGGGGCCCCTTCTTCCTCGGCCTCACGTCGCAGCTCCTTAAATACTGATCTCATTCTCCCCACCCTTGAATCGCTAGAATCTAGGGACTGAGCTTTGCATGTCTTTCTAACCCTACGACAGTGTTTTCCACCTTCTCTGGAAACAATGATCATGCAGGCCCTTGTTACCTAGAAATTGTAATTCAGTAAGTTTGGATTGGGTGTCAAGAATTTTTTTTAAAAAAGTGGAATGGATGATTCTTAATATCAGATAAGTTTTGGAAATTCTCTATAGCCCTGAGCAGAGCATCTTACACATATAAGTTCTCAATAAGTATCTGTTAAGTAAATTCAGTTCCTTGTGTAAGAACCAGCGGTTGGACAGAGGAGCAGGTAGCCCAGTGTACAAGAAAAATATTGTCAAGTTTATACTTGACTTTGAACACTGAACGATATTGCAGGAGTAGTTTAATGAGATCCTCAAGGAAGATGATAATTTGAATGCGGGAATGATAATTCAATTTTTGACAAATACATCCTTTTTACTGTGCAGCATATGGGTACAGTTATAGAAAACTGAGTATCTTACTTAAAATGTTAAGCATCCCAAAATGTTCAAATAATGCTGTTTATTTCCCTGGAAGATTAACAGTAACAAAGGAAATAATTGAACAAAGTTGTTCATTTTCTAAAGGGAAATTTTGCATTCCCTTCATTAGCCCACAGTATATCTAGCCATTCCACTTTCTTAAAATATGTAGCTTAAAAAGTACAAGCAATTTACCACCCAGAATATCACCTTGTGATACATCAGAAAGAATGGAAGACAAGTTTAGAGAGAAGAGCCACTGGACACTTTACCATTTAGTTTTTATCTGTTGGATTTTATTCATCCTTTTGTACGTCCACTTGAACTTTCATTTCCTTAAGACATCTTGTCTTTACAGCAGGAGCCCGCACACTGCCTTCTGCCCTTGTGCCTTTGACCATCACGCAGGAGCCCGCACACTGCCTTCTGCCTTTGGGTCTTTGACCATCACTTACCCCTGCCACATGCCCAACTTTCTCCCTGTAATTGAATTCAAGTTATTGTAAGAGGGACTCTGATAGGTCCATCTAATCCCATTTCCTTTTCTCGGAATGTTTGGGCTGAGCTTTCATACCCTTCTACTTTCTAGGTGGCTGGGAAATTATAGACTAGTTGCCCCTTACCTAGAGTCTTGATGGTGCAAACATCTCGGCCGGAGGATTAGGTTGATGGTCAAGGCTGAGCGCTCCCTATTCAACCTAAACAACCTAACCCGGGTCACGTGGTTTAGGTAGAGTCATGTTCCCACCTATGTGCGGAGTGACCAAGGGTCACTGTACTAAGGCAGAAGCCAGTGGGTGGGGACAACTGGAAGGGCTTGGGGGTGGGGAACACTCTGGGGCTTGGTTACTCTGGTATGTTTTTCTACTATATCTCATTCCTTATTTCATCATAAATGAAAATTCAAAGGGCATTTTCTTGACAAATATATTTCCCTATTATTGTAGAATATATATATGGGTGTATATATATATATATATATATATATATGTATATATATATATATTACATATATAAAATTATATAATATAAATAATAAATATAATATATATATGTATTTTTCCTGAAGACATGCAAGTTTTTAAAGTACTTAAATTACTTAAAAATAATGCTAAATAAATAGCATTACCAGGTCCAAGAGTACAGAGATGCGCAGGGCAGATATCCTTGAAGTATTCTGGATTTTACTGCTGCTTTTCTCTTCCTTTTTCCCTCCTGACCTTTCCCCAGGACCAGCAGGACCCCCTCACAGTAGTTTGCAAGTCCAGGGCAGAATCAGTGGAGCATCCCTAAGTGCATTTAAGCCTAGTGCTTCACAGATGGGGACAGATACCAGCTGAGGGACGGAGCAGCATGGGGCTGACACCGCTGGCGAGGATGGCATCTGTCTCCTGGAGACTGGCAAGGGACCGTCAGCCTCCGTCTCCCGGAGATCTGGGTGCACCTGGCCTAAACCCCACTCACGGCTGGTGAGGCAGGCCCAGAGCGTCCCCAGGGTCTGGCCCAGGCCCTTGTGCTTCTCCCTGCGCCGCCTCACGCCCACAGGGTCCACAGGTGCCGCCTTGGTCCTGGCCATGGCATCTGGGTGCAAAGCCTGAGGCTTTCATCAGCTCTTTTGTCTTTTTAAAATCCTCTGATTTCAAACACTGAATACATGTTAGTCACTCTTCTGAGGATTCAGGGGTCGCACGGAGGGTTGACTAGGGAGTGCTCAGCCTTGACCATCAACCTAGTCCTTCTCCTCCATCCATTCGGTACAACTGGAAAGCAGCTTCTTCCTCTGGACTTTATGTTCCTTCCCCATCAGGCTCCCTCCCGGGATGTACCAGTATGTCTTCCTGTGAGCTAGGGATGGATGCGCATTGGAGATGGGATGTGAGATCCACTTCAGCCTTTAGGGATTAGTCAAAGCCTTCCCTTCCTACTGCCTGGTAGCCAGGCAGACAGGAGCGGGTCCGCCCTGTCTGGGACCAAGTCCTCCCCTTCTCCGCCTGCCCCCTTGTCACCAGATGGCAGAGCATGTCCCGAACCCCTCCTGCGTGTGGTTCGGTCTCCTGCCTTACCAGGGCCTAACAAGATGTGGGAAGCCCGACCGGACTCCAGACCAACACTGGCCACCCGCAGGCACACCGAGACCCAGAAGGTGGCAGGGAGCTGCCCCAAGGTTCATTATAGCATAATCATAATCAATTTATGTTGAGGTTCTGTCTCCCCCGCCTCCACCCCCTGCCGTGGGGTTTGCTTGGATAGATACGGGTCCGTGCCTGCACACGCGGAAGAACGTTATAGAACCTAAAACTGTCACTCAACATATCACCTGAATGACCTAAGACATGGGGAGGGGCTTCCCAACATTTAAAGGAACACCTCTAACCCTACTAGTGGGGCTGTTTTCAGGTTTCCAGACAGCACGCTGTCCAGCCCTCTCCAGAGCGTACTTTGCCTTTGCTTAATAAACTGCCTCTTAAGACTGGTCCAAGTCTGCCTCGAGTGAATTTTCTCCTTTGATTGAATTCTTCCCTTTGATAAGACACAGAACTGAGGTCTAAACCATCCGGTAACACTGCGTCATCTTTAACTGGCATTAAGTGATAGCACGAGCAAGCGTTTAACAGGCACGAGGAAGCAGCCTGGAAATGAGGTGACTGAAGTGAGGGTAAAGCGGGGCAGTGACAAGCAGGCGCCGGTGCCGCGGACTATCGCATGCAGTCATGGGAAGAGATCAGCGCCGGGGCTCCTGGGAGGGGAAACGCGTCCATGCTATCAGTCTCTGCATTAATCGCACAGCCTCGCTCCCTTCTCATCTTTCCAGTCTTCCCCAAACCCCTCCCCTCCTCTCCTTTTTTAAAACTGGGAGGCTTTTTGACTAGATAACATTCTACATTTGATACATCAAATAATTTCCTTCTATTGTAATATAGGTAAACTTTTAATATTTTTAAGAGGGTAGAGAATGAGTATGAACTTTGAAATGGTGCGCAGGAAGATTTGTTGTAGAAATTTAAGTCGAACAGAACCAGTAACATGGCTCAGCATCCGTGGAGGGTATTAAATGCATCTTTAATTGGTATTCAACAGCTCCCTCTTCTGCAGGGAGCAGAGGAGAAAGGAGATTCACAAACCCTGAAATGACTAGATTGGCTGAGCACAGCCATGCTGCCTTTTTGTTTATCAAGATGGCATATGTTTTACTCATCATTAAATGTCCACTAAATCGTGCTGAAACCTGAAAGAAGATTATAAGCCAAGACCTGGATGTGTGTTGAAAATATCTGCGAGTGGGGAAGCCAGCTCTGTTTTCTGGTCCTAGCTTTGCCACAGATGGTGTGACCTTCAGTAAAACAGTGGTTTAGTCTCTGGGTGCTCTATGTTTTTCTAAGTTGGTAAAAATCTCGCCTCCCTATCTCATGGGGGCAAATGGGAACTTGGGATGGTCAAATACCATGAGTTCTTTAGTTTAAAAAACTTTTCCCTTACAACATGGCCATTATACATAATCGAAATTCTGAAAAGCTGTGACATAACAGGCAAATTCAGAAGCCCAAACAGAGCTCAGCTTTGTGTTGCTCCAAGTTAACATGACAGAATATAGGTTTTGGGTGTTAGTCATAAAATGTTCAAAATGATTTTATGGCCATGTATTTGACATCAAACAGAAAAGTTTGAGAAATAAAATGAACTAGATTTTCAGATCGTTGGTGAATGTTCAGTTTTTCTCACTTTTATTTTTCAAGTATCTCCTTACTTAAAACTTTTCCTGCTTAGTATTTGGTTTTCCTGGGCTGCCAAGCCCTCAAGGTCTCCTTTTCACCTTTTTAAAAGAACTAAGAACGGTTGACAAATGGGGACCACAAGTTCAACGGCTGAAGGGAACTAGCATTTGTTTCCTCACACTTTAGTAAAGCCAAAGTTCAGATTAAATATATTGAGTCATTGTTACTATTTTACTAAAAGGTCTAGTCATTTTTTTTAAATCCTCTGATTATCCAAATAAAACAGGGTGGGGGGGGTGAGGAGGGTATCCTCAGAGATGTTTTTAGGGAAGAATTCTCAGCAAAGGCATTTCCATTTAAGTATAATTAACATTAATTGTAGAAAAGTATATGGCAAAAATGATTATTTTCATTGTATTTCAGGTGTTCTAGGATCATGACTGAGAACTGCGCATTTACTTCTACTAAAAAAGAATGGACATAATGTACCTTTTTAAATTTAAAACTGGTTGATAGTGTATCTGGAAATAAACAGCATGTCACTGACCAAATGCTAGCAGCAAAGCAGCATTTCTACAAGTCTGCAGATATTACCCTACAGGTTAGAGAATGATCTTGAAAATTCTAGGGCTACTATTTTCCCTTATGTAAAGTAATTAAATTAGCATCTTATCTAAATGCAAACCAAAGAGTTTTAGTAACACTTGCCAAGACATAAGATTATAAAGGGAAGTTCTTCTCTTAAGGAGCTTATTCCTTTGTTCTGTAGACACCAATCTTGGGTTCATCACAATTCAGTTGGAGACAGTGTTTCAACAAAGTCAAATAAAACAGGGGGTATGCAGGAAAAGTCCCTAAGAACTGCTCAGAAACATTTAACAGTAACACTTTATTAGGTCCTCCAGGAAGATAACAAACTCTTCTCAGTAAAATAGAAACATTTGGGCTCTGACCCGTTTGGCCTTCATTATCTAGCTCTATAATGAGGGTAATGTATATTCCTCAGAGCCCTTCTGTTCCTACATAAGGATACACAAAGAATAAGCTGTCAAATCACAGAGCAGCAGATGAAGCGGGGTGCAGAAAAACCTGAACACCATCATTAAGCCACAAATGCTATATATTTAAGTGAATATACCATGTATTTATTAAGTGAATATTATGTTTATCTTCAAATTCTTAAAGAACTGAGACAAGTAAGGCTTAATATAGCAGCAGTTAAACACGGAATTTAGGCCATTTAGGGGCAATTATTTTTTCAGATGATCCTCATTGAAGTAAAAAAAAAAAAAGGAAACATATAAAAATACAAGCAAGCCTCCTCACGGGCAAAACACACCAGGAGCACAATATCGCCTGTGGAAGCTAAAAAGTTGCATGCCCTACTCTTTACAACAAATTCAAGAAATACTAGGCAAATTCTTGGCTATTTCCTCCACACATTTGTAAGGACCTTAGGTACCCTATTTAGGCGGGATTCCCCTCTATAATAGTTATTTATAACTTGTGTTTTTATGAGAGTTGCTTGAGAAGCTACAAGTTCAATGTGCTTTAGTGTTCATAGGTGGAATTTCTCAGAATCACTGGATGGATAATAACAGAATAAGAAAGCCTGAAGAGGCCTGAGGTATTAGCCAGGACAACACCCTTCTCCCCATTTCTTCCTCCTTATATACTCGTTTTCTTCTCAGAGAAGCACACAAGGCCCAAAGGGATCAAAGGGATTAAGTGATTTTCTCAAGATTACAGAGGTTGTCAGGAGCAGGGCTTCTCATTCTGAGGCCCAGCCCTATTTCTTTACAACTTTCTGCCTCAGCAATGCGGCTCACGGTGCGCACAGCAGTACTTCTCAGCAGGATTTCTGCACAAATCCCACGTGTTCACTGACACCATTCCCCAGAGTGTGCAAAGCCATTTCCAGAGAAGCTGCATTTCCTTTTTCATGGACTGTAGTTCAGATGTTAAAAGTCATGTGGGATCATCAAACTGTGTGGTCCTCCAGAACTTTACTCCTTTCTTTTCTTCTTAACTACCTGGTTATCATTACTGTTGTTATTTTTAAAATTGCCAATGTTCTTGCCACATTTGCGAGTTCTACGACATTTGAACTCATCTATATACTCTTTAAGGAGACAAGGCCACTGATCATGTTCTTGGCTATGCAGCATTGTCAGCTTGCACTTCTGTACTTAATGAGTTGGGGAAAGGCAACAAATAGTTTGCAAACCAGCCCTGGTCCGTGGACCACACTTGGAGTAGCACAGGTCTAAGCCATGCACTTGTAAATAAGATGTCCCCAAGTGCCACAGCAGGGACCCCAGGAGGCTCTACTCCCTAAAGCTCTCCCCCTCCCTAACCCATTTCCACCCTGTGCTCAGCAGATGACATTAATTTCTCCCTGAAAAAGCAGGAGCTATCACACAGGGACCTGCCACCTCTTCACGCTCCCCAAACCCACATTATCTAGATACACAAAATAAAACTCTAGATAAACAACCACCCTCAGCTCTAAAGAGGGAAATATCTTTTTTTAAATCTAGTTTGGGAGGGTGGTTAAGAGAGCCACATTGTCTAGACTTGGGTCCTGACTTTTCACTTATAAACTGTGTAATCTCCAGCTGGGGGATCTTCTGCCTTCAATTTTTTCATCTGTAAAGAACTAAAAGTAACATCTAATGTGTGGTAAGTACTCAATAAATGTTAGCTATTAGAATTACCCGAGACTAACCCTGCCATCCGAGCTTTGGATCTGCTGCCCTCCCCACTCCTTTGGGACCTAATGCCATCAAATTGCCCTTTTCCCTGGTAATTTCAGTCTGCCTGATATAGTTCTTATACTTACTTTTAATGTTATTTATAACATTCTTTTGTAGTTACTTAGTCTCTTAGAAAAGAGACTTTACACTTAGTCCTTCTGCTTCCTTACTGCTTATTCATTCTTTTTTCTCTGATTCATTAAAAAAATTCAGCGTGTTAAGGGAAGCACAGTGTAAGAGAACTTGTTGGCATCTCACGTAAAATGAGAGGGCAAGGAAGACTTCCTGGAGGAGGTGACATCTAAGTCAAGGATAAGCAGGAGTTAGCTAGACCAAGGAGAAGAAAGAATACTCAAATTGAAGAACAGCTTGGACAACTGAAAGGCACTTCAGTATGGGTAAGACACAGAGAAGGCTGTGAGTGGAGAAGCCAAAGAATGGTTAGAGATGGGGTTTGGAAGGCAAGAAGGGGCCTGCATGACCTATTATGAGAAAAAAATGGATTTTAACCTGAGGACTGGGAAGGCAGATCCTGAAAGTAGTACCACTGATGTCCATTTTGGAAATAAGATCACTGGTTCAAGAAGCAGTGCCACAGAAAGCTCATGGTCGGTGAAATGATCAGACTTCCCTTTTAGAAAGATCCCTGGATCAGAGGGAGCAAAGGAGGACATGAAAGTGAAGGGAACTAGGAGTGCATTGATAGTATTAAGGAAGAGTGTAAAGATAGTATCTGTAAGATTGTGGTTCCGGAAGATCAGGTTTCAAAAGGGGAGATACAAGGTCAAGAACTGGGGAGCCAGAGGAGATTTGGGATCCAGGGGAGACTGCAGATAGCCGGCAGTGCCACCATGCCACCAGAGCATGGCATTTGCCAGAGCTACAGCCAGCCCCTCAAAGTGGATGTTGGCTTTGAGAGCTGGATTTTAGCTTCTCAGAAGCTCCCAGCTCTGCTGTCCAGTGCAGCACAGAAGCCAGATAGGACCCTGGAGAGTGACCTTAACTCCAGGGAGAAGCCGAGTGTCTACAGGGTAGGGCTCAGAGGATGACTCTGGAATAGAGACAGGGGACCATGTCTGAGAAATTCTAGCTGCTTTCCTGGAATCAGAGGGGGTTGCACCATTTATATGTTCGACTCCACTCTGAAGTTCCACTCTGGAGACATTCCAACTTCTTATGAGGCCAAAACAATGTGAATGGTCCATTAAGTAAGGAGTGTTCTGATAACCTTTTAGAGTCTCATCAAAGATGAACATCAAGAGCTACAAACCCCGTTTGGAAATCAAGAAGCTAATGAGTGAGTAGAGAAAGTAGAATGTATGGATGGGGTTCAGAGAGTGAGGCTGATTCGGGAGCTGCAGGAAGTGGAACTAAACTAAAAAAAGTGACAGGCAATTTTGGGAAGTTCAGGTAGAAACTGAAAAACAAAAGCTGAACGAGGAGAAGCAATACTGAAAGAAATATAAGGAATTTAAATCACAATAGTTGAAATTGGATGCTGGGCTGCAGAGTGAAGAATATCAGCTGCATTAGGCACAGATCTAGCTAGACATGCTTGGGAAAACCAGCTTCTTCAGTGAGGCACTTGGCATCTGGCCTGCTGGCCCTCCGGCGTCATCAGTAGCTTCAGGCCGCCCCCTCCCCGGTGATCCAGTTGGCTGGAATGAGATAAGTGGCGCTTAGTGGGACACAACTTTGTTGCTCACAGCCTGTCTAATAAAATGGGCCTGAAATTTTAGAGGTATTGGATTGTTCCCTATGGACATGACTCTTTTTTTTTTTTTTTTGGTGGGGAAGGTGAGCATTTTTTTTCTTTTTTAATAAAGTTTTAATTAAGTGTAGTTGGCATACAATATTATATTAGTTTCAGGTGCAAAGCATGGTGATTTGGCAATTATATACCATGCAAAATGCTCGCCATGGTAAGTGTAGCTATCATCTGTCACTGTACAAATTTATTACAATATTATTGACTAAAGTCCCTATGCTGTGCTTTTCATCTCTGGGACTTATTTATTTATAACCGGGGGTTTGCACCTCTTAATCTTCTTCACCCATTTGCCCATCTTCTGACCCCTTTCACCTTTGACAACCACCAGTTTGCTTTCTGTATTTATGGAAATCACTTTTATTTGGAGTCTTTGACATGGAGTTTCCTTGAACCATTCTGGATACTCAAAATTTTTCTTGGACACAGATTTGGCTTATGATGGAGGCTTTTCTGACAGTCCACAGCAGCAAAGAACAGAGACTGAAAAAGGGGAGTTTGGTGACTGTCTGTCCTTTACAATCAATAAGGACAGATGCATGAATTGATACCCAAGGAAGAAGAGATGGGTCCTATTCTGTAAGAATCCTGCTAACGCTATTTGTTGCTTTTCATTGCTTCTTATATCCCTGATCTTCCATTGGGAATATTTTCATTGTAACTGAAGAACATCTTTTAGTATTTTACTTACTGCTGATGACAGCACTTAAACGTATCATTTCATTTTTTCCTGGCTTCCACTGCCAGTTCTTATGATAAGAACTAAACTCTCAGTTTAACTGTGGCTTTTTTGAAGAT
Source organism: Phataginus tricuspis (assembly GCA_029783875.1). Taxonomy (NCBI): domain Eukaryota; kingdom Metazoa; phylum Chordata; class Mammalia; order Pholidota; family Manidae; genus Phataginus; species Phataginus tricuspis. The sequence continues at coordinate 5,924,610 of JAQQAC010007890.1, read as the reverse complement.
AGTGTTTTCTCTTTGGCTGCTTTTAGGAATTTTCTCTTTGTCTTTGGTAGTTTTATTATGATGTGTTGAAAACATGTATTTTATGTTTATCTTGTTTGGGATGTGTAGCACTTCTTGAGTTTTTTTGCTTGATGCTTTTAACCAGTTTTAGAACATGCTTTTGTCAAAACAGCAAAAGTACTGTTTTTAATCCACATTGTGTCTTCTCTCTTAAGGAGATCCACCTTAACACATACATTAGAACTTCTCATTGTATCTTTTGTCTCTTCCTTCTCTTCTGTCTTTTTTAAAAAACCATTTTTTTGAGTTTCCATAGTTCATTCTGAATAATTTTCCTTATTTATTTTCCAGTTCAGTAATTTCTTCTTCAGCTGCACCTAATCTTCTACTAAATCCATTCACTGAATTCCTTATTTTGGTTTTTGTATTTTGAAGTTCTCATTTGGTTCTATTTTATAAAGTTTCCAGAACTACACAGAAATTCTCAGTTTTATCTTTTATCTCCATCAACATAAAACCTCAGTTATTTTAAATCTGAGGTCTGATAACACAAATTGGAGCCTCTGTGAATGCAAATATTGCCCTTTTTTGAGGGAAGGATTGTAATCATGTTGCTTTATCCCCTTGTGTTATTGAAGTATAATATTCAAATGGAAAAGGGTACCCATAAGTGTAGTATGTTAAATTTCTACAAACTAAGCTTGTTTATGTACCTTTCACCTAGATCAAGAAACATCATCATCAACACCCCAGAAGCTCTCTTTGAACCTTTTAGAAACTATTTCTTCCTTTTTCCTCCTCCATCCTGTCAATAATAACCACTATTCTATCATCTCATGGCACTGATGAATTATTGCCTGATCTTTGGACTTTATATGAATGAAATAATAAATATGTATTTTGTGTGTGTTTTGCCTTTTCTTCACGTACATCATGTTGTGAGCTTCACTGACACTATTTCATATGGTAGGCGTGGTTTGTTCATTTTCACTGCTATTTAGTATCCCATTGTATGATTATGCCACAACTTACCATTCTATTGTTTCTAGTGTTCAGTCTGGGACTTTTAACAAGCAGTGTGAACAAGAATATCCTTGTATAAATATTTTGGTGAATATACGTACTGCCCGGTTACTTCTGATTGAGTGCTAGGCACTGTATAAGCAGTTACATAAAAATTTGACCCAGGGTGATGTTATCTTTCACTAGAGAAAATTTGCTTTTGCTCTTGCCTAGAACAACCTTAATCTAAGAAGTTGTGATGACTCTAAGCTGAGTTGCAGTCCCTATAAGGGCCTTTCTTTGACTGGCTCACTCTTGTTTTTTAGAATGCTGGCTTTTGGGGGTCCTAACGCAAAGTTATCCCCCACCTAACACACACACACACACACACACACACACACACACACATGCACACACTCCAATCTTTGTCCCTCTGTGTCTTTGTGCTGTGACAGCTCAGTTCAGGCTCTCACATTCTCAGCCCCAACCCTCTGGAAGCAGCCAGTGCCCCTAGGAGAAAGATGGCCCCGCATAGCGGCCTCAGTCTCTGAGGTTTGTTTTCTCCCAGATCCAGTGGTGATTCATTATTTTGTTAGTTTTTTGATGACTTCAAGCAGATTTTCAGTATATCTTGGTGAGCTTTCTAGTTGTGTTCATTAGGAGAGTAGATCTAAATTCCTGGTCCTCCATTTGCTCTGCAATCTGTTTCTCTCCACTAACATGCTCTTGCCAAGGTCACTAATAATCTCTCATCTGCTTTGCACAGCGGGCAGTTTTCAGTCCTTGCCTTGCTTGATCTCTGTATGTTTGATCCCACAGATCTCTCCTCCATTCTTAAACTCTTTCTTGAATTTTATTCCTCAACTGGCTCATTTCTGGTTGCCTGCCACTTCTTTGGTTACCATGTCTTAGCTTTCTTTTTCAATGTCTTCCTTAAGTATTTTATTCTTTCAAATCTCCATGTCATACACTGTCCGTGGGAGAGTCATGTTCATGACTTTAACTGCCATCAATATGCTGATGTCTTTAAGGTCCTTTCTCCTGAATGCCAGAGCAGTACTTCCTCCTAATTCTTGTCTGTCTCTACTAGATGGCCTATGAAATTTCACACTCAACCTGTCCAAAACAGAACTCACCATTTCCTTCAACTCTTCCAAGTATACCTGTTTCAGGAAATGGCCCTACTATCTCCTTAGCTGTCCAAACCAGAGTGTCATCTTAAACAATTCTTTCTTCCTCATTTCCCTTATTCAATCAGTCTCCAAGTCTAGAGATTCTAGCTTTAAATACACATGCAACTTAAAACCTAAAAATATTTTAGCATGAAATAAAAATAAGTGTTTGTGAGATTCACAAAACAATAAAACAAATGAGAGGAAACTTGGAAGGTATTCAGATTGTAAGGATGGGACTTTGTGGAAGTTCTGTACCCACAGAATTTCTCACACTACACTAAAGCTCTCTGAATGCTGTTCAGTAACTCAGATCAAGGGATCAGACACTTTCATAGCCTCCAGCCCACATATTCTATTCAAATACATACCCATCTCTGAGGCATAATTATCCTTACTGTCCACCCCATTTGAGTCACCGACTCAATGCTATGTATATTTAAAACCTGAAAATACAAAACTATGCATGTCTTTTAGGTCCATGTGCAGAGAGCAGCCTGTGTTGATGAAGTCTTCCTCTCTCTCTCCTTCTCTTTTCCTAAATTGTTATGCTGTTTATACCACAGCATTCACCACAAATTATATGTTTGTCTTAGTTTGCTCTCTGGTAGTTTCCAGTGCACCAACTTTGTCTCCACAACTTCAGAATCAGCTTCCTGGGGTGGGGGTGGGCTGGGGACTGGGTTTTCCACTCTTGTATTCCTTGGTGCCTAGCATGGGGCTGGACTACAGCAGCACCTGACAACCATTTATGGACAGAATTATTTAATGGATGACAAATTGGAATCATTCAAAATATTTAAGATTGTCAGCTCTGATTCATAAAAGAAGAAAAAACTTGCTCAAGTAGAAACTGCTTTCTCTTCCTTCCTAAGTAAGCATCAGTGAACATGTCTGTCTTAGGAAAAGCAAGTATTATACACAACTCTGCTCCCTAAGAACTTATAAATGGGGCTAGAAGACAGCTACACATAAAAATAATTGCTAATATAAAATCAGTGGCTTCTAATATACTCACATTTGTAAAATGGCTAATAGCTTTCAATGGCTTTCATATTCCACTGTGAAAATGATAATGTCTAGGGTGATATCCTTACATAAGCATGAAGTGACATGATTGCTTTTAAAAGATTCTTTTTTAAGGTCCATACACATAAGCAAAAATATTTGTTGATTACCATAATGTAGGAAAGAAATCAAATATCCACTGGAAAAGGATTCGTTTAAGGAACTCCTATGGGGGACTAACACCTCATATGGGCTTCGTGTGAGGCCCGTGGGCAGCATGCGCAGGGAAAGAAGACAAGGTGTCAGCTCCAGGGTCTGCTACCGATTGCTGCGCTGGTCTTGAGTAGATCACTTCGTATTTCTGCTTAATACCTTAATTATCTCACTTATTATCTTCATCTTCTCATGGAGGACAAGACTATTCATACCATTTCTGGCAAATTTTGCCTTTATTCATCTAATACAACATATGAAAGCATTTCATAATCAGGCCAAGTGCCACAGCAGCCCAAGGGAGTCATTATTAGGAGACTAAACCAGGGGCAGGGATGGGTTTTTGAGGAAGGGCTCTGCAGCCAAGCGGCCTGAATTAACTCCAACTCAGCTACTTAGCGATCTTCTCATGTTCTCACTTTAAGATGGGATGGATTCTAATGGTAGTATCTGCCTCACAGAACTGTTGTGAAGATTAGGTAAATTAATACATATAAAGCACCAATATTCCTGTTAACAGTAAGAACTACACTGTCATTAGCTATGATTATTTTTGCTAATTTCATGCATGATCTAAAACGCAGGTAGTTTGAGATGTTATCAGTATGCTGAGAAACACCTGGCTGAGTAATGAGAGAACCCATTAAACAATTCATTTTCTGACCAATAGGTTACATTTTCAAGGACATAGGCAAAGTCCCTGTCCTCATGGACTTATATTTCAATAGGATGGGGAGAGACAATGAATAAACAAACAAATAAATACATTAGGATATGAATAAAACGACGGATTCGGAAGGTGCTCTGAATGGAACAGAGTCGGGGGCCGCCATGATCACCTGCCCGGGGAAGGCTGCCCTGAGGAGGGGTCGCTCACAGCAAGCCCAAAGAATGGGAAAGAACCTTTCTTTAGGACGATGGGGGAGGGGAATGGAGAGGAAAAGTCCTGGGAGGGTCGGGGCTCCCAGACCTGCAGACGGAAAGGGGAGGGGTGGAATGTCCGGAACCCAGCGCGTGTGAGCAGGCACTCAGCAAGGCTGGAGAGAGGGCTCAGGTCACAGGGGCCTTGGAAGCCAAGGCGAAGAGTTGGATTTTATTCTCTGAATACCAAGAAACCACTGAAGTGTTTTGTTTAGGAAAGGGATCTAGGAAAGAAATATATTTAATTATATATGCCAAAAGCCTTTTCAGAATTAAAAAGTGAGTTTAAATGACAAATAATGATTTTACAATGAATTATTTTGCTCAATAAGCAGATTTTGATGGCTCTAGACCAGTTTTCAAAATAAATGTAATGGATTGAGGTTAGGACCCTAATTAAAACTAGTATTTAAGATTGATATGCTAGGTTTAAATGACTTTTGCTTTGGGGCATTAACACCCTTAAATCCAGACGACTGGTTTAGGCAGAAACCCACACATTGTTTATTCGATCATAGGACAACATTGAATCTCACTCACCCAGGTGGCTATCTGCTCTGCAGGGAAGATTAATAACTTTGATTTATCAGACTTAAAAGGGAGGGGTCACTTTTGCTTGTGAATAACAGAAAACCAGCCTAACAGAGCCTGAAACACATATGGGTTTTATTATTATTATTATTTTATTATTATCTTTTTTCCTTCTGCAGTTACATGCAGAATAGGTGGTGGTTCAGAGGCTCAAGTTATAACAAATTCCACTTCTCTGCAATTCTCTTTACTTCCTCCTTTGTAGTCCCTAGATGGTTGCTGCAACTTCTGTTGGCACGTCTATATTCCAGGCAAGAAGAAAAGCGGGCTGGAGAAAGGGATGGTGCCCACGTTAGGACATCAGGGACTTTCTTAGGCATACATAGCAGTCTCTTCATACCTCTTTGACTTGAACTATGTCACAGGGCTACCTTTTTTGGGGGGCAAGATAGTCGAGGTGAATTTAGCATCTGCAGTCAAGGAAGAAAAAGAAGTGAGGCTGAAATAGCTTTGAGTGAGCCACCCTATGGTATTTTTCACGGTGGGGTTGTTTGAGAACTTCAGTTGCCCCCAGCAGTGGCAACGTCTATAGCAGATACTGAGCTGCGGCGAACTCTTGGAATGAAAAGTTACACCTGGAAATGGTTACCTTGGGAGAGAGTTAAATAAATTTTCCAGCTGACTATGAAAGCAGACGGTGAAGGTAAACATCTGCATCAGGTAGTAAATAAAATTTTAGGATTGAGTAGCTTCCATAATTGATCCCAGAATCTGGTGATTAGAGTCACACATAGAGCCATCCATTTCAATGATCTTCGTACTTGAGAGGGTGAGATACTTGGCTTTAAATAAAGCATCCTGACGCACAAGCACAACTGCTTTGAGTGAGTGGGGCTCCTTGCCTGAACCTCAGCTTGTGTATATTCATGTAACTTTAGGGTATTGTCCCTTTGATTTATTCTTGGCTGGAAAAGAAAGTGCAGACTCCCAGATTTTATAGTATCGGAAATACCTTTAAAAGGGAAAAGAAAAGGAGTTACGTGGCAGGAAGAACCAGAACAATTATACATCTTAGATAATGTCCTTATAGAACAATGAGAGTGACCTGATAGGAAGCTGATAAATTTAATAAACTTTTAAAAATCAAACTTGATTAGTCAGGGAGCGCTGTTCAAAGTATACAGCTGAGATGTGAGATGAACCTCTACTGTTTGCTATGTTCCCTCGGCAAGTTCCCTTAACTGTAAAACAGGGACAATTACAGGGATTGTAATAGGCAGTTGCCCTTTGGCTACACACCAGCCAAATATCCTTTCCATTTTGAGGGATTTCTTAAATTGGTGGGAGACATGGTCCTTCCCCCAACGAAAAGGGAAAATAATTCCTCTTTTCATCTTGTGGAAGCCAGAACCCCAGGTCGCAAAAAGATTTTGCTGAAAATAATCACTAATTGCTTCCCAAGAGCATAGCCAATTCTTAGGGACAGGCTGACAGATCAGTTAGACATTAATTCCGAAAGGGGTTGAGGTATGGCCTGGGATTCAGTTGGGCCAGTGTCCAATGTCCAGTGGGGACTGCTAAGAAGGCAGTTTTGACAGTAGTCTTTATTCCTGTTTGAGGCTGGTTCTCTGGGCTTCTTGTAGATTCTTCCAAAATATCCACTTGCTGTCTACATAAAATATGACATTAGTTTCAGAGGTAAAACACAGTGATTTGATATTTGATTATAGTTGTATACGCTTGAACAACATGGATTTGAACAGCGTGGGTCTACTTCTATGTGGATTTTTTTCAATAAATATGTTGGAAATTTTTGGAGATTTTCTCTAGCTTACTTTACTGTGAGAATCCAGTATACAATACATGCAACATACAAAGTATGGGTTCAGTGACTCTGTTATCGGTAAGGAGTCCAGTGAATATATCTGCAGTTACGTTTTGGGAAGTCAAAAGTAACAAGCAGATTTTTGATTGTGTGGGTGAGGGGTTGTCGGCGCTGACCCCCCACAGTAAATCTCATGGATGTCCATCGTCATTGTTACAATTGTTTTTTTCTTGTGATGAGAACTTTTAAGGTCTACTCACTTGGCAACTTTCAAATACCCAGTACAGTATTACTGATCACAGTCAGCACCGAGTGCCAGAGTGAGTTTCTGATACTTGTTCTAATTGGTGCTGGAGGGTTGGAGCGGATGTGCCCTGCTGTCCAGACCCTCCACCACAGAAGGCCTGCGTCCTGCTTTCTGCTCTTTCAGGGTTGGCCTCAGCAGCATTGAGCTGCTCGCGCTGGACGGTTGCCAGTCCCTACTTCATTTTGCGCTATGTACCATTCATACACTCTTAAGTATTTAAAAATTGGTCCCTTAGGGATGTTCATTTTTACAAGCACTTAAATATGCTGCCTGGGAATCTTATTCACTTCATTAAAAGACTCCTTCAGGCCATGCCTCCGTTGGTGGGGTTGACCAGTGGAAACAAATAATGATGCTTTAGAATGCTATTAACTACCAGTAACTTCATCCTGACTGCATGGAAAGCTGTTATTTCTTTAGGCAATAAACTAGCACAGTTTTTGAAGTATCAAATATGAAATTATGTCCCCCTCTAGATTAGCCATAGCTAGTCAGACTACATCCTGCTTATTTTTACTATTTGAATAAAAATTAATCTTTGTACGTGATTTAAAAAATAGTCAGTACCTATTTGGTGATTAATTCAATCTCAGATTTATGGGGGAAGGGCAAGTAACACACTGATCTCCTACAATGTACCAGGCACTATGTCGGGCACTTTCATACACTCTTCACTTAATCCTCTCAGCAACTCTGACAATTATACAGCATTACCTTCATTTTATAGACAATGACCTACGATTCAGCTTATTTAAAAAATAAAATTAGGTCAAGGTCCCCCAGCTAAGAAATAGTGGCAAATGGGTGCCATACACTTTTGTCTGACTCTAAGGCCCGTGTCTTTCCATTCCTCTGATCATTGACTCTTCAGTGGGTGCCTAACCTGTCCCAGGGATAGAGTTAAATAATGAGTGAATCTCTTCCCTCAGAGAACTCACTGACTGAATGGGAGACAGACCCGATAAGCAACAATATGTGCACAATACAGTGTGAGTAATTCATGCCAGAGCGTATAGAAGTATAGGTGGGGGGTTCGCTGAAATAATGAGTGAAGGAGGGCCTCACTAATGAGTGAAGGCTGAGCCGAGGCTAGCAGGAAGATTAGAGGCCAGCCTCATAGAGAAGGGGGGGAGACTGATTCACCTGTCTATCTAATCTATCTGCTATGGGCTGAATGTTTGTATCTCCCCCACATTCATACATTGAAACCCTAACTCCCAGGGTGGCTGTTTTTGGCGACAGGGCCTCTAAGGCAGTACTTAAGTTAAAGGAGGTCATGGGGTGGAGCTCTGATCTGATAGGATGATTAGATTCATTGCTAGGATGGCCTTCAGATCATGTTATTAAGTGGCCTTATTTTCCAGATGAAGAGATCAAGTCCTATAAATGTTAAACAATTTGTTTAATGTTGCTCAATAATTACCAATTGTGATGCAACTAGAACCCGTTTCCCTAATTCTTAACTCAGTGCTTCTGTATCACACTGTGGTAGATCCAGAAAGGTTTGGGTGACTCCAGACAGGCCACATCTGCTTTTATTACAGAGCAGTTTTCCCTCTTCAAAGCTTAATGGAAAATGACATTCCTTATGGTGGAGATGTTTATGGTGGAAATGTATTTATAATCTATATTCTTATGATTCCATGCTTGTTTCTGAATTTTAGATCAGTACATTTAAGTAAAGGATACTTGTTTTTACTTTTCTTGGCAAGCATATTTTTGAGTACAGGCATTTGTTTTTTCTTCACAAGAAATTGCTAATCTCTCTTAGTTTCCTTAGCTTCATATATTTTAACAGCAAGGTCCGCTCGTAGAAGTTTTAATTATTCATTTTCATTGCATATGAAGTGCCACTTTAGAACCTGTCCTTTCAGAGTCTGTTAATTTGATATCTCTTATTCCACGTGCTGTGTCCTGGTGATCAAGAGAAAAAGATTTACCATAAAATCTGCTGAACTGACCACAGGCAGTTCAAGATCTATAAACCTTTATTCATAGACTTTTAACAATGCAAAGGATCAGTCCAGGAGAAGAAAAAACGATTGAATGGAAAGAAGTGTGTGTGGCTGCTTTCTGCCGCCTGGCCGACTTGCGTGGACTTCTCCCAGCCTTCGCTAACTTTCGTGTACCCTGGACTCTCACAGTCTTCTGGCACTTGATGGCTAATACGTAATGTGAAGAGGTGTCATCAAGCATTACTAATTTTATAGGGTGAGTGAAATAAATAGACATCAAATAACTAAAAGCAAATAAAGAAGATGGTAGTTTAATGAAGAGGAAATCCATCAAGTATTGACCAGGGAGAAAAAGCTTTGAGTTCCAAAGTGAGATATATTAGGGGATGAAAAATTTCCTTGGACCCCACAGGATCTTTGATTATAGCTGAACGAATCTGTCGGAGCAGAGGGAGAAAGTGACTGGGGAAAACAGAACAGGATGACGAGGAAGAACGCGGTGAGCAAACTGGTGTGCTGGCTCTCCACGCCCGGTCCCCCTGCCAGCTGTGCTCAGGTCACCTGCATGGCTCTGTAAGGACACCGGCCTCGCTTGGAAGCAATCCTTTAGCTTCTGTCTTTTCCTGGGTGTGTTGCAATCCTGGCTCTGCCCCTTACTCGCCATGGGATTTTTGCCACCTGACCTAATTTCACATTGTTTTGCCTTCTCGGTGGATATCAACGTGGACATAGTAAGAGTACTCACCTGAGAGGGTCAGTATTTTGGACACTGTGAACACTGCCTGGCCCGGGATGAGCCCAGCAAGGACGAGGTCTGCTTCTGTCTTGTTTCCCACTGGATTTCGGGTGTTCCAGCGTCCTGCTGGCTCGTTGTAAAGCCCTGATGAGTATTACTCGCTGACCGACCCAGGGCACAGCAGCCGTCTAGAACCTGAAGCAGCCAGTCCGTTATCCCCTACCTACAGCTCAGGAGGCGGTCGTCTCACTCTGTCTTCGACTCAAGGACCTTGTAAATGGATGGTGTTCTTTGCCTGAAAGTGAGCCCCGCGGGCTGGCTGATTGTCTCCAAATACCTCCCTCGGGGGTCTCTGCTTGCCAGAGGGAGATGGTGGCTCATGCCCACCTTGTCCATACAGGGTCGTTTGATTTTCTGGGAAAATGGGAAGTTTCTTCCTACATCATAACTATCCTTCTGTATGAAATACTTTTTTTATTGGAAAAAATTTTGTGCATCTAAGTGGCCAGTAGTAAGTCAGGTTGCATGGAAGAATTCTGATGACAGGAAAGTTTCTGGCCCCACTTTTCCTATTCCACATCCCCATTTATAGAGGTAACCCTGTTTGGAACCATTTGCTGTTTTAGTGGTTCTCCCTACAGATCTCTATAGCAGAGTGAGTATCTCTCTCTCCTGATTGTCCATTTTTGACTTTAGACACTAATGGCTGATTCTCCACCATAAAGATACGGCTTTGCCCTCTTCTACCATCCTCCCTGCCTCCTGTCACCTCACCCCAGGGCTTGGCAGTTTTATCTTAAAGTGCTCTTATTTCTCAGAAATGCTCCTTCAGAGTCAGTTTTCCTGATCGCCCCCTAGGCTTTCTCTTACGTTAATGCTGATGCAGGGAGAGTCTTGAGGCTGATGTGTCATACGTGCTTTGGGACAGAAGGTGAGTTTCTTGGGAGCAGGGCATTGCTATGGCTACACTGTGTATGCTCAGATCACGAGGGGGCCAGTGTGTGTCCCTGATCGACTTGTGTAAGCAGGATGCTGGTTGAAAACTCAGGTTCTCCAAATGCCAGAGTGAAGTTGACTTTCTTTTGAAGCTCCAATACCCACATCTAAAGTCTTCAGCTTTCCCAGATGGTTAATTCAATTTCTTTAGAAAGGAGCCCAGCCCTCTGGTTCATCTAGGGATAAAATGCCCCTATCACATTTTAGGACTTGCATGGGACGAGGTATGAAGGGTGAGGATTGACTGGGGAATCAGGAGTGCACAGATGTTCCTATAGTGCCTCTCGGTGGACCTTTCCTCCCACTCCTCCCCAACCACCCCATTTTAGCCCTCTCTCACTTCTGGTATACAGCGATAGAGAACTGATACGTGTTCAGAAGTTTACTTGTGGTCCAGAATCTAATGTAGAGAATTGTGAGAGATGGAGTGAACGACCGAGGTGGAAAACAACTTCACGCTGGGTAGGACCCTAACAACAATCTGTGAAATACCAGATTTACTGGTAAAGGCCAAGAAATAAGTATATTTGAATGTGTTGAAAACAGAAAAGTTTCAAATCATTGTAAGTGGAAGCTTAAAGACATAAGCCTGGTAAATCATCACGCTGAGGCTTAAGTTAAAAAAATTAGGTTGGGATCAACAGAGTATTACATAGCCATTCCCGACAAGTACCACCTTCAACTCTGTAGCCTTAAGAAACACAGAGCCCACTTAGTCAGACCCTTTATTGCACAAAAAGAAAGATGAGACATAAAGAGGTTAGTGATGCCAACCTTTAAGCCACATCTTAATCCCACTAAGCCCATTAGACTGTAAATGTAGACAGCCTGGAATCATTTTACAACCTCTCTGCTACAGCCTTACTTGTTACGCATTTGAGTCATTTCCAAGGACGAAAGTGTAAATGTGCTTTCAGGATGCTGACTGCTCCCTAATTTATGTAAGGCTGTAAGCACATTTCAGCACATTTCAGAAACAGATTTTCCTTAAATTTTTTTCTCTAGTAGAGTCTCTACACAATTTCTGGTCAATTAAAACCTCTTGTGATGAATGGTCTTGTCATTTTCATCTCTTACAATTTTCAGAAACCCTATCCTAAAATGCACTTCTCACTGTATCATCATGTCTAAGAATTATCTTTCTACTATTTTTGTCCATACTGCAAATTTTGCCAAAACCATTTCCTTTTGTCAGCCAGAGCTCTAATATCACCATTTCTCTTATAAAATATTATGTCATCCATCATTGTTAATGTCACCCATCGCTTCTTTATCATGTTTATGTCTTTCTTGTATACACAGCTTTTGATATTTTGAATCCTCCCTGCTACCATTTCCTTATTTTAACCATGTCTCTGTAATACCACGGATATAGCACATTTTTTGCTGTTTTTCTTTCAGAGAGCTACCTCACAGGAATCAGTCTTAACATATTTTTTTTAGCAGTGGCTGGTATATAAACATTTCATTTTGGGCCTTTCTCTTTTCCTCTTATCTCAGCTTGACTTTTCTTTTTATTCTTCCCTATTGCATTTGCTGTAGATATGTTTGTTCCTAGTATCTAGGATCTGTTTCTCTGTATTTTTCCTTTTTACATCACTAATATAAATAAAGTCAATAAAATTATTTCCTAGATTAATCACAGGATTTCAAGTTGGAGGAACAATAAAGGTCATCCAGCCCATAACCCTTGAATTTCCTTGATAATATCTATCAAATATTATACCAATTGTATTTGAACAATTACCGTCTCCCAAGTTTGTTTCCTATATGCACAGCTCAGTTTTAGAAAATTCTTTTTTATATTGTGTCAAACCTGCACTCCAACAAATTACGTCCTTGCTTGCCCTCCCAGTAAGTATCCTTTCTTCAATATTTAACACTACTGACCAATAATGATGTTATTTGCAAGTTTCCTTCCCTTTCAGCTTTTATTAAGGGCTCCTTTGTTATTTAAAAAATTCACCTATTACTCCTCCCTCTTTTAATGGACATGGTTTTTAATTTGCATTATTAAACATTATGACATGCTATTTTTCTAACTAATTAGAAAGGTCATAAAAACAAAATCGTATTTCAAAAACCCCATTTAAGTATCATTTCTAGGAAGAAATAATTGTATGGTGAGAACTGTAAGGTTTGTGATGGAAGGACAGACAGCCTTGTATAAAACTGCCTGATTTTTTTTCCCCCAGAGACTGTATTAGTGTTTTATTGCTGCTATAACAAATGAGCATGAATTTAGCAGCTTAAACAACGTAAACTCATTATTTCACAGAAGTCAGAAATCTGTCATGGGTCTCACAGGGCTAAAACCAAGAGATCAGCAGGGCTGTGTTCCTTTTGGAGGCTCTGGGCAGGATCTCCATGTAGCCTGATTTAGCTTGTAGAGGCTGCCTCTGTTAGCTGGCTGGTGGCCCTTTTCCCTCTTCAAAGCAGCGATGGCAGGTCAAGTCCTCACATCACACCACTCTAGCCTATCTTCTGCCTCCCTTTTACACTGGTAAGGATCATTGTGATTAGATGGACACTACCTGGACAACCAGGATAATCTCCCCATCTCAAACTGAATCACATCTGCAAAGTCCTTTTTCCATGTAAGGTAATATAGTCACAGACATGGACATCTTTGGGGCCACTGTTTTGCCTGCTAAAGACACTTTCCCATGAAATTCTGGTGATGGCCACCAGTAGACCCTGGGGTACCTCATATCACTTTTTAATTGAGGTAAAATTAACATACAATATTGTATTAGTTTCAGGTATACAACATACTAATTTGACATTTCTAGACACTGAAAAATAATTGCTCACAAGTCTAGTTGCCATCTGTTATTATACAAAGTTAATATAATATTACTATGTTTCCCATGTGGTACATGACATCCCCATGATTTATTTATTTTGTAACTGGAAGTTTGTACTTCTTGACCCCTTCACCCATTTTGCTAACCCTCCCAGCCCCTTCCCTCTGGCTTTCACTAGTCTGTTCTCTTTATCATGAATCTAGATTCTGTTTCATCTGTTTGTTTTCTAGCTTCCACATACTAATGATATCATGCATTATTTGCCTTTTTCTATCTCACTTATTTCACATAACATAGTACCCTCAAGGGTCATCTAGGTTGTTGCAAGTGGCAAGATTTCATTCTTTTTTTTTCTGGCTGAGTGGTATTCCATTGTATATATGTACCACATCTTCTTTATCCATTCACCCATCAGTAGATACTAAGGGTGTTTCCGCATCTTGGCTATTGAAAATATGTTGTAGTGAACATAGAGGTGCATATGTCTTTTCAAATTAGTGATTTTATTTTCTTTGGATAGATACCCAGTAGTGGAATGGTTGGATTATACGGTAGTTTTATTTTTAGTTCATCTTGACCCATTGGTAGCTATATGTTTGGTGTGTCCAGAGGAGGAGGTGAGTTCAGGATCTTCCTAAGCTGCCATTTTGCAGAAGTCTCCATATACCATTTTTTAATGCATTAAGCCAATAGTTAATACTTACTATTTTAAAAGTACTATGTTAAATATTATGAGAGATGCTAAGGGAAATTAAAATTACATTGTGTTAACCATCTCTATTGGACACAAAACTTGTACACCTTCCCCAGTTTTTTTCAATAACTCCTCTTCCTTCCCTCCTGAATTGGACTTGGATGAAATTTTTGGATTTGGATGAAACATCTCATTGGAGGGCATAGTCAGAAGAATCCAAGAATCCAATCCAATCCTTTGACTTACTGGATGCATATATGGAAGAAATGGCTTCTGGAAGGTGAGGAAACTAAGAGTTTACCAGTGTAAGATGACACCAAAATTTGGACTTTTTGCCTAGTAAAAATAAGGAGCTTTTGTAAGACTTCCCTTACAAAGCCTGCCACAGTGTCTACAAACACACCTACGTATGCCTCCTTTCACTTGACTGGTCATCAACTCATATTCAGAGTCTCTGGCTTTCTCAGCCAGCCTGCAGGGGCTTACGAGTTGGTTCTCTCTTAGCCTTTTTGATTTTCCCACAGGGTCAAGCAAGGTGACTTACAAAGCAGGCACTCAATAATGGCTGATTCATTACTTGAGTTGATAGCAATGACACTCACATAGTGAATACTGAGTGTAACTGAGAAAATTTTAATGTCACTTCTATGCCTGCATGGTGACCAGAGGGTGAAATCAACAAAACAGGGATACTCTCCACACCCTGACTGTGACATTTTTCTATTTAGCTAGAAAGTCTCCAGGGTGTGACCAAATGGGGGGCCACAGGATATGACTCACGTCCAGAAGGACATTCAGGCGCTCATTCAAGTGTATCAGCACCCAGCGGCAAATGAAGGTGGAAGAGATGCATGGGTTGCTTGATGGATGACAGATGTTTTTTGTCCTATGTTATGTTATACACGTTCTTCCAGAGGACTTACTTCTTTAGCTTTACAAAAGTTGGCCCAATAGCCTGAACTGAGCAGCATATGTATTTGTCATTTTTAGCTCTCAAAAATAGCAACTCAAGTTACATTAATATTACCTTGGTTAAAGCAGGCATCTTAAAGCAGACAATTTTCTTCCAGTCAAAGTGGGATTGATAGTTTTAAAAATAGTCAGACCAGCCTATCGTGCATGTCAAGCTATAAAAATAGAAATTGGGTCTATGCTTGACAGATTCCAAAGACAGTCTTCAGTATGATTAGCTAATACAGTACTTCAGGTCTCTTTAATATTAATGAACCGCTAATGTCAATGTGAGAACCTACGTGAAGAGCATGGAAGCTTTATAATATAATCATCCAGGTAGCGGTAAAATTTACATTTGGGATTTTGCAGTAATTAGAGTAATACTCATGAATAAGCATATGTTCAAATACATCCATTTTACAGAATATAGTATTGTCAGGAAGAAAGATAATTGACTATTACAAATCTAGAGTTGTTAACTTTCCCTGAACTCGCTCTTTGGTCAATAGATGGAAAACATATCAATCTATCCTACGAGGCATCTACTAATTTCTGTATATCAGTGCCCACATGTGGTGATATCTTTCACTCTCTGGATTGAATCCAGGGATATCCTTCTAAACCACAGGGCAGATAAGTTATTCAGATTATAATGTGTATTCACTTCTGATGAAGAATCAGAAAAGACGAGATTTATTTGGGTTTGATGGTCTCTTCGTTTCCCTCTCACTCGCCCTCTCCTGTATCAGAGTTGTTTGCACGTCTCCTTCAGAAGTTGCTTAAAGACGTTCTCTTCCTCGTTCTTCAGGAAGCCTAAACCATCTAGTTTCTGCTAGGATTCCCTGAAGAGAGAGGGAGAGGGAAAGGCCCCCAAGACTAGGCCAGGCCCCTTCTGAACAGCCCTCCTATCATAGTGCCCATCTGTGTTGTCACATTTATCTCTCCCCCCTACCAGACTAAAAATGCTTAGTTGTTGAATAAATGAATAACTATTGATATGAAATATTTATGAAAGAATTTTTTTTCTAGAACTTTTTAATCATCTTTGTTACAATACCATGTAAAAAGGAAAATCCCATAAGCCCTTCTCCAATGTTTAGAGGCAGTATGTAGGTATGCTGAGAACTTTCAAGGAAAAAGAAATAATATTCACCTAAGAATATTTATACAGTAGCACTGCCAGTGTTCTTACAGTAAGTGAAATTCTAAAATTCAGTTGAGAGCTTACTTGGCTCATGTGCAACTAGGACATATCAGAATATTTGCATTATTTAACTTACTTTTTTCATGAATATATTTATCAAATCTGTAATTTTTAAGAAGCTTATGATATATGGAAAAGTATTGAAAATCACCATAATCTCACCATGAGATAGCTATGGTTATTTTCTGTTCTTATAGACTTTTTCAGTATTATTTATGAGTATGTATATATGTATACACACATACAGTTTTACAAAATTCACATCTTATTTTACATACTACTTTCAGACCTGGTTTTTTCTCTTAACCTACTATGGTAATCTTTCCTTGTGAATAAGTAATTCTATTTCTATATCATAAGTTATAATGATTAAATAGTATTCCATTATATGGATGTATTATAATACACTTGTAAATGCATTTATGAATCGATACATATCTTACATATCTTTGCACATTTATCTGATTATCTTAAAATAATTATAAAATATATAAATAATAACTAAAATAATTTAAAAATTGAAATAATAATAAAAATTATTTTAAAATAAATTTATATTTGTGGTCTTTTGGTCATAAGGATACATATTCTAAGTTGCAATACATAGTTCCAAAAGTTTGCCTAGAAATACTGTGCCACTGCATACTTACCTCCCAAATGGAATGTGTAAATTTACCCTTTCCTCGTATCATAACTTTAACTGCTATTATTATTCTTTTGAATCTTTTCCAAATTGATAAGTGAAAAATGGTACTTCTTGGATTAACTTGCATTTCTTTGCTTACTAATGAGGTTGAACTTCCCAAGTTCTGTGGCCAAATGTAGGTCAAATTTTTGGTTTGACCTACAAAAATTTGATTAATTTTTGACCAGTGTAGGTTAAAGAAAAAGTCCTCTGCCAGTTCCAAGGCGTCTCCCTGCACTGCTCCTAAATGAAGCCCCGCCTCACGGCCACAGAGAACCGCTGCCAGACTTCTGCTGTAATTAGTGTTTTGTTCTTTTTATAGTTGAGCCACTACTGTGGACATTCATGAACGACAGAGGCTTGTCTGCCTGTATTTGAGTGGCATATAAATAAAATAGGACGGCCTGTCCCTCCTATGGCTGGCTTGTTTTGCTCAGGACCGTGTGTGCATTGGTGAAACCGCCTGTGAAGGAGGGAGGGTCCCGGCGGCTTACCTTTGGAAGGGGAGATGCAAACCTCCCGTCCTGAGGGGGCCGGGCCCTTGGTAGCCACACCCTTCGCAGAGGGCGTTGCCGCACATGCGCATTCACAGCACGGTGGAGCGAGGGGGCGTGATCCTGGGTCCCAGAGCCACATGTTCCTCCTGCGGAGACAGAGCGCCCTGTTGAGGCTTCTGAGTCAAGGTATACACTGCTTCCTGAAGGCAGCCCTTCCCCGCCCCGAGGGCTGCCCTGGAGCCGGCCCTTCGGTCTCGCCCTTGGGAAGTCCCTCCTGTCCTCTAAGAAGCTGGCTCTTTCTGGGTGGCCTCCTGCGAGCTGTAAACCGCGGTCATGGGCACAGCCCTCTTTCCCTGTGGAGGGAGGGAGTGGTCAGCAGTCTCCATCCACCCCTCCTTCCAGATCCAGTTCCCGCTCTTCCACGCCTTGCTCTGTGTCCCAGAAGGCTAATCACTAGGTTGGATTCAGGCAGGGTGGATGGGGTGGGAAGGAAAAGCAGGAAATTGAAGGGAAAGTGGAGAAAACATTTAGGCTTTTTTTTTCTGCCAGACATCCTTGCTTTGGTACAACAATTACGTGTGGTTGTGTCCCTTTATGGGTTTCCATAGCCCCCCCCCCATCAGACCCCAGTTTCACTATTTCCGAGGGGTGGTGACAGCTCCTCTCAGCATTTGCCTTAAGCTCGCGCTAAGCTGGATGCTCTGTTGTGTGGGTCCCAAGCGTGTGGGGCAGGCGTCATGGAAGCCCCAGATACAGTGGTGCAGCTGAGGTTTTGAGGATGGGAAAGGCGAAAGCATAGGAGCAACAGGCATCTGTGCCCGGGAGGATGAAACTCTGGTTCTTCCGGGATGGAGGGGCCCTACTTGGCACTCGTGGCTGGCTGGTCTCTGAGGGATAAGTACGGGCAGCTCAGGCTGGTTTCTGTTGCTAGCCAGCTGGACACTCAGGGGCAGCAACAGCTAGGCTGGCCTTGGCAAGTGGAGTCTATGCGGTTGGATCCATGTGAGTGTTTCATCCTGTTCATGTGCTCATCACAGCTAGGTCTGGGGCGGCGGATAATGAAAGCTGGGTACTGCTGCTCTCAGTTATTTCCTGCCTTTTCTGCGGTGGGTGCTCTCTGGGATGAACAGGTGAGCCCAAACCTCCACATGCTGTGCCAGCCGCCTTAGGGCGGCCCCCATGCCTCTTCCCCAAGGCTTCTTGGCTGAGGAATGCAGTAAATATGGTCCTTCTGGACAAGCAGATGTAAAAAAGAAAATTCTAGTCTTTTACATAGTTGAATAGTTCAGGAGACTATTACAAATATAATAACATAGGTTGGTAAGTATGATTAAAGTTGCGATTATTTAAGATTTAGAAATCTTTTTTATTCTTAGAAAGTGCTGGACACCTTAGATCAAAGGGAAAGTGATGCCAAACAAGAGAGGAAGGGACTGAGAAATAGCTCCTGGATAGTTACAAGGTCCACGTCCTCACTCTAGCTGGACATTAGCAACACAGGTATAGGAACGCACAAGACAAACCAGGGTATGAGCCCACGGAGGTGTGTGGAGCAAGAGAGGACACGACCTGAGTCCGCGGCAAAGAGCTCTCAGTAGGAACTGCCAAGTGAAAGCAGTAAGGATTAGCTCACTGTTTTAAACCCCTCTCTTCCCGAGCTAGAATCCTTCCAGCTAGAACAGCAGCCTTCTGGACTCCTGGAGTAAGAAAGCTTCTGGTTTGAGAAATATGCCATAAGGGACCCTGCTAAGGGCCTTATGAAAAGGCACAGTTGGAGTAAACAGCCTGCCGACTGTTGAGATTTAAATTTCAAATGCAGGAACTTCTGAAAGAAAAACAGTCTTAGCACAACATAAATTGCTTCTAAGCACTCAAAGACACAGCAGAAAGGGCAACAGAAAACCACGGGAGACAAAACAATTTTGATAAACTGTTATGAAATCTGTTCTCTTTTTCTGCATCCCTCAGCCTCCGCCCACCCCGAGTAACCAAAAGAAGCAGTGAAATTAATTGAAACTGTGCAGGAAGTTCCAAGAAACTCTGAGGAAGGAGGGATAGCTGAACACTGCACGCTATGACTGAATCAACAGTCTCCCTTGGGGAAATAGCTCCTAGAGAGAGAAATTCATGATTGAATGTGAAGTTCGGCAGTCAAGCGGCATATATTCAGCTTGTGAAGGTAGAAGCTGTGTCCTGCTGGCTAGTTTCTAAGCTGTCCCTAAAGGCCCAATAAGGTGCCTGCAGGGCAGACAATCACCACACGTCCTGTCATCAAGTAGACTGCACTGGATTTCAGACACCTCAGTGGAAAGAACCTTCACTTTATGCCTGGAAGAAAAACCCACGGGAGCATCTATTGCTGTGTGCCTGGGGTGCGAGAAGGGCCAACCACATATATGGCACATGCCCAGAAAACACCAGAAGCATTCTTTTCACAGAAAGGAAAATACGATTTTGTGAGCCACATGCGAGGAGCCAAGCAAAGGAGGTGGAGGGCAGGGTTTAGAATGCGTCTGAAATGCACAGGCAGATTGCTGTTTTTCCGGCTTTCTTCACGTTTAATGTATCCCTACTGGTGACCCAGTCAAAGAGCAAATGTGGGATGCCTGCATTTCAGGCTGCAGACATATTATTCTACCAGTGGGAAATAAGGTTCTCGCAGTCCTATTACAGGATGCCAAATTGCTTCATCCCCAGAAGCCAGAGGATTTCACTAGCTAGCAGTGGGGAGCCCCTACAAAGCTGTAATTTGCAATCTGAATCTAATTTCAAACCTCATCTTCAGAAAAGAAAATTAATATGTTGAAAAAACTCCCTGTATTACCAGTTAGCTTCCTCCAAAATTCTTTAGAATTTATGGGTAATCGATTTATTGAAGAAAATTAGCTGGCGTTTAATCATTGTTTCACATACTCTTTTATTTTGCATATATTAACTATGGTAAATATGGGTGAAGAGCCATTGTGCATATTAAGAACAATTCATCACATCCAAAGAAATGAGTACCTTTCAAATTTTACCAGCTCAGGAAAACAATTTTGCCTTTTAATAAAAGTGAAAAATTTATGTGAATTCAGCCTTAAAATAGACTGGTAGGAGAGTACTATACCAAAGTGAGATTGAATTTAGGGGCTGTCGCTCCCATAGATGGAAAGAATGCGTGCATGAGAAAGGTCACACAGATCTAAGCTCTGGCTCTGCTCAACCACACCAACCCCTTGCTGAAGCTGAATCAGTGAGCTGGCTACTGTCTCCAGCTTCCTGACTGTAATGAGTTCACGGCGGAGCGAAGGGGAAGGGCAAGGGAAATTCACAGCCGAGACGGGCCCTCCCATCACTTGAAAGGCACTCCATAGGCAAGACAAGATAAGGGCATCATTAGACAGATAAACACACCTCCCTTCAGTGAAGTTTGGAAATGCGGGTACAGGGTCAGCCTCCTCAAACAGAAGGTGGCAAACAATAACAAAACCCTTTCTCTGCAGCTTCTCTGCTTCCTGTTTGATTTCTGGAGCTCTTTACAGATGGTGAGAATCAACCAGGTTGCGGTTGTCTTCCCTGTGCTTCTCCCCAGCCTCTGCTGAAAGTAAAAGCTAAAAAGCTGAGAGATGGTCACAGGTGGGACCGGAGACAAGGAACTGAATCTTTTACCAGCGGTTACTTATTTCCAGCTCACTGAGGCCTGAAGGACACATCCCATGGTGGTGGGCTTGTGGGGCTTGAAGCTTATATAATTTGCTGATGTGCGAGGCTTTCTTTAGGAAGACCCATTTATGAAATCAATAATAGGTATGCCAGTGTACACTTACTAAGAATAAGAAATTACCAGGGAAAGCAATCCTGAGAAGGATGAATCAAATGGGGAATTACGCTCCCTGACTTCAAGCTCTACTACAAAGCCACAGTAATCAAGACAATATGGTACTGGCACAAAAACAGACCCACAGACCTGTGGAACAGAATAGAAAATCCAAACATTAACCCAAACATTTACAGTCAATTAATATTTGATAAAGGAGCCTTGGATATACAATGGGGAGATGACAGCCTCTTCAGCAGCTGATGTTGGAAAAACTGGACAGCTACATGTAAGAGAATGAAACTGGACTACTGTCTAGCCCCATACACAAAGGTAAACTCAAGGTGGATCAAAGACCTGAATGTAAGTCATGAAATCATAAAACTCTTAGAAAAAAACATAGGCAAAAATCTCTTGGACATAAACATGAGCGACTTCTTCATGAACATATCTCCCCGGGCAAGGGAAACAAAAGCAAAAATGAACAAGTGGGACTATATCAAGTTGAAAAGCTTCTGTACAGCAAAGGACACCATCAGTAGAACAAAAAGACATCCTACAGTATGGGAGAATATATTCATAAATGACATATCCGATAAGGGGTTGACATCCAAAATATATAAAGAACTCACGCACCTTAACAAACAAAAAGCAAGTAATCCAATTAAAAAATGGGCAGAGGACATGAATAGACACTTCTCTAAAGAAGAAATTCAGATGGCCAACAGGCACATGAAAAGATGCTCCACATTGCTAATCATCAGAGAAATGCAGATTAAAACCACAATGAGATATCACCTCACACCATGACCATGACCATTTTGTGATAACTCTTTAAATGAGTGAGACTTGAAAAGCAATTCTTTCCTTTATGTTTGGTCGAAATTTGTCTTTTTAAAAAATGTTGGCAGCTTAGAAAAGTTTCTTTCAGCATCACAACTCATTAATATTTGTGTTTTTAGGATTGTTGTCAAATTTGGGGAAACCCTGTGAAGTTTTTTTCTCATAGGAGCTGTGAGATTTGTTTTGCACAGATGGACTTCATGCCACCTACTAGCCTCTGCCAGGCTCTCTAAGGCATGCTCACATCACAGTACGACGCCTGGCCCCTGCTTCTTGCTGGGATGCTGGGAGGTGGCACAGGAGTGGGTGGTGGGGGTATTCCTTGAAACCATTCCTTCACCAGGATAGCTAGGAGTGACGTGGAAGTGCTATCTCAAACTAATAGATTCCCAAGTTTAAGTTCTTTTTGGCTGGCCTCCAAAGACAGAATGGCCCCAACACCAATAGGCAGGAGGGAAAACGTGACTGAGTTTGGGGGAGGCTGGGAAGTCAAGGTGAAAAGGAACAATGTCCATACCTGATCATCATTAAATATCTCACTTTAGCAAATTTTATAATCACATGACACAGAAAGGACGCTAGCAGGCTTAACCTTTGTTAGTCACTCAATAAATATACTTCTGATAGTAAAATATACCACACTGGCATCTGGACATTTACCCAGTTGGAGTAAAATACTATGCCAGCCACAACATAGAGCTACGGAACTGGCTATCATACAAGCTGGGAAAATGGTGGCCATTGTCTTTGTTAGAAGACAGGTGACTTTTAATATGGCAGAGGCTGCTGGCTGGCCTTGCACGTTTAGAGGTGCATATTTCCACTTAGGTGTTAAAGAAGACAGCAATAATGGCCTCATGGACAATGATACTTACTACTGAGGAAGATGGAAGAAAGAGGTTACTCACTTATTTGAAGTAAATGGCCCTTCTGAACAGATCATTTTGCGTTTACTTCTAGAAAAGTACTTGCACATTTATGACAGTGTTTCCCAGAAAACTAAAGTTTTGTTCTGAAAATAAGTATTTTACTCACTCTAAAGGGTTGGAATTATAATAACCAAGGACTGCACCTTAGGAAAAGTCTTAATTTAGCAATGCCCACTTCCTGCCACTTGGACATCAGGTACCCAGCATTCACAAGGCTGAAGAGCAGATGTGCTTCTCCAACACTGGTTTTACACTCCAAGTTCAAGAGACAACAAGACTTTCGGCTACCAAACAAAGGGACGAGACGGTAGTGACGTGTAGCAGTGCTGAATGTGTCCTTAGAGCCAACTTTCAGCTCCTCCTGCCAGAGAGTGAAGCAGGGACGTGGACAATCGAGAACAGGATCCTGTGTCCGGCCAGTCAGGGCAACAGCCTCGCTCTCTGGGGCAGATGAGCCGCCCCTGCCTCACGCCCATCCTTTCTGATCTCTTGGCCACCTTTGAGACTAGTGAGCCCCCTCCTTCCTGGACTTCTTTCTCTGTCCGACTTGCCCTCCCCACACTCACTCACCCCTCGGATGGTGAGGGTCACGCGCCCTCCCCCTCCCCTGCTCTCCCCTGTCAGGCTCCCTCTCCTGACCCCACACACACTCTGCAGAGTCATTAGCCCTCCTCTGCCCACCTTGTCTCACCTTCTCGACCCGCTGGCCTGGGAAGCCCCAGCGCGCCCCAGCCCTCCTGTGCGGCTGCCACACGGGGCCTCCCGGTCACTCTTTCCAAAGCATGGGGTCGTTCCTGACTCTTCCAGCTCCACTTCTGAAATCTCCCTCTCACCCCTCCTTTTCTCTCCATCTCCAATAGCATTATCTTAGGTTAGCTCTCCTCACTGCTTCAAATCATCTCCTAATTATTCTCTTTGCTTTCATTCCCATACTTTCCATCAATTTTAATATAATAAAATTAAGTCACTTTCATTTTCTAAATATTTCCTCTAAGTACAATTAAGAATATTACATTCTACTGCTCAATCACCTTTCATAGCTCCCCACTACCATCCTTCATAAATGACAAAATTCCACAGTGAATTTGGGGCTTTGCATAATTTGTACAACATCAGGGGCTTTACATAATTTGATTTCAGATGTCGATGTGACATTTTTCCAGCACTGTATCATACAACTCTTCCTCACTCACCCTTTGATTTAGTGGAGAAGGAATAAGAGGACAATGTGTAACAGAGTCTCCAGGTGGATAATTGGGACCTGACCAAAATTTGCATCCCCTTCAAAGCATCAACAAATGTTTTGATGAGCTTTAATGAGAAAGGACACGAAGCTAGGTTAATGGCTACGGAAATGAGCAGAGGGATGGGGCCAGTAATGAGCACAGATGTCTTAAATGGAACTATCTGGATACGTAGGCTGTCCTCGCCCCCTGGATGTGTAAAGCCCTTGGAAAAAGCCAGCTCTTCAGTTAGTGAAGGAATGCTTTACAATGTCCCTCAGCACTGTGCCTGGAACACTGAAATCTTGTACAAATTAGTATTAGTGGACTGAGATTCCTGCCTTTCTTTATGAAAGACAAGCTCCCCGGTACCTAACCTGACACATTTTCCCTGGATCTATCACCTCTTCCTTTGCACTGGTATTTTATGTCATTTCTTATGGAAAGCTTATTTTAAGGCAGTTTTCTCTACATTATGTTTCTTAGGAGGAGATCTCATCATTTGGGGACATCAAAGGATGTGAGGAAATGCATTAGACAAAAATAAAGGCAAGCATCTTAGGAAAAAGTGGCATTGTGATAACACAGACAAAAAACATTTTCCTTACATTATTTTTTTCTGTTAACTTATTGGAAGAAGAGCTATAAGACAATATATATTCTTATTCTTAACTACCCAGCCCTTATTTTGCTTTTCCTGATCTACTTATATCAGTTGCACATTTGTAATGAAGTTTACTCCTAACACACACATGTTGAGATCATACTGTACCCGTCCACGTCATCACACACGCATATACATGCTAGTACATTTTCACACCACGTTTGAAGGAAAAAGATGAATGAGGCCAACATTCAAGGCTCATTTAAAATCTATTTATACATATTTTAAACTGACAATGAATCCTCTTAGTTTAATCATATTGGCTTTGAGTAAAATTAAAAGCCAAGACAAAGGATACACGTAAGAAGTGAAGTCCAAAGAGTGTTAATTTTAGGAGAGGATATTTTGATGTAGTTTGTATTTAACTAAATGGAAGAGATTTTATCACCTTGAAAAGCTACATATACATATACGCTTTAAAAATTAAAATATACAAACTTGCAGTTATAAAATAAATAAGTCATGGGGATGTAAGGTACAGCATAGGAAACATAGTCAGCAATATTGTAGTAATTTTGCATAGTGATAGATGGTAACCAGACCTACCAAGGTCATCATTTTGTGTGTACAAAAATATCAAATCACTATGTTATACACCTGAAACTAATATAATATTGTACGTCAATTATAATTCAATAAAAACACAAAAGGGGGGAAAAGGCAAAAAAATTAAAATGTGATTAAGTTAATTAAAGGCCATTAAACTTTGCAGACTTAATCATTCAAATACCTTAAAATACTTTCAAAATGAAGAACACTAAAGTAATGCATAATTATCAGCTTTTTTGACTAAAGAAAAAATTAGCTTACCAACATTAATTAAGTCTACTACTGACATGAGAAGTAATTAAGAATATTATTAAATTGGTTTTACAAATGGCTAAATTGAGACAGAGGAATATCAAGTGAATTTCCCAGGGTTAGAGTCATAGTGAAAACTGGATCCTGTGGATTTTAATTTGTATTTGTATGGCTCTAATGATTATGGAAGTGTGTCTTCTCCTAAGCATACCTGTTAATGACATTATTTATATTAAAAAAAATTACAAGATCTCTCACTCTTTTAAGAATCATGTTTTTTTCTGATTAACTTTAACAAAATACTAATAAGAAAATTAATACATTTCTCATACAAAGTAATAAAGATATTTAAAAACTTATTTGGGTACTAAGAATAGATAATACTGGTTGGTATAAGGATAAGTAAAATTTAAGACAAACATCAAGGAAAACCCATTTCCCTTGAGACTTCCCCTGGATATCATCACCTCATGCTTTTCATTCTGGCTTCAAGATCTTTTATGGTTACTGATCACCTGGCGATTCCTTCTCTGTCTTTCTCCCTCAGTTACGCTTTGAGATATTATTATTATTTTTAACAGATTTTAGTTTTTAGAGTAATTTTAAGTTTACAACAAAATTAAGAGGGTGTAGGATTTCTCATGTACCCCCCGCCCCCAGACGTGTATAGCCTCCCTATCATCATCATCACTTAACAGAATGATACATTTTTTACCAAAGATCAATCTACATCGATACATTATAATCATCCCAAGTCCATAGTTGACCTTAGGGTTCTTTCTTCGCTTTGTGTACTCTATGCATTTGGACAAATGTATAATGAGATATAGCCACCATTACAATATCATACAAAGGAGTTTCCCTGCTCTAAAGACGCAGTTTGCTGCCTCTTCATCCCTATCCCCCCATCCCTGCTGGCCACCGATCTTTTTGTCTTCATAGTTTTGTCTTTTCTAGAACATATTTAGTTGGAATTATATAGTGTGTAGCCTTTTCAGACTGGCTTCTTTCACTGAGTAATATGCATTTAAGCTTCCTCCATTGTGGCTTAATAGTTCATTTCTTTTTATCACTGAATAATATTCCATATATTTTTCTCCCATTCTGTGGCTTGTCTTTTTATTCTTTTGACAGTATCTTTTGCAGAGCAGAAGTTTTTAATTTTAGCGAAGTCCAGCCTATCCATTATTTCTTTCATGGATTATATCATTGCTGTTGTATATAAAAAGGTATCACCATACCCAAGGCATTCTAGGTTTTCTCCTATGTTATCTTCTAGGAGTTATATAATTCTGCATTTTACATTATGTCTATGATCCATCTTGAGTTAACCTCTGCAAGGGGTGTGACGTCTGTGCCTCAGACTCATATTTTTGCATGTGAATGTCCAACTGTTCTAGCTATTTTTGCTCCATTGGGTTGCCTTTGTTCCTTTGTCAAAGATCAGTTAATTCTATTTGTGGGGATCTATTTCTGGGCTCGCTGTTCTATTGCATTGCTCTGTTTTCACCGGCACCACGCTGTCTTGATTATGAGAATTTAACAGTAAGTTTTGAAGTTAGGTAGCATCAGTTCTCCAAGTTTACTCTTCTCCTTCAATATTGTGTTGCTTATCCTGGTCTTTTGTCTCTCTTTATAAATTTTGCAATCAATTTGCTGATATCCATAATATAAGTTGCTGGAATTTGGCTGGGATTATACTGACCCTGTAGATCAAGTTAGGAAGAATTGATATCTTGACAATATTAAGCTTTCCTATGTGAACATGGAATATCTTTCCATTTTCTTAGTTCTTCTTTGAATTCATTCATTGATAATATTTTTTTATCCAGAATTTTGCAGTGTACATCACCATAGTCTGCCATGTTTCCAGAAGTGTCCTATATTTCACACAGAAGTTTTTCTATATTTCTTGTTTTCTGACCTTGGAAAAGAGAAACAAACTCTAGTCGCTTTCCTTGATATTCAGAAGTGGAGGCAGATAATACCTGCTTTTGCCAGAGGTGGGGCCATAGTCTCAGAGCTCATGAGTAGGAAGGTGAAAAGACCTGGGGGTTGGCAAAGACTCTGAAACAAAACGGGGGAAAGGAACTAGACTGGAGGCTAGGAAACCAGCAGGGTGTCAACATTCCCTCGAGGCTCAGCCGTTCAGACATCCGGGCACAGACAGTGCTTCTCTGAATGCCCATGTAGCTGCACTGACTCCCAATTGTTGAGTGCATCTTATCCGACTTAGATTCCTAAAATATTTAAACTTTCAAATCCGCACAGTTCATTTCATAAATACAGAAAATTTCAGGGTCAATTAACCTGTATCTTTAAATTTCTAAATAGTGTTTAGCAGAATTGGAATGATTTTGGATATTTAAATACTTTTTCTTTCCCATGCAGATCTATGACAAAAAAGATGCTTTGATGGTTGACATTAATAATGCTATTTCCGCAATATGTAAGTCTTTGCTATATATGAATTATGTCTCTCTTTGAGGTGCCTTGTCCAAACCAAGATTATTCATCATAAGAAACTGTTCATTATACAAAACAAGAGGTGATTTTACAACATCCACTTTCCTTATTCTTTTAACCCTGCTTTATAATGTGGTAGGCATTTAAAAATATATATAAACTTGGCATAGTTTTTGAGAAGAGTCCTAAGTGTGAGATCTACACCATGATCCTCTACTTAAAGGCCTGACTTTTCAAAGAGGTTGAAAGCACCTTGATTTTTAAAATCTTTTTCTTTTCCTGGCAGGTGGCGGGGGTTGGGTGGAGGGGGAGGAAAAATAACCTACCGTTAAATTGAGCAAATTCAATCCATCAGGATATCAGACCTTTAAGAAACAAACAAAACTAGCCACTCGCACTTTATTTGCATTCCTTTGAACTCTTTTCCTGGAAACCCAGAAGACAAACATCCTTCATTTACCCTCTAACTTTAGATCAAGGTCCCCTGGATACCCATTTTCATAACACCATGGACCTCTTGGCACTTAAGCACAGTTGCAGTGATATACTTGTGAGATCAAAGTCTAACTGCAGCTCTGACTAACTAAATGATTCCCAAGGGCAGAGACTGTGGTCTGTTCTGTCTTCAGTTTAATCTCCACCATCTAGTCCAATGCCAGCCTCTTAGTAGGTACACAGTAAATATTTTTTTTAAGGAATATATGAATATATTATACAAGGATGGGCTCGCTGTACTATATCATGCAATAATTCTTGTAATGGAGAAAACTTTTGATAATCTTTAGAACTAGCACAAATGTAACAAGGGCAGAAAGTTTCAGGATAAAAAATTGTCAACCATCACAAAAACTCTGTAGGTGACTTGAGGAACCAATCTGGCAACTGCTTATTTCCTCACGTAATCATTTGGTTCTTTTTATTGTGTCTTTGTTTTCTTTCCTCTGCCTTCCAAAATCTATTATTTGATTTCCTCTGAAGATAACTATACAACGAGTTGGAGCAAACACCATCTTAAAACTACTAAATTTTTGATGAACAAATACAAAAACAGAAACTCAGGGGAAAAAAAATCTGTCGTATACTCTTTTTTGATTTGTATATGAAACTTTGGGTTCTTTTAACATCTGAAACATTATAGATACTATTTACAATTCTGTATTTAACAATTCCACCTCTGCAAAATAATTTTCTTTAAGAGCATTTACAATTTCTTTGTATCAACAAAATTAATAGACATTTAACATTTATATTAAACAACATTTAATAGACAGAAGTCTGACTTAACTCAGGACCTACCTCTGAGACTACTGAGGTTTGAACCTCGGATTTATGGTGGCACTGTGGTCCTCATGTCACTATTAACAGGACCTATGCAATCTTATTTTAAAATATTTTCAAGTGAGTTTCAAAATCTGGTTACATTTAAAGAGAAATGTGGGAGCTTTAAGGAAAGAAATGAATATTGGTTATAACATACTGGGCAGATGGAAACAACATCCAGTGTAACAGATAAAAACATTGACACAGGAGGTTTCTTTGGCCCAAGGATTTAACCAAGATGATTACATAACAGAAGGAACAAGAAATAAAAGAGGCTAGAAACAACAAAAAAGCCATTTTGAAAACGGATACCGTAGTCTGTACTATGGACTTGCTGCTTCCCTGAGACAAAGAGACACCACTCTCCTCTGGTTCTCAGAAACATGCCATCCTTTAAGGAACGATGGCAAGGAAGTTTAGTTTGCTCAAAATTAAAATTAAAAAGGTGTTTATGTTTGTTACATGGGGGGAGCACAATATATATTTCTTGAATGAAATGATGTTTTTTTAAGGAAATGAGGTTACTTCTGGTTGCTATTTTTTCCCATGTTTCTAGCAACACCCATCAGATTAGTTCAATGGGTCTAGGGCTGAGCAATTTCATTCTGAAGGTCTTTGCTAGGCCTTTCAGCAGATCGGCCTAGATCATCGGCAGGAATTACAGCAGGCTGTCCTTTCCGGGTGCTTCCTTTTGAGGCTTGAAAATTGCTTGGGATTTGAAGTTTATGTAAACCCAAAGTTTACACTAATTTCATTGTAAAAGTTGGACAGGATAGAGAGTGGTCTCTGGGGATTGAATAATTTGGTTCAGAAATGGTTACAGAAATGAGGGGAACTCTGGGTTCCTGTGGGACTGGCTAAGTCACTTTCAAATCCTTGGGTGGAAAATAGCCTTGGTCTCAGCGAGACAGTTTGCCCCAGGGCTCCTCTCAGGTCCGAAATAACGGGGGCTTTGGGGCATGACAACGGTGGATTACAGATATTCCTAGGTCAATGGGTTTTTTTTTAAGGCAATTTTAAGACTTCTCTTTACAGAAGGAAGGAAGACTAGAGAATCACATACCTCTTACGAGGATTGGCTGATGATAATTTCATATATTTTGGAGGTGCTTTAAAAAGTGTCCAACATGCAAGATTTTTTTAATTGCTATTCATGGCTAATATTTTAATGAATAAAAGAGTTTTTAAAAAGGGCTTTAAAAAGGAAATCTTACCTCTATAATAATGTTTTATAAAAGAGGGATGGAAGTATAATACCTGGTTTGCAAATGTTCAGACAAAAAGTGAAAATAATATTATCCTGAAAAATAGTGAATTTTATACAGAAGAGAAATTACTGGGGAAATAATGGTAGCACAGAACTTCCATACTTCATTCACAAGACCCCTTTGTTCTATGCAAACAGCTGCTCTGTCATTCATTTGCAGATCTTGGACTAGAGAAGTGTTTATTACGCAATTAATTAAGGATGACAGGGTTTCTAAAAATTCAAGTGAGGTGTCTTAGATTTCATTAATTAAGACAAACATTTACTGAATGCTCACCATGTGCTGGCGATGTGCTAGCTGCTGAGGACTCAAAGACGAGTATGGCTCTTGTCTTTGCTTGAGAACAGTAATCCACTGACTAAAAAGCTCATAAAAAGAACATTGGGTGCCTGGTTAAGTACTTACACAATATAAAACAGTATCTTTGGTTTTTGTATAATAAATATTTAATTTTGAATTCTAAAAGAGAAATCAGTACCCCTTGACAAAAACAGCATTTTCCCTCTACATTTCTATTCTGGAATGATATTAGGTCTAGAAGTCTTAGGTGATAGAGACCTAGAGAAGCTATGTTATGGTGGGGACCGCAGTAGGAAGTAGGGGACTCCGAGTTCCAGCCCAAGTCTGATAGCAAAAGAAGACAGAATTCTTTCTTACTCAGCCTTTTAGTCTATTCAGGCCTTCAAAGTATTGGATGAGGGCCACCCACAGTGGGGAGGGCCATCTGCTTCACCCAGTCTACTGACTGAAATGTTCATCTCACCCAGAAACAACCTTGCAGAGACATCTGGAAATAATATTTTAACCAAATATCTGGGCATCCCGTGGCCCAGTCAAGCTGACACGTAAAACAGGTCATCACAAGTCCACCCCTTGTCAGCTTCTCACCCACACTCAACCTCCAAACACAACAACAAGGGCGTAATTCTGCCTGATGTGATACAGCTCGACTCCGTGTAACTGGAAACAAACTAGCTCCTTCCTCAGAAGACGCTGCTCCTTACCCTGCCTGCCACTTTACTAAGGATGAAAATAAAGAGTACCTACAGCTGTGTTTTGAACATAGAATTTGATTCTTTTACCATAGTGCAGGGCCAGTAATAGACAGGATGTTAGTGTTCATTATAAATGCAATGGCCACTGATTATATAGCTTGCTAGGTCAATGTGCCTTCATCTCAAATACAAGATGTCACCCTTTTCTTGTTCTTCTGCAAGCACCTCTCTAATGTATCCCAGGTAATTACCAAGTTTTACAATCACCTGGCCCAACTATGATTCCTTTCTCCATTGGCGAGCGCCACCAACTGGCAGTGACAGCGGTTAAGGGAATGGGGATGCAGCGGTAGGAAGGCCCCTGTGCTGGGCAGCTGGGCGGGAGGAAAGAGCAGCATCAAGGAGCTCCTGCAGAACCCGTGGGACGCGGGCTCCCAGGTCCACAGAATCAGCAGGAGTGTGGCAGGGAGCGGGTCCCTGCGCCATGACAGTGCCAATTCAGGAATCCTGTGCCCTGGGTACCACTTACATCCCATTTTGCTCCTTTAGTCCTTATGACACGTTTGCAACCAATTCTGTTACAATTCTCTTTTAACATTTTTGTTACTAATTACTCCACTTGAAATAACCAGAGAGCTTTCCCTTTCCCCACATTGCCCGCCCCCCAACCTTGGCCTTGAAACTGACATAATTCAGGTAATGAAACTTCTAGAAAAGTCTTGTTTAAAATGAGGTTGACTGTGTTAAGTTAGGAAAAACAGAAGAATCTTCCTGAGTTCATCAAACAGAGCTGTGGGGCTTGAAAGCCATGCTGGATAGAAATTCCTCCAAGAGCTGATTCTTTTTTCTCTGGCCCAGTTTAAGATAAACTCACCCTGTAGAGCCAGTTTTGCGGTTTCTAGGCCTGGTTTCTTTATGTCACATATCTTCTTTCTGTCCCCTTTCCCCCATTTGGTAACTGCCCTGCCTCTCTGGGAGCTGTTCAATGTGAGATGTCTAGTTAGCTGACAGCTGGCACCCCAACAAAATAGTGAAATCGCAGAAAACACTGTATCAGTCATATATACTCACGCTGTGACTGACACAGCAGTGACTTCCAGGGCATGGTTACCTTCTCTAGGTGTTTTCTTTCCAAGCATTTACTCTTTAATTTGGAATTAAACCTTTTCCCCATTAAAGCCATTTTAGGCATCAGTAAGGTATTTTTCATCCATGCATCCTCCAGTGGAGGCTGCGGCCCTGCAAGCTGAGCAGAGCCAGCTCTGATGGGTTACCAGCAACATGGCTGCTTCTGTGTGCATGGCCCCGATGCCCCTGGGAAGCCTGGAAACGTGCTCCTGGTCCCTTTTCCCGAACCACTCATTCATTGATTCATTCATTTGTGGGAAACAGATGATCATCACACACAGCAGATACCATGCTAGGCAGCAGGGATCAAGACAAAACAAACGACAGAGCGCATTAGCCAGGAATGCAGCTGATGGGCCGCTCTGGGGCTTTGGGGGCTTGGCAGGGGATCTTATGCCTGTTTCCTCATCTACCATGTGGGGAAAATTATGGTCCTCTCTGCAGTGAGGCATGCCTCGTTCTCAACCTCTCCTCCCCCTGCTAAACTGCTGGGGGTAGAGCATTTTATATCCTTTTATCCCCTACTTGGTCTCAATATAGAACTGGCTAGTGAGGTCTGAATTGAACAAAATTCTTCCCTTTCTCTCTCTGGGCTCCAGTGTCTATAGCTGCTTTTTTGTATTTTACAGATACGGAGATTTTTCAGCTTCTAGATGCATTTTGTATATTTTATACAGTTAAGATTATGTGTAGTCCTAGCTAATATTTTTCTAACACAATGATCCTTGTCTTCTTATCTCAGACCTCATTCCTATGCCTTCTGTATCATTTCTACCTGTAATAATGAAGTTTCTCACAAAGCTGTGCCGAACACATACTTACTAATAAAGATACTCCTGTATAAAAATCAGTTTGTCAAGATAATAAGGTACAGCTTAATAATCAGAGAATTTTCATAAAAATGTCATCTTTGACATGTTCCAATAGAAAACAAAGGCTAAGACAGCCATTATATCTGGTAAGAGCCCAACTTCCTGCCTTATCATCCAATTTAGCATATTCTTTGGATTTAATATGGGATGGCTAAGTAGGGCCGGGGGAAACAGCGGTGGCAGCTGAATATTCAAAGCTTCTCCAAATAGCCTTTAAAATAATAAAAGAATGAAATAAAGTGAACTGCAGCTGGGAATATTTCTACAACACTACTCATTTGCTAAATTAAAATAAATGTCCTTTCCTATAACACAGCCATAGTTATAGATGTTTATAGATACTTGGCATCACTTTAATCTGGCCAAATTCCCTGTGTTTAGGTTTGTGCTAGGAGGGTTCCTGCTGTACTCAGGGGCCCCTGTGAGCAGGGTCTGAGAAAAAAGCTTGTGCTGAGGGGGTTTATGTGGGAAGGGAGCCTGGAAGAGGAATGGGGAGAGCGAAAGCCCAGGGAGGAGGCGCCCCTGCCGTGGTGGCTGCGGCTGGGGGTCCCTGGGACCGTCAGGCAGCCCAAAGGATGCTTATCCGAATTGTCTGCTTGAGAGAACAGGGAAAGCATTTGTTCATCCAGGTCCCCAATGGGTGATGGGTTCCCTTGGGGCGCTACATGTCCCACGAGTCCCCTTGAGGAGGTGTGGGGCTGAGTCGACCCTCGAGGCAGACATGGCACGCCCACTGGAGGGGACGCGCTGTCGGATGGCAGAGCCCTGGAGGAATCGTCCCTGTGGCATGGCTGCGCTCAGGGAAGGCTGTGGGGCTAGGTACCAGAGTACCCAACATGGGCTACCAGCATTTCATTGAGAAAAAATTTAGATTAAATAGGACAAAAATTACTCATGAAAACAGTCCCGTCTGAAGATTGCACGCTTTCCTTGGCTGCTAATATCTGTATTTCTACACTTGGTTTAAAGACAACTTATCAGAGTTGGAGAGATCATTGAGTTACTTAATTAAATATAATAAATCTGGTGTTTTTACACGAGGTAGGGTGATTAATTCTGTATTCCCGAATCCAGCCTCATTTGGAACACACCCCTGGGGCACTTTATTCTCACATTTGTAAATTATGAACCCAATGAACCTAATATTTTGCTGATAATGGGTATATAACACATTAAGCCTTGCTTGCTTTAAACAGATATTCTCTTAATAGCAATTAGGATGGGAAAATGTCCTTTGTTATGGCCCATCTTTATTTTCAGGCTTTCATGGTTTAGCTTCGTAATTCTAGGGTCATTAAAGCAATATGAATGTAAAGCTCAAACAAATTTAAACAAAAACAGTTATAAAAATTAAAAAGGGGAGTGAAACTGGAATGAAAAGGTATGGTAAGTATGGAAAAGAGCCTTTTTCAAGCATATAAAAAAGTAGATTTAAAAGAAAGGATAGAGAAAGAAAACCTTGCGGTGACTCACAAGGAAAGATACTCTGTTATCACTTTGACTTTTACGCCATTCAAAGCCCTCAGTGGCTCCCTGTTTTTAAGAATAAGAGCAAAGCAAGTCATTCAAGGACCTCCACAACCAACCCCAGGCTGCCTTTTCAAACCTGTTTCCCAGAACTCACTTGCAGGAATGCTGTATTCTAACCCAACTGATCTGAACACTTTACAAATATTAACTCACTTAATCTGCATAAATGTCCTGGAGGTTCTGAGGTACAGACAGGTAGGCGGCCTGCCCCACCCACACCATCGACCAGGAAGTGGTGGGTCAGGATTCGAACCTAGTCTGGCTCTTGACCGGAGGCTCTTCTCCATCACAGTCTCCGGACTGTCCCCAGACCTGCCGTGATGTCACTGCACTGCAGCTTTGTGCGTAGACAAAGACCCACGTAGACTGTGCACCTCCCTCCTTCCTAGGCTCAATCCCGCCTTAGCCGTGGTGTAAGCATAGGTGCGCATCCCAGATCCAGACATATCCTCACTGAACACAGGCCAGAAGCGATTCTTCTCTTAAATAAGCAGCTTTCATTTTGTGGCAGAGTTGAAAATCAGGAGACCTGGAGTCCAGAGCAGGACTCCAGAGGGTCACCGCCATGGGCCTCCTGTAGCCCCTACAGCCGCCTACGCTTTGCGCATAGTCACTGCTCGGTAGTCACGGACTTGAATTAGTTGAGAACTGAGATGATTCAAGCTGCCATGGTTTCATTTCTATTCATTGAAATGAAAGTTTGATATACATTGCATATTCAAAATAAACGCAGATTGGCAATTTTACTACCAGATATGGCAGGTAATTTAAAAAGTGCTAAGAACAGCAATGTGGCACTGAAGCGTTTCCCCGTTCTCCTTTCACATGTGGAAACAGCACTCTCACAGCAAGTGTCCACTGGCCACCACAAGAGTTAATTAAAGTATGTGGGTATAAGTATAAATAAAACCCACATGCACATCCTAACACTGCCTTGTAGTGGTCTTTCAGAGGGGAAGTGGAGGGACATCGTTGAAATGAACAAAGATGGAATCACTTGCCCATCTTCTGCCTGATACTCTTGGTCTGAAAGCCAAAACTGTGTCTGTCCGTCTGAAGCCTGTCATGTTGGTGGCTCCAGTCTGCCTCTCTTTGTTCTGGGCATCAGCATTTCCAGGGTAAGAGAAGGCAGGTGACCTGGGGAAGGGGGCAGTAGATTTGGAATGATGCTTTCCTCATACTCAATGACTGGTCTGAAAATTAGCCCCTTCCTGTCTTGATGAAGCTTGAGCGTATGTATTGAGCCCCATCTGTTGAGAGTAACAGCAGCATTAATAGCCACAGGCTCCTCCTGCACCACAGCACATGCTCTACGCCCTTGGTCTCCGACTCTCATTCCCTCTGTCTGTCACTAGAGAGATTCTGGGGCAGGGGACTGCTCCATACCTCGGTCGGGCCCGACCAGTCCATAGGACCATGTGTAGACACCGTCAGTTACCATTTTGCTAAGAAATGGTTCTATGTTAGTTTCCAGACCTCACAAATAAATAGTAAAGATTCCTTTCCTCAACTGATGTTCGATTATGTTCCTTTTCTTCCATGTCTATAGTAGTTCCTCTCAAATTAGGTCATCTCAGATAAAATAAACATCACTGAGGACAGAGTTTCAGCTTGCTAGTTTTCCCCACACATCTTCTGTGGGTAAGAGGCTCTCCTAGAGAGAGAAAAGCCTTGCAGACGCATGGGCTGGAACATAGGTAACTCCCCACTGTGAACTTCAGGTACCATTGGGGGAGTGGGAAAATCTGTTTACTAATAGTACACATATTTGATAATTTGTAGGATGTTAAGTTACCTTGAAAGTTATTTTTAATTTTTGGTCAGGACAATTTTTTTGTGTGTCAAAATTGTTGACCGTAGAGAACGAGTCAATATTCTCAGCTATTCTGATCGAAAGGAAGATGTTTTCCACTTCTCACTAGAGTGTGTGTGTGTGCCTGTGTGTGTGGTGAGGTCAGGCAGATGGTGAGGGTGGGAATTCATTTCATCATTTACCACTGTTATTTAAAATTATAATTATTTATACAAAATTCAGCCTTATATAAAGAAAATGTCTTGGGAGCAATAGGCATGCCTATTAAAAAATGCAGATGAATCCTATGATCCAGGCTTCTCAAACCTTACTGTTGATGTGAGTCCCGTGGGACCTTGTAACGATGCAGATCCGAAGTCAGTGGGTCCAGAGGGGAGCCTGTGATTCTGCATTTCTAACAAGCTCCGCATGCAGCTGATGCTGCGGGCCCTTCGCTCTACACCTTGGGTAGTGAGAAGCTGCACACAAGCCAACCGAGTTCTTTACTTTTAAAACACCTCACCATCAGGGCAGCATCTGTACTTTTCAAAGCCCATCTAGGGGGGGCTTTGCATAGGTCATGACAGTCCGCCTTCCGAGGGTTGGTGGGATAAGCCCTTGCTGTTCAAAGTACGATCTGCAAAACTGGGAGCAGGAACAGAGCCGCAGGGGAGCTTGTTAGAAACGGAATGAAGAGTGTCAGGACTGTGGCTTGGAAGTCGGCTCCCTGGGACAGATTCAGCCGCGTGGCTTGGCCTCACCTGTGTTACATCCAAACCTACGGTGCTTTTCCAGGGGCTCCTGTTTCTCACCTCAGGGCGCTGAGCCGTGGCTTTGTCTGCGTGTCTGCCAATAGGACATGGATGGGCTTGCTGACTCTCAGGGTGGCTGCTTTGATTTGGTAGTGTCACTTAAAATGGAGCTTTTGATTTACAATTTTTGTTTACCCTATGGTTTTGCCTTTTGGATCAAGACTACTTCCTAGGTAATGAGTTCAGAACTTGGGAGGAAATCAGGTTAGGGGTTCAATTGCTTTTCATGCACTTTTTGTTGTTCTTATTTATATTTGGATTTGCTTCCAAGTGTGTCTTGGTGTTGGGGGTAGCCGGCTGCTGTTCCCGTCCTGGATGAACTTGGAAAGACATTTATTTAGAACCAACATGTAATAGTAGAGGAAGTTGGTAAGTGTGAGAGACCCAGGTAAATCTGGTCTTTCAAATCAAGCTATTCTTGTTCACAAAGAATCATTAGAACAAGAATAGCTTGATTTGAAAGACCAGATTTGTGGTCTTGTTCTAATGATTCTTTGTGAACAAGAATTTTCTAGGTCACCATACTGAAGAAATGGAGAGAACTATTTCTTGTTTGGAATACATTCAAGTTCTGAATTAAAGGACTCAAAGGTAATTTGGAACTTTCTCTTTATCAAAGGAAATTGATAATTTCTTCCCCTGACATCTCTCCTTCTTCAGCTCTGTGGGCACCTAGGCTCCCATACCTATATCCATATATATATACAGCTTTGCCTTTAATACAAATAATTATATAGACAGTTTGACTTTGGAAATCTATGGCAATTACTTTAATAAAACAGCACATTGCACCCATCATATAATGAAATGAGAACAGTAATGGTCTATCATGTGGCACCAACATTATACAGCTTACACATACACTGTGCGTGTGTGTTTGCTGGGGTGAATCTCAAGCCACAATCTCAGGTGGGCAAGAAATAGAACTATATTCTATGACACAACTCAACTTTCTGATCTTGAGCTTCTGATCTGCTGGGATTGGGCAGGGAAGTCTTGATGTTAACTGTTTCTGGGGCTCCCTTCCCCCACATAACCTCCCTGGAGTTGTTCCCTAATTCCAAGATCCTACCTACTCTTAAGGTGTTGAGGTGGTAGAGAGAGAATGGTTACCGGTCCCCATACTGCCATTAAAATGTTTAGCGCCCTGGTGCCCTTCGCCCCTCCAGATCTGACCTGCTGCTGCTCAGCGCAGTTCTTAGGGCATGGGGATCTCTCTCTGTCCTGTGGTCCTGTTTTCCTGCCTATACACCACAGCCGATACCTCCACAGCCTGGCCATCTCTTTTTGCTGGGACAACCCTGTTCTCTTTTCCTCCTTCCCACCTTGAGGCATCTTCTCTTGGCCTTAGGGAAATCCATCTTTCCTTATGAGTTTATGCTTTTTCAATCTTCTCCCCTCAGTCTTTTGGGAAGTAAGGAGGGATTTCTGTGGGACAGCCCATTCATACCCTTCCCTGAGGCACTGGACAGGGACCTGAATGGGACAGGGAGGAGGTTGGTGGGGAAGAGGCAGATACAGCGGGCTAGCTCCAATAGAGGGTGACACCTCAAAAGAGCATCCCTGCACAATCTGAGGATTTAGCTGTACATTTCATTTTGTAAGAACCATTCCAGAACGCTGCTGATGGCCTCTCCTCCAAGTCACAGAGTCTGTAGACCACGAGGACTGTCAACAAGCACTTATCCACTTCCACTCTCTGTCACTTATCAAATAGGCTATTTGTAGAAAAGGCACAAATGGTAAGCTATGCAGTGAAATTACCTTTCTATTATAAGTTTCTAAGGACAATTAATTTAAGGTGGCTGGTAAATATACTGTGAAAAGAAGTGGATTGTTAAGTAGTTATGTGAGGCCAAGTATTTTTTTCTCCTAAAGGCCCTTAAAATCTTACCTTTTAAATATACTGCTTGATTAATGTAAATTATATCTGCAGTATGAAATACTTTTCAAAAACAAAGCACTTTCGTGGAGGGAAATCAAATCAGAAGAAAATGGATGGGTGTGAAATCCTTTCATTGCTACAATAATGGGATAATTTATGTAATACCTCAAGCATCCAAATCTTTTAATGGCTTTTTTGAAATATAAAAGACTGAAAAAAAAAGCCTGTTCTCTCCTTCACTGAATGTTTATTTGAAAAACCCCTTGTTCGGTTAATGTTCTCTTGAAAAATAATAGCAGCCCTGTCTGGAATGGAGAGTAGAATGGAGTTCTTACTGGTTTCGTCTCAGAAATTTCTATAGCAGTTTTGGGGCAAATGTTTTCCCAGTGAAAAGGTTAATCCTTTTTCCTCCCAGTATTCTGATAATAGCTTAAGATGTCACACATTAATTCAAATTTTCAGCACTATGTTGAACGTGATGCTCAAACATTCATCAGATTAAAATTTTCTCTTTTACATCACCACTTTGCAGGCCCACATCACCTCGCCTTTGGATGTCACTGGCAGCCTTGGAGAGCAGAGCTTCTTAAACAATCCGTGGTGAAGAACACGTTTCTAAATCTGAACTCTGTATTCTTGTGCGAATTTCCTCGTAGACTGGAAATAAGCAGCTGGCAGACTGGCTCTAGTGTGTGAGCCACAGTTAGGGTCTGTGCTAGAGCCCACTATCTCTGCCCACCTTCCCATGCCATCCTGGCCACTTTCCAGAGTTGGAGACTGGGCAGTGGCTGATAACAGGCCACACACTCCAGGCTTCCCTGTGATGCCTCCCCGCTCTGGAAAGCAGGTCCTCAGCACCGAGCCAGGAGGAAACTTTGTCCACTACACTTGGCAGCATCAGTGTCCAGACATGCTGAACCACATACTGAACTACAAACACTCTTCTCTAATTGCCTTATTTTTCAGTTCTTTGATTATTTTAATCAACGAGTAACTAATGAATTTGGTGGGCAAGAAACATGGACTGTTCATAGTCAAGGGATGGGGGGGCAGGGAGGAAGCAACTGTGTGTACAAAGGACAGACAGAGGTGATGGCAGAAAGAGGGACAGGAGGGACAGAAATTCCTAACCCTGGTCCTTTAGGATGGCTTAGGTGATATCTTAGAGGAGAGCTTACTCCTGATTGGAAGAGATGTGTGTGTGTGTGTGTGTGCGCGCGCGCGCGCGTGCAGAGGGCAGCATTTATGGAGAAGCAGTTGTATGGAGACATACACCTTGGGTGTGATCTTTTTTTTAATTTGAGAATTTGTTACTGAGAAAACTGTTGACTGACATTTAGATGCAAGCAACGGTACGGAGAGATCCCTCGTCCCCTTTATGCAGCTTCCCCCACTGTCTCATCTTACAGAACGATACTCCAGTATCACAGCGAGGATATCGGCATTGATTCAAACCACAATCTTACTCAGGTTTCCCTAGTTTTACGTGCATCCGTATTTGGATATGTGTGTATTTAGTTCTGTGCAAGTTTATCAAATGTGTAGGTGAGAGCAGCTATGATCACAGTCGAGGCAGAACAGTCCCATCAGCACAAGGACCCGTCCTGTTCCCTTTTATAAACCTCACCCGTTCCTCCAGCCTTACTCTGTTCCTAAACCCTGCAACTGCTGCTCTGTCCCCCAGTTCTAAATTTTGTCATTTCGAACATGTCCCATAAATGGAAGCACACAGTTTACAACCTTTGGGATTGGCTTTTTCCACTCAGCATAAGTCTCTGGAGATTTACCCTGTTGCATATGTCAAAAGTTCCCCTTCACCTAAGCAGTATTCGCTGGTAGGCACGCCTCAGAGTATGCTCAGCCATTCGCCTACTGACAGACATCTGGGCTGATTAGAGTTCCAGGAGGTTGCAAATAAAGCTGCTATGAGCACTATGCCCAGGTTTTTGTGTGAACACAAGTATTTATCTCTCTGTGATAAATACACAACAGTATAATTACTGGGTCACTTGGTAGAGGCATATTTAGTTTAATCTTTTAAACTCATTATTTAAAATTGCCTTTCTAGTCTGCATTTTGCATTATGAAGCAATGCCCAGTTGCTAGAGCAAGTATGACTTTGATATTAATCCCAGAATAAAACTTTTTACTTTGTAAAGTCTTTTTTGCTGCTTCCAAAATAATCTTAAAACTTATATTTCATTTTATATTTACTACATGTCTATAAGCTCAGTGGTATTTACAGGAAAACAAGACACAGAGACATCAAGTAACTTGGTCAAGTAGAGAATTAATAGCATGATCTGAAGCAAATCTCAAGACCCCTAAAGTAGAATTTTTAAGCTATATGTAGTGATACACTAATGATGAAACCAACTTAATCAGTTACAACCAGAATGTTTTTATAAAGAAAGAGACTAGACAGGAATATAAAATATAGTGCATTGCACGTAGTAAGAATATCGACCATGTAATATTTATTGCATTTATATACATATATAAGATTTTATGATGGTTAAAAATGCTGGAAAACTCTGTTCTTATGGCTTAGCTCTTTATGGTAAACCTGCACATAATAACATTATATTTTCCTTGTGCCTAACAAGGACTTTAAAATCCTAATTAAAATAGAGGTTTAATTACAAAATCAAAACAAACAAGTGGGACTACATCAAACTAAAAAGCTTCTGGGCAGCAAAGGACACCATCAGCAGAACAAAAAGGTAACATACCGTATAGGAGAATATATTTGTAAATGTTTCATCCAATAAGGGGTTAACATCCAAAACATAAAGAACTCATACACCACAACACCCAAAAACCAAATAACACGATTAAAAAATAGGTGGAGGACCTGAACAGACATTTCTCCAAAGAAGAAATATGGATGGCTAACAGGGACATGAAAAGATGCTCCACATCGCTAACCATCAGGGAAATGCAAATAAAAAACACAATGAGATATCACCTCACACCAGTTAGAATGGCCACTCTCCAAAAGACAAGCAATACTAAGTGCTGACAAAGATGTGGAAAAAGGGGAACCCTCCTACACTACTGGTGGGAATGTAAATTGGTTCAACCATTGTGGAAAGCAATATAAAGACTCCTCAAAAAACTAAAAATAGAAGTACCATTTGACCCAGTAATTCCATTTCTAGGAATTTTCCCAAAGAAAAAAAATTCCCTAATTCCAAAAGATATATGCACCCCTATGTTTATCACTGCATTATTTACAATAGCCAAGATATGGAATCAACCTACGTGTCCATCAATAGATGAATGGATAAAGAAGATGTGGTATATATACACAAAGGAATATTATTCAGCCATAGAAAGAAAAGAAATCCTGCCAATTGCAACAAATCTAGAGGATCTAGAGGGTATGATGCTCAGTGAAATAAGCCAGGTAGAGAAAGACAAATACCATATGATTTCACTTACTGTGGAATATAAAAACAAAGCAAGACAGAAGGAACAAAATAGCAGTAGACTCATAGACACTGAGAAGTGAATAGTGGTTACCAAGGGGGAGGAGAGGGTGGGAGGGAGGGGGAGAGGGAAAGAGGGGTACAAAAATTCTCAATCATAATATAACTTGGTCATGGGGACAGTAGTGCAGCATGGAGAATAGTCAATTATTCTTTAACATCTTTCTATGTTGACAGATAGTAACCGCACTAGTGGGGGTGAGGATTTAATAATATGGGTAACTGTTGAACCAATGTGTTGTATATTTGAAACCAATATAAGATTGTGTATCAATGATACTTCAAGAAAAAATAGAGGTTTAATCAATAATTCTTGGTTAAAGGCTTGAAAGGAGACCTTCTCTGACCTGATAGGAATTTTTCAAGACATTATTTATCACTTTATGAAACTTTATCTTCTTCATCATTTGAAACACACCTCATATACAAACCCTTCCAGATTATGGAAAAAAGGGGAACACCATCCTACTCATTCGATAAAGTTGGCTTCACTTTAATAGAAAAACATTACGAGGACAGCACAAGAATTAGAAGCTCGAGGACATCCCTGTGGTCGCACATGAAGATGCAGCTGAGCTGAGACCCAGTTCCAAATTTGCTGGCGCCTCACACCAGGCTTTCCCTGAATTCTTACCCTTATTCTCTGTGG
Source organism: Phataginus tricuspis (assembly GCA_029783875.1). Classification (NCBI taxonomy): domain Eukaryota; kingdom Metazoa; phylum Chordata; class Mammalia; order Pholidota; family Manidae; genus Phataginus; species Phataginus tricuspis. The sequence continues at coordinate 5,880,636 of JAQQAC010007890.1, read as the reverse complement.
GGTATTTTCAAAGAAGCATATAGTGGTTAGGTTGATTTTATTATGAACAGTCTGTAAATACCAGGGCTTTCACACAGAGATTTAAGCTGCAACAAAGAAAACTGGGGAAGACAGCCTGTCTGCAAATATTGGGAGGGCTGTCATGCAGGAAAGGGAGAAGGTGTTTCTATCTTATAACACAAGGCAGAATTAGGATCAAAGTTTGCCATTTAGAAGGAGGGAAACCGGTTCATCCCGAGGAAAATATTTCTAAGTAAGCTACCCAGAAATGAAATAATTGCCTAGCATGGTCTTGAACTGTCTAAATGAAGAAGTAGTCATTAACCCGTCAGAAAACCATCTATTCTAGCTGCTGAAGACAAAACCCTTTGGCCCAAATGTTCTTTAGGGTCTTTTCCAAATCTAAGTTCCTAGGAATTTAGCACTGAGTGACTTTCTCCCCTGTTAGTCATTTATCTCTGCAATTACTTCCCACATACCATATTTCCTCGCAATCTGTTTAGAATTAAAGAAATGATTTCTAATTGAAAACTTAATTACCATGATTTTATTTCAAGTAGAGATAATTTATCAAAAACTGAGCTTAAGGAATACATATTTTCTTTTCTCATAGTATTTTGAATTGGGTCATAAATCAATGAACTCATATTGTAGAATGGAGTGAAATATGAAATTCAGTGTTGGCAGTGTGACAGGGAGGCTTGCCTCATCATACTCCATAAGAAGTAGGTCGGGGCAGCTATTACTCAATCGGAGATTCCTGCAGAGAGAGGAAGCATGGTTTGCTCAAGGTCGCGGGACTAACAAGTGATCACACAGCTAATATATGGTCCTGGACTTGTGAATGACCTTTAGGGACTCCTTGAATAAATATTAAACTTTTCACAGGAGAATATGCTTGAAGAGAAACTTCTGACTTCTAATGAGAGCATTTTCTAGGGGTTATGAGTCCAACTGTGAGTTACTACTTACACAATAAAACTCACTTTCCCCTACTTTGCTTATTAATATCTTGCTTAAAAAACAGATGTTCCCTCTTCCATGAGGTTTCTTTTCCTCACGAAGAAAAAGGATGTTCTATATAGTTACTTATTTTCTAAAACCAAAACATTCTAAATCATAAGATTTTTTACCTCATGCCCCTCTACAAAAGATACTGAAGTTCATGTTAAGTACTGCCAAGAAAAAAATTTGAATCTAAGGTGCTAAAGTAATTAAATCCCTACTTTTTTACACTGTAATGTCACTACAAAACAGTACTTATATGTTTTGTGCTTTCACAGGATTTCCATTTTACCTTACTGTATTTGAGATCAAATTCAGGTCTGCTGCACCAGAGAAAAGAGTGGAATGCGGCTGCAACGGCTGGCAGATGTCGTTCATAACACCTCTGGGCCTCCAGTAATAATAGGAGGTTTGGTTAGCTTCTGATTTAGAAAATTCTAGAGATGTGATTTGAAAAGGCATAGGACGGAGTGGTGAGGACGCTGGTGATGTGACGGCGAGCAGGACTGCTGTACGTGAAGGAAATGATCCAATAGAGAGAGGGTGGTCCAGGTGATGGGAAGAGCTGTATCTTCTCCCCTTGAACCTTTCGTCTTGCTGCTTACTGAATGGTCCTTTCGTCATTGTTTAATACACAAGTGAAGAAGAAGATGGTGTGGATGAGAGGCCAACCTGAAAACCAAGCCTCTGCGGCTGCTCTTGGGCTCTGTCTCCCGAGTCAGCTAAGTGCTGGGGATGGCATGGCGGGTCTGCGCCTCCGCAGACCTCCTCCCAACCCTGCAGAGCATGCTGAGGAGTGTTCAGAAATTTCCTTGGGCCTTAAGTCTGTGAAAGATTTAAGAACCAGCAACCTGAACAAGCTACTTAGACAGACTCCAACCAACATAATTACCAAGAACTGAGGGCAAGAGATTATTGCCGAGAGGCTTTTGCTCTTAAGTTTGCAGCATGTGTTTACCCGGGAACTAGGAGGAGGGGAGTGAGTTCTTTGTGTCTGTGTGGAGGAGCGACTTAGCCCCTCTGCTCTCCTTCCCTGTCTCTCTACGTAAAGCCCGAGCAGAAATTAGCATGTCTTATTCTTTAGGGGAGGAATTTTGGTGATTAAAGGAGCAAACGTGATGCATATGTTAGATTGTCTTTACCCAGATCTTTTATAAAATTTCTATAATTTCTAAATATTCTTGATCATTTTTATAGTCTATTCATGTATTTAAATTGAATTTATATTTTAACAACTGCAGATTCATATGCAATAGAAGAAATAATGCAGAGAAATCTCCAATTTTCCCCAAAGACAGTGTCTTGCAAAACTGTATGGTACAGCACCACAAGATATTAACACTGACACTGTCAGGATACACTGTTGCCCTTTCATAGACACACCCATATCCTTCCTACCCCACACCCTCCTTGGTCCCTGGAAAACACTATTATGTTCTCTGTTTCTGTGATTTTGTCATTTTCAAGAATTTCATACAAATGGAATCATATATCATGGAACCTTTGGTATTGGCATTTTCACTCTGTCATTCTCTGGGAATTCATCCAGACTGTGTGTGAATCAGGAGTCCATTCCTTTATATTGTTGAATAATATTCTTCACCATTTAATCTTTCACCTGTGGAAAAGCATCTGGACTGACTACAGGTTTTGGCCATCATGAATAGATCTGGTATGAACATTTATGGATAAGCTTTTGTATGAACATACGTTATATCTTCTTTTTCGTTACTTTAGCTATAGGTTTGTCAATTTTATTGATCTTTTCAAGCTCTTTGATACACTTACTCAATTGCTTTTCTGTTTTCAATTCCAGTAATTCCTGCTTTTACCTGTACTACTTTTGCTTTTTCATTTTTTCTAGGTTCTTAAGGTGGGAGCTTAAATGATCGAGACTTTTGCTGTTTTTAATATTGTCAGTGCTATAAATTTATCTTTCAGCACAGCTTTAGCTATGCCCCTCAAATTTTTATATATTGTACTTTCATTTTCATTCAATGTAGCTTTAAAAATACTCCCTTGAGACTTCCTCCTTTACCCATGCATTATTTACCAATGTGTTGTTTAGTTTCTAAGTGTTTGGAGATTTTCTTTTTAATCTTTGTTGTTTTGTACATTCTATCCACTGTAGCTGGAGAATCTAGTCTGCATGATTTCAGTTCTTAAAATTTGTTGTTGTTTTTATTTTTTTATGGCCCAGGATATGGATATGGTCATTATTAACATACATTCTGTGGGCACTTAAAAATAATGTGTATTTGGTTGTTGGGTGGAGTATTCCACAAATGTTGATTAGATTGTGCTGGCAATGATGTTGTAATGTTGTGGAATATCCTTGCTGATTTTCTGTCCAGTTGTTCAGTTGACTGTTGAGAGGGAGGGTTGATGTTTCCTACTATAATTATGGATTATCTATTTCGCCCTTTAGTTTGATCAGTTTTTGCTTCACAGATTTTCCAGTTTTTTTGTTTGTCTGTTGGGTGTCTACAAATTTAAGATTTTTACATCTTCTTGGTAGATTGAACTCTTTCATCATTAAATCATACCCCTGTGTCTGGTAGTTTTCTTTGCTCTGATGTTTACTTTATCTGATACTAACAAAGCAACTTCTGATTTCCTTGGTTAATATTTGTGCAATACATATTTCTCCCTTTTTTACTTTCAGTCTGTCTATATCGTTACATTTGCAGTAAGTTTCATGTAAACAGGTCATAGTTGAGTCCTGTTTTTAAATCTACTCTGCCAATTTCTGTCTTTTAATTGGTGAGACTATTTATATTTAATGTAATTATTAGTATGTTAGGATTTGTCATTTTATTATTTCATTTTCTCTCTTCAATTTCTCTGCTTATTGTCTTCTCTTTCCTATGGGTTATTGGAACATAGTTTAGATTCCATTTTGATTTATCTGCAGTTTCCGAGTGCATCTCTTTGGATAGCCTTTTTATTAGTTGCTGTAGGTATTACATTTTATGGACACAAATGTCATAGTCTGCTGGTATCATCATTTTAGTAGTTCAAGTGAAATACAGAAATCTAACTTCTCTTTGCATCGCTTTACTCTCCCCCATTTATAATAAAACTGTCTTAAATATTTCCTGCACACACACTTAAAACCTTACCATACAGTGTTATAATTATTGCTTCAACTGTCAACCATAGTTTAAAAACCTAAGAGAAGGAAAGCTTGTTTTGCCCATGCTTTTGTTTACTGTGTCTTTCCTTCCTGATATTTCAAGGTTCCTTCTTTTATAATTTCCTATAGAGAATCTCTTTTAGCTTTTCTTCTAGGGTAGGTCTGCTGGAACAAATTCTCTTAGTTTTCCTTCACTTCCTTTACTTGAGAATGTCTTCATTTCTACTTCATTATTGAAGGATGTTTTCACTGGGGATAAGCTTCTGTGTTGACAGTTTTCTGCCTCAGTCCTTGAAAAATGCTGCACTATTTTATTTTGGCCTCCATGATTTCTGACGAGAAATCTGCTGTTACTGTAATTGTTTCTCCCCTATAGAGAGGATGTGATTTTTCTCTGGCTGCCTTCAAAAATTTTTTTCCTATCTTTAGTTTTTAGAAGTTTAATTATGATATGCCTCAGGGTAGATTATTTTTCAGTTAATCCTGTTCAAACTGTAGTTTTATGTCTCCTCCAGAATTTTTGAAGTTTACACCCATTATTTTTTGAGTAATTTTTCAGCTTTGCCCTCTTTGTCCTCTTATTCCAAGCCTCTGGTGACATCAACAGTAGATTTTTAAAATTTGTTTGCTATAGTTCCACAGGCCCACGAGGTTATATTCATTGTTTTTTCAGACTGTTTCCTCTCTGTTGTTCAGACCGAATAATTTCTATTATTGTGTTTCCCAGTTCACCTTTTCTTTCCTTTGTTCCCTTCATTCAGCTGAGTCTTTCACTGAACTTATTTTCTACTTGCTATTACATTTTTCAATTTTAAATTTCCAGTTGCTTCTTCTTTACATCTTCTATTTCTTGCTAGCCTTTCTTTTTCTTTCCTGAGGCTTTGTTTTTCCATTGTTCAAAGTATGTTTGCATTTTCTCATTGAAATATTTAATGATGCCTGCTTTAAAATAGTTTCCAAATTATTCTGACATCTCCATCATCCCAGTGTTGGCACCTATCAGTTGTTTTTTCATTTTCTTTTTTTTAAATCATTTTGTTTTCATTTTTTAAGTTTGAGATCCTCCTGGTTCTTGGTATGATGAGTAATTTTTCGATTGAAATCTGGACATTTAAACATTATAAGACTTTAGATCTATTTGAGCATGGGTAGGGAGATATGTTGTCTTGATAATCACAGGTGGAAGTGGAGGTATAGGTTCCCCACTCAGCTTCTTCTGAGACCATATGGGGCTTCTCATTACTGCTGGGAGTTAGTGGGAGTTCTGACTTGCCACACCATCTCCACTGACACCATAATGGCAGTGACCTCACGGCCACTGGGCAGTGGTGAAATTCTTAACTCTCCACTAGGCCTTGTATGAGACCATCCCAGTGGGAAGTCAGGGTGGCATCTTGTTACTGTTGGGTGTGACTGAAGTCTAAGACCCCTACATAGTTTCCACCAATACCACAGGTCAGGAAATTGTTACTTAGTCTTCTCTGATACCGCCCAAGTAAGGGTGTTTACGTGTCTCCTAACAATAGTGGAAAGGTAGAAATCTAGGTTCCCCATTTGGCCTTTGATGGTGTGGGTGGGAGTAGGGTCATTATTTTTCCTGTTGTGTTTGCCAGGAATAGAGAAGTTATTATAAAAAAGTTTTCTGTCTTGCTAGGCTGCCCTTTACTGGCCTTTTGTTGAGGCTCTCCCCGGACCCTCACTCCTGCCCACACCCACTGACATCTCTGGGTTGTTGGATTCTTTAGCTCCAAATCTGGGATGTATGAAGCAAAAAGAAAACCCAGGAAGCTTACCACCATATTGCTTCTTGGGTCCTGAGGCTCAGAGACAGTCTGACAAGCTCTCTACATGTTTCCCAGTCTTCTTATGTTTGTTTTAATGGGCAGCATTTTAGGTGAAATTAGTGGAAGGAGTAGGGAAAGTATATCTACTCCATTTTCCTGGCCATTCTTTCACATTACTAAAAAAATTTTACTTTCATAATTATTTTGTAATTTTAACTTACACATATTGTATCTGAGATTCTTGGAATCCTAAATCATTTTCCCCTGATGACTTTCACTCATTCCCATTTGTCTCTGTAAGTTGGGTTTTTTTTTAAGCCAAAGCTAGGACTTACATTGAAGATGTTTATCTCCTTAGAGGATTTTCTTTTGCTTCTGCTACATGCCAAGATATGCTGTCTGGGGTCACTTTAGCATTTTCATCCAGTCCATAATACATTTCAGTTTATTTACTCTCAGCTTCAGCTGTTCCTCATTGCTTTGTCTCAAGGCTTAGTCTCCTGACTGCAGTACTGATAGAGGCATCTTTTCTTTTTATATAAAACTTCCTTCCTCCCATGTGTCTAAGTGTGTGTGTACATGTGCATATGGATCAGTGCTCAGGTTTGAGTTCATGAATAATTCTTAGAGGTTGGGAACTACCTTGAAGAGTTTCCTTAGATTCTTTGAGCCTAGAAATTCAATAAAATCATGTTTCATGGGATCCAGTTCTTTTAGAAAAAGTTATACTGCCAGAAATACCTTTTCCTTTTCCCCCTTTTTCGAACAAACAACCTCAATCAAATTCATTCTCAGAAGTGCATTGAGAACATTTCACAACATTAGAGCTGCTTTTCCCAAACTGTATTCTGTGCAAATTTAATGTCATGTGATATAAATGTCAATAGGTTTTCCTCAAAAATATGTTTCATGGTAAAAAAAAAAATTGGGGTAAATTATGCATACTATACCTACTGTTCACTGGAATACATAGTGCATATTATCGTGTTAAAGATTCTGAGAATTGGTACACTAAATAAAGCTTTTAAATTGTGATTAACCCTGCATTTCTCAAACTAATTTCTATGTGGAATCCCACATCTTTTTATCTTCCTATCTCATCTATTTTTAGAAGTATCTATTCACATTTCATAGGACAGTAGAGTTGCACGGAACACTCTGGTGAAGGCTGAAGCAGAGTCTCTGCTTAGAAGCAGCACCTTTGGAGTCAGAGGACATGGGTTTTAGCCCTGACACTGTCTGGTTGTAGTACACTGGATGACTGCATAATCTGTTGGAACCTGTTTCTTTCTTTATAATGAGATTGAAGGTAATGACTTCTGGAGTGTTTTCCAGCTCTATCATTATCTTCTCGCAATCAGTGGTCACCAGGGCCTTCCCTCATAGTGTTAGGGTGAGTGGCTTCGAGTGGTGTTGGAAGTGTGCTCACTGCCTTCCAGGCTCACAGCGCTCCTCACCTCCCCAGCATCCCCTCTAGTGCTCTGTGAGGACCCGCCTTTAATGCGACTAATGCCAATAATGCGACTGTGATGAGCAGAACCCAGCACTGATTGGTCCTTCCTTCCCTGCCTGTGTTCACAAGATGGACAGACTGATCTTGAATGACAGGAATTTTAGTTCCTATTCTGTTTTCCTAGATTTATTGTCTCAAAGTGAAAAAGAGCATGGAATCTGAAGCCAGAAGACTGAGTTTGGGGCTAGTCGAATGGTCCTGGGTCCCTATTTTAGCCTATCTGAGCCTTGGTCTCACCTCTTGACAACAGTGCTGACGAGAATCGTTCCTTCCATGTCACAGAGCCCCTGCAGAGATTCCTGGCGATGATGAACAGGGACTGCGCTGTGGGAGGCAGAAGCTTTGCAAATGGAAGGTGTTGTGAAAGGTGAATAATGAGTTTTGTGATTGAGGTTACTTGCCGTTTACAGAACAGTAGGTTGAAACTGTAACCAGAAGGGCACATGTTGAGGCTATTTATGAAAAGAGAAAAGAAAAAAAAACTTCAGGCGATAACAAGGCTTAAGTATTTGGTTCCAGACTTTGTCCCTGCCTTCCCTCTCCTGTTGTCTTTTTATATAAGAAGGAAAAACATAGGAACCTAATTAAAAAGAAACACTCATGGGGCTTACTTGGTAAATACAGATTACGTAAAAGATGGGGCCAATTTAAGTCAAGACATACTCATATGACAGAGTTTATTTTCAACCAAACACCCCCTTAGTCTCATTCAACTCCGAAAAACGAAAATTGATAACCTAGAAGTGAACATCTGCATATCCTCCTGCTTAGTCGCTCACACTTAGTCTCATAAGTCATTCAGTTGCAATTCCTTTGTGAATTCATATAATCTTTTGCCAATGAATTAATGAATAAATTCTTTTAGGTGGGTTCCTTTGAGAATGGATTTTTCTGTGTATAGCTTATTAAATCATTGTTAATACCTATGATTTTACCATATTAATGAAAGCACCAAACTTATGCCCTTACAATGAGGAGGGAAAGGGACAAGATCAGTATTTCCATATTCAATAATCTGTCTTTCCAAAGCGCCGTGCTGCGGTATTCTTTCTCACGAAAGTAATGAGTGATACAAGTCCACTCCATCAGGCTGTTAGGAACCTGGCTTGGTGGGCAAAGAAACTCCTGAAATCCTCATAATTGTCACTGCTTTTCGCCATCCTTTCCATTTTAAGAAATAGGACTAAAGCAAAATAAAGAGAACCCAGCCTAAAAGGCCGTGAGTCCCAGCAGGGAACATTTCACACTGATGTGGTTAGAAACGAGAGCTGAGAAACTCCGATTCATGGGGCTCCGGGACAAGCAGCCGAGCAACCTCGCACTGTGCGGCGGGCTCGGCTTGGCTGCCCCCAGGGCGGAAGGCGTCAGGCCGAGGGGGGGCGCACGCGTCCTCTCCCCATCCCACAGCCCGTTCCTTCCTGGGCTCCCAGGTATTTCCGCTTAATATCCAGGTCCTAAAATATCTTCCCACTGCCTCGAATATTCCATTTTCTCTCTTTGCCTGCCTAATTCTCACCTAGCCCCCCGGCTTAGATGTCAGCCAGACCTCGTGGCCCGAGCCCGGCCCCCTCCTCTGGCCTCAGCATACCCTGTCACCATGCAGAGCACTTTTCCAAGGTTATTCAATTTCCCTTATGTTTCTCTTTACTTGTCCCCTTGATTCTCACCCAAACACAACCAGCATCGTCCAGGGGAACTTTGTTCTAATCTGCACTGTCCAGTATGGTAGCCACTAGTCATATGTGGCTATTAAACACTGAAAATATGGCCAGTGTGACTGAGAAGCTGAATTAAATTTTATTTCACTTTAATTATTCATATTTATTTAAATTATTTAAATTTAGATTTCACAGTATATAAAAAGTGTATATATATAAATTATAAATATTTTATTTAAGTTGTTTATTAAAGTTATTTAAATAGCCACATGATGGCTTAATGGACTGTAAGCTTCTTAACAACAGGGATCACGTCTTATTTACCTTTAGATTTCCAGTACTAGAGGACAGAATCCAGAACTTTCTATGTACTTATGAAATACCTGTTGACAATTGAATGCATGTCAATGTCTAGCCTTATTTTACGCTCACGTTTTATTTGATAGCCAAGACTCAGAAGCATGATACTGGAGCTTAAATTCTGGTTCTATCACCTAATATTTATGCGAAGGGTGACTTAGTCTCTCTGCTCCAGTTTCCTCATCTTTAAAAAGAGCTAGCAACAATGAGCATTAAATAAATATAATAATTAATTAAGTAATGCATACATTTATTAGTGCTGAGTGCACAGGCTAGCAGGTAGTCAAGTTCTACTATATATTAGCTTTCATTTATTGATTTCGCAGTGTTGTCTTTTATTGAGATAATGAATGAGAAAGAAGAAAATGTAGAAAACTACTTTGATAGAAACTATTGAATTTTGTGAAAGATCATTTAAATTAAACACTTTAGGGATCTTTCTGCACACATTATTTTGAGTTCTTAACCATCAATAGGGTTGTTACTCTGAGGTGTCCCAAATGGGACAGACCACAGTGCACGGTTGAGGTAGCACAATAAACAGTGGCAATAAAATGGATTAATTTTAGAATACAGATGAAGTGACAAATTTTACAACAACCTTACTCTCATTTATAATATAAATTTAATTTAATGCAACTTAGCAAAATGTATATTATGCAGAACGTTGGTAAGGAAGCTGACAGGAAGAACTTTTTCAGGAGCAGTCCCCCACTGCTGTCACTCTGAGCCAGCACAGCTGGCAGCCAGGCGGGGTCTCTCCAAAATACATCACATTTCTCTCTGGGTTTGACATCTTTTTCAATTCACAGTTGATGAGCAAAATTAAAAAACGTCTTAATTCTGAAAACAGTCTCCTTCCTTATATTCAGATTATTATTTTGCTTTATTGATGTACCTATCTCCATTTGGGGAAGCAGAATCAGTTGGTAGCTCTTTGCTTTGGATACTCAGGACATAGCCTCCCCAATATGGGGAACCTTAGGGTATTACCATCCATTTTTTAGGATTAGAAAACTAAATGTCACAGAGATGTTACTTGCCAAAAGCTACATGGCTGATAGTAAATAAGAGAATTAGAAGTAGAGCTTGGGTTTTGTGACTCCTAGTTTAATGAGTTTCCATTGAATTCTGAGCACAGAAGATACCAGAAGGAAAAGAAAGAAAGGATAGGAAGAGGAACACTCATGAGCAGGCTCTATTTATACCAGTGGAACTTAGCTCTTTATTAATCACAATGAGAATCTGATGTAAGGTACTCATCCTCTCCTCAGAAGAATGCATATAAAATGTTTTGCTTACAATTAGGTAACAATAGTCCCTGAAATTCAGTGATGGACCCTTATTTAAAATGCTTAGTGTGGAAAGAACATACTTTCATTTTGAGGCATTAAAAATAATGCCTCAAAAATCTCTGCACACATAATAACTGATGTTATGAAACATCTGTTGAAAAAGGGCACACTCTCACAGGTGAGGACAGATTCTCAGCAGCTTTTATCATTGTTATCCAAAATGGTTATTACAGATGGTGCAGCTTCTCTTACTTTCCTCTTTGGTGTGGTCATGAAGACAAGCTATGAAGTTAGAATATAATGCCTTTTTCTCCTTACTAAGGAAACATTATAACATGTTCCTCCCTATCAGTAACCTTTGAAGTTAGGTAATGTTACCAATTATTACCAAGATGTATATATTTTAAAGGCATTTGCAGGAAGTAAAATACTCCAGTTCCAAGAAATAAATGTGGGAGATATATTAGCTATTTGGTGCTTTCAAGTTTATAAAATTGTACTAAAATAGGAGCAAAAATTAAAGCATTATTTGAGATGCTTTAAATAATGCTGCTATTTAAAAATCTTTAATAAGTTGCTAAAAGGAATAAAGAAATTGGGTTAGGTAGCCAGCCATCTCTTTAGCCATGGATATTAATGTTAAACATGAAATCCACTAACTGCAAGTTGCTGGGAGGGACAGTATAAAAATTTAAAGAGAAATTATGAAGGTTTTATTTCTGGCTTAAGATCTCATTTTTTTTCCTCATTGGGAAAATGTGAAACCACTTCTTAGAACAGTAATTTTAAATTGTATGACTGAAGAATTAAACAGACATAGGGAAATCATAATGAAGAAAAATGTGCCTTCAATACCTCTTTAGAAAATACAGTAAGCCTTATATTTATTTCATATCCTCTAAAATATATAGGAAATAGCTCTAGGAAAATTTGGATAAAATTTGTCTCATCTGTCTTTGGAGGTGTTTCTATTCATTTTAAAGTTACCGTCTTCTGAAGAGTCTTCTGAAGAATGTCATTTTCATTAATAAATTCAGACATCTTTCCTGGAAGAATAAACCATTTTAATGCTGAGGGAGAAAGACTGAACTTTCACGTGTGCTCTCACAGAAGCACATTCCTGTGTCAGTGTAGTGAGGCACCAGGGCAGCCCTTCCTTAAAAACAAAATTGTAATCAGAGCTGTCCACTACCTCTAAAGAAGGCCATACCCTGGCTACCCCGATCACTGTCTAAATCTCTTTTTACAGCCGGGTTTGATCTTAAGCAAACAACTTCCAAGTATACTCATAAAAAAGATGGACTCACATATGAAAATATCTGGAAGGGCTTTAATTTTAGTGGTTCTACTCCTGCAAGAGACTAGGGGGAAACCGCATCACACCAGTTTTTCTCAGAATCCAATACACTGGGTGCAACGGCCAGCTCAGTTCAACACCTGTTTGTTTAGCACTTTTTATAACAGCAGGCCCTGTGCGTGGTGTACGGATACCAAGATGAGTAGGACCAGACCCTCTGCCCTCAGGAACCTCACAGATGAAGGGCAAGAACTGACTCATATGGATGTGATTTTGATGCAATATTTTGTAAAAAGTCAAAGCTTTGAGAGATGTGTGTAAAGAGCATAGTGAGTATGAGAAGGCACTGAGCACAGTCGGGAGAGACAGGAATACTTAGAGAAAAGGATGCCCATGTGTGAGAGTGTTACAGACACACAGACCAGCAGGAGCAGACACATGGGGCAAGCAGCAGCACGGTGCGCGTGGAGCTGTCGGAATCAGGAGCTGGGTGGCTGGGGAGACAAGCAGGCTCCATTTCCCATTCCAAGGAGGACCTCCTGTGTCATGCTAACTAAGGAGCCTGGACTTTAGTCCACATCTCTATCTGTTTATAAGAAAGGACCAGGTCCAGGAAGTGGGGTCCAAGATGGTGGCGTAGAAAGAGCCTCCCCCACACACACTGAATCTACACCATCACACAGAACAATCCCTCCTGAGGAAGAACTGAGTACTGAGTGAACGGCTTCTACACAATGAGGGATAGAGAGACCACATGAAAAATCGCAGGAGATACAGAGACATGGTAATGGTGGGACTCTCACCACCAGTGCGGCAGCCTGCAGTAGGGAAGGATATCACTAGGGCCCCAGGCATAGATTCACCTACCCTGAGGCACAGGGGAAAAAAAAGGTTCAAAGGGAACCAGACTAGAAGTAAAAGAAGCCAATTTATAAAACTAGAGTAGGACTGGAGGTGGTTCAGATGAGTGCCATTGTTTAACAGTCCCCCCAGATACTGATAGCGTGGACAGGAGCATAGTCTGGATGCCTACACCTGCTCCAGACATCCCCTGAGGCAGCTTCTCAGCCCTCATCCAAACATGCCCACCCAAGATCAGGCAATCTTATCAAAGTGGCCCAGAGTGAGCCCAGGAACTCGCCATGCCCATATCACTTTGGTTCCCAGTGGCCCCTTCCTAGACACCCCCACACAGCACACACTGGGACACCTCTATCTGCATTCACCCAGCCTCTGGCCGGCCAGCCAAAGCTGATAGGCACATGCAGTCTACCCAAGGGATGTTCCTGAACAAAGCTATACCTCTAAGACTGGGAGAGGTAGTGGTTTCCCCTAATTCATAGAAAAAAAACCAACAACACAGAAAAATCGAACAAAAGGAGGCTGAAGACTATCGTCCAAACAAAAGAGCAATATAAACTTCAGAGAAAGAACTAAATGAAATGGACTTAAGAAATCTACCTAATAAAGAATTCAAAGTAATGGTTATAGAGAACCTCACTGGACTTGAGAGAAGAGTGGATGAACTCAAAGAGAGCTTCAACAAAAAGATAGAAAGTATTAAAAGAGGACTAATCAGAGTTGAAGAATACAAGAAATTAAATGATAAATACACTGGAGGAAATCAACAGCATATGAGAGGACATAGAACAGGTCAATGATCCAGAAGACAAGGCAATGAAAAGAAGAGAAAAAAGAAAAAAGAATTTTTAGAAGTGAGGTTAGGTTAATGGAACTCTGAGACAACATCAAAGGTACTAACGATTACATCAAGGAGTCCCAGAAGGAGAAGAAAGAGAAAAGGATAGAAAATTATTTGAAGAAACAGTAGCTGAAAACTTCCCTAACCTGAGAAGGAAATTGACATCCAGGTCCAGGAAGCATAGAAAGCCCCGAACAGGATGAACCCCAGGAGGGCCACTAACACACTAATTAAAACATCAAAGATTAAAGAGAAAGAGAAAATCTTTGAAACAGCAAGAGAAAAGCAATGAGTTATATACGAGAGAAAGCCCTGAAGGCTATCCAGCTGATTTTTCAGCAGAAACTTTACAGGCCAGAAGGTAGTGGCATGACATATTCAAAGTACTGAAAGGAAAAAAACCTACAACTGAGAATATTCTACCTGGCAAGGTTATCATTCAGAATTGAAGGCAAGATAAACGTAAGTTAAAGGACTTCACCACCACTAAACCAGTCATATAAGAAATGTTAAAGGGACGTCTCTGAAAGGAAAAGAAAAGGCTGTAACTGGTAGCAAGTAATGAACAATGGAAAAAGTTTCACTGATAAAGCAAACATTTAGCAGAAGTAGCAGATCAATCACTTAAAAGCTAGTATGAAGGTTAAAAGACAGAAGTAGTAAAATCAATTACTTCTAAAAACTGATTAAGGGAATCACTAAATAAGAAAATATAAAACAACACATCGTATACATAAAATGTGGAGGAGGGGGAGTAAAAATGTAGAGCTGTTAGAATGTATTTGAACTTAAGTGACGGTCAACGTTATATACATAGGATGTCATATGAACCTCATGGTAACTACAGATCAAAAACCTATAATAGATAAACAAGAACTAGAGAAAGGAATCTGATCATAACACTAAAAACAGTCATCACACACAAGGGAAGAAAGCCAGAGAAGAAAGGGTCAGAAAACAAACAAAAAAAAAACCCAGAAAAACACTTAACAAAATGGCAATAAGTACATACGCATCAATAATTACTTTAAGTGTAAATGGACTAAAGGCTCCAATCAAAAGACAGAAGGTGAACAAATGGTTAAAAAAAGGAGATCATTTATATGCTACCTTCAAGAGACTTACCTCAGTCCTACAGACACACACAGAAAGAAAGTGAAGGGATAGAAAAAGACATTCCATGCAAATGGTAGTGAAAAAAAGTAATACTTACATCAGACAAAACAGATTTTAAAAGATTGTAACGAGATACAAAGAATGACATTAAATAATGGTAATGTGTTCAATCCAGCAAGAAGATATAACAATTGTAAATATCTATGCACCCAAAAGAGGAGCACCAAAATATAACAGCAAATATTTACAGGCATAAAGGGAGAAACTGACAGTAATACAATAACAGTAGGACTTCAGTACTGCATTAGAAATGCATATAGCTTTCTCTATACATAGTATATATATATAACACATATACATATATTTATGTATATATATAGCTCTCTATATAATATATATTATTATGTATAGCATATATATATATAGTAGTATATGTAGTGCACATATACATATATATATATAGCATATGTATTAGGAGTTTTATAATAGTAGTGGGACTTTCACACCCCCCTTACATCAATGGATAGATCATCCAGACAGAAAATCAATACAGAAACAGTGGATTTGAATGACACATTAGACCAGATGAACTTAACAAATACATACAGAACATTCCATCCAAAAATAGCAGAATACACATTATTCTCAAGGGCACATGCAACGTCCCCCAGGATAGATCACATAGTAGGTCACAAAATAAGTCTCAATTAATTTAAGAAGATTGAAATCACATCAAGCATCTTTTCTGGCCACAAAAGTATGAAACTTGAAATCAATTACAAGAATAAAACTGGATAAAACACAAACATGTGTTGGCTAAATAACATGCTACTGAACAACCAATGAGTCAACAGAGAAATCATAGAGTAAACCAAAAACACTTGGAGAATAATGAAAATAGAAACACTATGGTTCAAAATCTTTGAGATGCAGCAAAAGCAGGTCTACGAGGGAAGTTCATGGTGATAGGGTCCTACCTCAAGAAACAAGAAAACTCTCAATCTAAATTTATACCTAAAGGAACTAGAAGAAGAAAACCCAAGTTAGTAGAGGGAAGGAAAGAATAAGGCTCATAGCAGAAATAAATGAAATAAAACTAAAAAAACAACAGAAGATCAATTATACTAAGATCTGGTTCTTTGAAAACAGAAACAAATTGATAAAGTTTTAGCCAGACTCATCAAGAGAGAGAACTCCAACCCCTCCCCCATGGTAACCACCAGTCACTTCTCAGTGTCTATGAGTCTTCTGTTATTTTGTTCATTCTGTTTTACTTTGTATTTAGATTCCACAAATGAGTGAAATCATATGGTATTTGTCTTTCTCTGCCTGGCTTATTTTACTGAGCACCATGCCCTCTGGATCCATCCCTGCTGCTGAGGGGGAGAAAGGGGAACAAAAATTCTCAGTCATAATGTAATTGGTCACGGGGATGGTAGTACAGCACAAAGAATATAGTCAGTGATTCTGTAACATCTTCCTGTGTTGAGAGATAGTAACCGCACTAGTGTGGGGGGAGGATTTAATAATGTAACTGTTGAACCACTGTGTTGTACACGTGAAACTAATATAAGATGGTATATCAACTATACTTCAATTAAAATAAATAAATAAATAAACAGAAAAAAATGTAAACAAAAGAGAGAGAGAACTCAAAGTCAGAAATGAAAAGTTACAACCAACACCACAGAAATACCAAGAGATTACTATGAAAACTTACATGCCAGCAAATTGGATAGCCTAGAAGAAAGGGATAAATTCCTAGATACGTGCAATCTTCCAAGATTGAGCCAAGAAGAAACAGAAAATTTGAATAGATGAACCACTAGTAATGAAATTGAATTGGTAATAAAAAAAAAAACTCCCAACAAACAAAATACCAGGACCAGATGGTTGCACAGGTAAATTCTGCCAGACATTTTAAAGAAAAGTTAATACCTATCCTTTTCAAACTATTCTAAAAAATTAAAGTGGAAGGAAAGCTACAAAATTCATTCTAAACGAAAGGCCATCAGGACAGCATCAGAAATCCAGTGAGATTTAAACCAGAAACGTTACCTAACCATTAGGAGATGACATTGGGTTAGTTTAAAACATTAGACAGTACGTGAAAAGGCCCTGATCAGGAACACGGTGGGGCTGGACGAGCAGGAGTGGAGCTAGGACGCGGGAGAGACAAGTGTTGGTCACAGAAGTAGCCAGAGGCAATGTCTGGCATAGTTTTGGAAACGGGATTTTATCTTGATTTTGAGTAGTCTGCTTGAAAATGATGTTATGGTATAAATGCTAAAAAATCTGGTTAAAATGCAGATTCTGATTCAGTAAGTTTCATATGGGACTTGTGATTCTGCATTTCCAACAAGCCCCAGCAAGCGGTCTGGAAGCAACCCTGAGGACATTTATTCTACTCCAGACCCCATGGACAGCGGTGAGAGAGCAAACGGCTCCCACTCGTGAGACACGAGCACAAAGCAGGGCAGAGGGTTTCAGTCAAGGTGCAGGAACGTCCCGGGAAGAGGACGGGAAACGAGGCAGTTCCTTCCGCTGAGACCCAGCTGAGTTCCTGAGGGCACAGTGCAAGGTCTCTGGATGGTAAGTGTGGGGTTGGGTCAGATGAGGGGATGCACAGAACTGATGAAAAAGGTGGACAAGTAATGAGGGTGACCTGGCACCTTGACCTGTTCCTGCCGATGAGAGAGAAAGGACGTGAGGAAGGACGTGAGGAAGGGTGGGCTTACTCCTGATGTCTCTAGGGGAAAAAGGACCATCCGCTCCATTTCAGCCTCCTGCGGAAGATGCATATCTGAGCCAACAGCTGTAGGGAGTCTGGGAGTGCTGTGTGTCAGGGCTTGGGCGCCTCTCCAGAAGCAGGAGGAGGTCTGGGATCGCCTCTGCAGTCCCTCTGACGGCACGACCCAGGCCGGGTGGGAGTGTGGCGTTATCTGGGATGTGCGGAGCTCTGAGCACCTATTCAGTTCCTCCAAGGCCGTCTGGTTCCTGTCCTCAAAGCAACCAATTACTAGTCTCCTGTGTTCCCTTTCAGACTATTTTATACAAAAAAAAATTCAGTGAGAATATAAAATATTTCAACAACACAATGAAAAAGCTTGATCGAATGGATGTAAGAATATTACACTCAACAGCTACAGAGCACACACTTCACAACTTTCAAGGACCCTGGAACACTGACGCAAACTGACCCACACTGGGCCATGAAGCAAGTCTCAGCAAATGTAAAAAGATTGTTATTACGGAGAATATATTCTCTGACCAAATTATGATGATGTTAGAATTTAATAACAAAGGGAGAAAGTCTTGAAGGAATATAAAATATGTATTCTATCACTAAAATGTTAGCTATTATTGATAAAAACAGAAAAATTCTCTGTGTTTGAATTAAGAAACAGTGCTCAATTACATGGTTAAAAGATATCATGATAAATAAGGAAATATTTAGAACTAAATGACATGGAACTCCTTTTAAGACTGTTAGATACAGCGAAGGCAGTGCTCAGAGGAAAATTTTGGCTTTAAATACTTGAATTAGGTGAGAAGAAAAGATACAAATTAATAATTTAATCACTTATATTCAAAAGTTAAAAAAAAACAATAACAAAATGAACCCAGAGAAAATAGAAAGAAGAAAAAAAAAAAAGAAAATGAATTAAATGAACTAGAATACCAACATGCAAATGAGAGGACCAGAAAAGGCAGAGGTTCATTATTTGAACAGAGTGCATTTAATCAACCTCTGGTGAATCCAAGGAAATAAAAAAAGGAGAAGGCAAAAATTAGAAATACAAAGAGGGGCACAGCTATAGAAGCTGCAGAATAAAATAATAATCAGAAGATATTATAAACAGCACTGTTTTATAAAAGAATTGGACAAATTCCTAGAAGAAACATAATTTACCAAACAAGAAATCGAAAATGTTAATATTTGTTAACAATAAGACAACAGGCTCAAAAATGGAGTTGCTTATGCTAAGCCTCACATTATCAAAAATGAGGCTTCACTTAGAGTTTCAGCTGTCCCAGAAATGGAATCTTGAAGCAGTCAATCAGGAGGCCTGGTTAGTACTAGCCAGGTCATCTGCCTGACCAGATGTAACTTCTGCCTCTGAAAGTCTTTCATTTTGCACAGCTCCTCCGAGCCTCTTTCTATCTGCTAGGTTGAATGCTGCCCAACTTGAATTAATTTTTGCTCAAGTAAACTTAAAAATTTTAATATGCCTCAGTTCATCTTTTAACATATTCTTACATCCAATAATTAACTGACTCACAGTGAGTAGTCTTCTTATCCAAGATGTATAGGCACAGAATGTTTTATCAATACATTCTAGTGAATATTCAAAGAAGGAGTGATTTCAATCTTATGCAAGCTATTCCAGGGCACAGAGAAAAAGGGAACACTTGAAACATCACCCTAAGAGTTTAGTTGTGATGATCTTGATATCAGATCTAATGAGGAATCAACCTACTTGAGAAGGAAAATCTAACTCAGGAACTTAGAAGGAAAAACCTTAAGCAAATATTAGCAACATGAGTCCTATGATGTATAAGTAGGTAGGTGGGGCAAGAGGGGAATGTGCCTTAGAAAGAAGTAGAAAAAGAAGACAAGGGAAGAGAAAGACGTCAGAAGAGCAGAATGAGAAGCTATCATGAAAGCTGGAGGGTTGGTACCAAAAATAACTTAACTTCCTTTACAACTTTGACACTCCTTGCTCTGACATCACAAGTGTGTGGAGGAAATGATACCTCAAACTTTCAGTCTGCTTATTCAAATAGTCATTAAGCTTTTTCTATGAATAAGGTATACTGAGCTAGGAAATAAAAAAGGTATGCTCCAAGGATTCTGCAAAGAAGGCAAGTGGCATCTCCCCAAATCCCCTATAAAACAGGGAACTAGGATAAAAAATGTTGGGACACAGACATTCTTGACAAAACTAGGTGACAGGGTATCCCTACAAAACTCAAGTTATGAACAAGTAATGACAAATCTCTTGGGTATTAGCACCTGTCCAAGAGGAAGCAGAGAGAAGCCAGGGATGTCCGACAACCTAGTGACTTCAAAATAGCGAACAAGCGTTTGCCTAGAAAACTGAGTGACCAGGCTGAGAACAGCTGCCGGGACTGAGAGGGGTCTTCACGGCCCAGAACTACCTGTGGGGGTCTCAGGGGGCTTGAATGGTCTGAGCAACCTTCATTCTCAGAGGAACTGAATGCAGGTCTCTCCCAGAAGACAGCTGGGCGACAGTCCAAACTGACAAGAAACTGCTGAGAAGGGAATCTAAACTGAACAGGTCAGGGACAATAGAGGTAAAAAAAAAAAAAAAATACAGAGTCCAGGTTAAAGTGGCCAGGGAGGAGAGAAACAGGAGACCTTAGAATGTAATGGCTCATATTGTTCAATGCCTTACAAAACAACCAGAAGAGGGTGGCCTAGAGATGTTAATTTGGGAAAACTACAGCCAAGCCTCATTTATAAAAGTTCAGAAAATCTAATTCTGTGTCAAAATGAGCAACAGAAAAGGACAGAATTCAAATCATATTCAACCTTACGGGATAAAAAGAAGGAATAAGGAATAGGCTCTCTATAGATAATAAATGAATATGAGATAGATATTCTTACAAAACTCAAAACTGTAACTCAGTATTTCAAAATGAGCTAAAAGATAGAAAATATGAAAAATAAATCAGAATGAAGAAACCTCAGTAATGAAGTGGCAGAGCTCAAGAAAGAATTAGATAAAAAAGAAAAAGTCATTTTAATCTATTAACTTGACATATAATTCATGAGCAAATATACACAGCAGGCGATGGCTTCCAGTAAATAGAAGATGAAAGGAAGAAAAATGTAAAGATCATAAAGAAGGGAAGCCACTAGGGCCGGGGGGCGGCGGGCTGTGTGGCTGAGGAGTTGTTGCTTGGGGGGCGCCGGGTCTCGGTTTTGTAGGATGAAGCGAGCTCTGGAGAGGGTGAGGGTGGGGATCCTGACGGAGGGACGGGGGCGGAGCAGGACCTGCGTACTTCTACGGAGAGCAGGGGAAGGACGTAAGGAATAGACTGCCGACTGCAGTGGCTCTTTGCTCCGACAGTATAGATACGGGATAATTCTCAGCAAGGAGGGGAGAGTGGGAGGAGCGTGTGAAAAACATTCAAGACCGTTCTTCAGGAACTGCACCGTGCCAGAGGTGGGTTTGGTATCGTTATTCGCAAGTGTTTTGTGTGACATGCAAAGAACACTCATTCATCTCCACTTTCCCTGAGATCCAGGATTCTTGCTGTGGACCCATTTTGATGAAAGACAGAAGAGTTTAAGTAAGTATGGAATTTGAGTTGGAAGTATCACTGTGAACACATGAGATATTTTGTCCTTAAATAATTAATGTACATATTTACATCTCTGGTTGCATATGTTTGTCACATATGTAATTATTTAATTTTGTATTGTACATACAATTACATAGGATTATTACAGATATAATGGACCAAGCTTCAAAAGAGTTATATATTCGACAGGAAAGAATAACAGATACAATAAGACCTATTATTAGATATTATTAGAGGCTCTTTCCTTGAAGTTTCCAAGCTCTTTCCTTGTTCACGTAACTGCTTCCGAGGCTGCTACCTTTAAATGCTTTGAAATTCTCTTTGACACCTTCTGGTAGGTAGCCATCATTGCCTAGCTAACAATTCTTGATTTTAATTTTTATCAGCTCCAACGATTGATGTGCTCGGTTCTGCTGTTGGATGCTGGCCGATGGAGACAGTGTTTTGTATTGGAGACTGTGGGACAGACTCAAACATTTGCCTGCATACTGGTGAACTCCTGAAGGTTTTTGAGGGAACTGATGATATTCCTTTTTTTTAATTATTTTATTTATTATTTATTTATTTATTTACAATTTATTTTGGTATCATTAACCCACAATTACATGTGCAATACTGTGGTGATTAAACTACCGCCTTCATCAGGTCCTCCCCACCAACCCCATTACAGTCACTGTCCATCAGCATAGTAAGATGCTATAGAGTCACTACTTGTCTTCCCTGAGTTGTACAGCCCTCCTCTTGCCCCCCACCTTACGTCTACTAATTGTAATGCCCCTTCTACCCTCTTATCCCTCCCTTCCCACGCTTCTTCCCCAGTCCCTTTCCCTTTGGTAACTATTAGTCCGTTCTTGGGTCCTGTGAGTCCGCTGCTGTTTTGTTCCTTCAGTTTTTTTCTTTGTTCTTATACTCCACATATGAGTGAGATCATTTGATACTTGTCTTTTTTGGCTTGGCTTATTTCACTGAGCATAATACCCTCTAGCTCCATCCATGTTGTTGCAAATGGTAGGATTTGTTTTCTTCTTATGGCTGAATAATATTCCATTGTGTATATGTACCACATCTTCTTAATCAATTCATCTACTGATGGACACTTAGGTTGCTTCCATTTCTTGGCTATTGTAAATAGTGCTGCAATAAACATAGGGGTGCATCTGTCTTTTTGAAACTGGGCTGCTGCGTTCTTAGGGTAAATTCCTAGGAGTGGGATTCCTGGGTCAAATGGTATTTCTATTTTGAGTTTTTTGAGGAACCTCCATACTGCTTTCCACAATGGTTGAACTAATTTGCATTCCCACCAGCAGTGTAGGAGGGTTCCCTTTTCTCCACATCCTCGCCAACATTTGTTGTTGTTTGTGTTTTGGATGTTGGTCATCCTCACTGGTGTGAGGTGATATATCATTGTGGTTTTAATCTGCATTTTTCTGATGATTAGCGATGTGGAGCATCTTTTCATGTGCCTCTTGGCCATCTGAATTTCTTCTTTAGAGAAGTGTCTATTCATGTCCTCTGCCCATTTCTTAATTGGATTATTTGCTTTTTGTTTGCTAAGGTGCAAGTTCTTTGTATATTTTAGATGTCAACCCCTTATCAGATACATCATTTATGAATATATTTTCCCATATTGTAGGATGTCTTGTTTGTTCTACTGATGGTGTCCTTTGCTGTACAGAAGCTTTTCAACATGATATAGTCCCATTTGTTCATTTTTGCTTTTGTTTCCCTTGCCCGGGGGGATATGTTCATGAAGAAGTTGCTCATGTTTATGTCCAAGAGATTTTTGCCTATGTTTTTTTCTAAGAGTTTTATGGTTTCATGACTTACGTTCAGGTCTTTGATCCACCTTGAGTTTACCTTTGTGTATGGTGTTAGACAGTAGTCCAGTTTCATTCTCTTACATGTAGCTGTCCAGTTTTTCCAACACCAGCTGCTGAAGAGGCTGTGATCTCCCCATTGTATATCCAAGGCTCCTTTATCAAATATTAATTGACTGTAGATGTTTGGGTTAATGTTTGGATTTTCTATTCTGTTCCACTGGTCTGTGGGTCTGTTTTTGTGCCAGTACCAAATTGTCTTGATTACTGTGGCTTTGTAGTAGAGCTTGAAGTCAGGGAGCGTAATTCCCCCTGTTTGATTCCTCCTTCTCAGGATTGCTTTGGCTATTCGGGGTCTTTTCTGGTTCCATATGAATTTTAGAATTATTTGTTCCAGTTCATTGAAGAAAGCTGTTGGTAGTTTGATAGGGATTG